>JAUCMX010000001.1:21596870-22129370 GCA_033459395.1 Hemibagrus guttatus
AGCACAGGTGTCCCATAAGGCCATTCTTTCACTTTTGCATTGAATGTTATGCTTTTAGCCAGTGAACGTTTCATTCAGTAGTGTAGTGATGGCTTGCTTAATATTTTTGGTATATTTGAAATTGTATTTGAATACATCTTTTACCCAGGATTATGCTCCCTCACATGCTTTACTTCCATTTGGAAGAAATTAACGATATACTTTAAGTGTTTGTTCTGTGGTCACAGAAATCAACGAGCCTTCATTCAGCCTTATCTTTACTGTCCAGTTTGTTCTGAGACTAGAAACATCCAAGAAGACTTTACATGAACTGTAAATATTAATCTGAAATGAATAAAGTCACTCTCTCTGTCTTTTAACATACATGTTCTTATTATTTTCTTCTCTGGCTTGCTTGCTATCTTTCATCAATACACACAAGGCAGGAATGTAGGTATTTTAATATCTACAGTCAGCTTTTCTCGCAGTCCAACAATGCTTAGAAGATGAAGGCATCGTTTCTTTCCCAGATCGGTTCTCTCAAAGCCAGCCAGTGAGTTTGAGCTGCACAGCCAACCACCAGAGACCCTTCTGTTCCCTGTGTAGCTAATTAGTGACTGCATGCAGCTATAGCTCATTTCTGCAGATACAGCTCACAAATGCCAGCAGTGCTAAAGAACTCAGAGAACTGTATTGGCACAATGGTATTTTTGGATTGTTTACTGACATATTTTTTGAAAAAGGAAAAGATGAATAATATGTACATACTCAGAATAACCAGTTATAATATAGTTTCGATGGCTGCTAATTCATCAATATGTATAAAAATGGGTTTCGACCAAAACTCTCTGCGTTTAATAAACTTTGACATCTACTTTGAGAAAACAGAATTTATATCCTTGTCATGGATGTCTGGCTACAAAGATCAAGTTGTCTTAAATTTTGCTAGCTAGATGACAAGTGAATGAAGAGACAATAATGAGGTTTATGTTTAGTGACTCAAGTAATGAGAAAGAGACTGTTGTGGATTAGGTGTGTAACCTAATATGTATTCATTATTGATTGAACAAATTGAAACTTTTGAATTCTTGATCTGAAAATGATCACAGGGAGATACAAGTTAAATTTTCCAGTGTTTTCCATGATACAGTGTTCTTCCAGTCATTCTAGAGGCATACTGTTAAGCGATCATATATGCAAAAAAAAAAAAAAAAAAAAAAAAAAAAAAACCCATCAGGTTTAATGCCCACCCAAGTCAGGTTTAAGGATGAATAAAGAAGTTGTTTCATTATTGTCTCTAATGTGAGTATTGATAATAAATTGGTAACTCTAAACTCACAGTAATGTTGCTTTCTGTAATAGATTGGGGTACAAATGTAAATTAGTACAAGTAGGTTCTTCTTTAGTAAGTAGGTGGGGTGTTTTTCAGCATTTCTGGATGAGACTGTATGTGCAAAAGAGCACCATGTTTAATTTCAGGAAGGATAACAGTTTTCAGAATTACATATAGTAGAAAATATTAACATTTTTACAATGTTGAAGGTTTTCCCTGGCTGCCACACATATATCTATGGAACATTCATAGGAAGGTGCTTTGGGAAATTCAGATCTAATTTAAGCACTCCACACTATTCATAGTAAGTATAAAGGCTTCTTTTCTCCTCTACTGTAGGACATTCAGGAGCATGGGAAGCTCCCCAGGTGGTAAATTCACTACATTAGTGCAGTTCAATAATAGACATGAAGTCATGCTTATCAACTCTTACTCTTACTATTGATCCCGGATCTTACAATAGGGTAACTCTGACCAAAACTTTTATGACTCATATATAATATATTTCAGATTACTCCGATTTAGTCATACAGCAGTGACTTTCATTAATTTAATTTAAGTTGGAAATTTGCCCTGGAAATTCTTTGAAATGATTTTTACTTTCATTATCAGAAAAAAAAGATTTCAGAACAACATACCTTGAAAACAAAAGTCTCGTTGAATACAGGATTCAGTGTCTTTTTGTGCACCTTGGTGTCAAACTTTTTCTTTTTGTCAGGGAGGAGAAAGACTTTAACGTAAGGGTCTGAAGTTCCTCCAGAGTCCATGGAAATCAGGTCGGCACACTGCAAGATCCCCACTGTAAGCTGGCAAACGAATCAGTTCAAGAGAAAGAGAGCAACACTGTAAGATAGAGTTTGAAGGACAGTCCAGAATCAGTTTGCTACACTCTCAGAGTGTGTGAAATTGATAATCTATATGTGCAGATGTCTAATCAGTCAATCATGTGGCAGTGGTGCAATGTATACAATCATGCAGATGCAGGTCAAGAGCTTCAGTTAATGTTCACATTAAACATGACAATGGGGAAAATCTCAGTGATGTTGGTGAATTTGACCATGGCATAGTTGTTGGGCTGGTTGAAGTATTTCACATAATCAATTTTCATTCACAACAGACTTTAGCATTTACACACAAATAAACATCCAATGCACTGCAGCTATGTGGGAGAATGATCAGGCTGGTTCAAGCTCACTGGGAGGAAAAAGTACTCATATAATGACTCTTTACAACTATGGTTAGCAGAAAATCATTTCAAAATGCATGTTAAATATGAAATATTAAGTTTTAAGAGCAACAGCGCAAGACCACAAGAACATGAATCCGAGGCTACAGTCAGTGCAGAAACTGAAAACTGAAACTGGACAGTTGAAGTTTGGAAAACGTTCGTGAGGATTTTTGTGAAGATGTTTTTCCTTTCCTGATGTTTGATTTGAACAGTGAAGCTCTAGCTCTGTATTTTTATGATCTTTTGCATGTGCATCTTCTGCTGAATGAGTAACTACATGAATGTGCAGGTGTTCCTTTTAAATTGGCTAGTATGTACATGATTTGACATAAAACACCACACTTCACAGATGATGTTTAACTCACAGTATTGTTAGAGATGTCAGTTGCCGTGCAAACATAGACAAATCAGTAATACTTAGTAAAAGTGAAAGGACTCGTGAAGCAGCAGAGAAACAAATGCACCTTGTTGTCCTGGAAGTCGTAATCCAAAGAATACTGCAGCTTGCCCAGTTTCTCCTGCTCCTTTTCCTCTTCTTCTTTCTCTTCCTCGGTTAAACCGGTCTCTCCATCCTCATCATCGTCATCCTGGTGTTTCTGGAAGAGGAAGCATTTGGATATGGGGTCAGTGGAGGATTTTGGATGGAGATGTTTATGATTATGCTTCCTGTCTGCAGCATGCCACAAGCTCAGGGTTCCTGTTAGCCTCTCGGTGCAGTAGGGTGTAAGTGTGCTCCTACCAGCCTCTCCTAACCATACGCCTGTCACAGCAGCCTCGTACCAATGCAATCATTCAGGGCTGGGTGTTGCAAAGAACTTAAGTTCACAATTTATTTTGGTAACACTTTTTTCACGGATGTTCAGTAGAAATATTGCACATATCGACGTTTCTAACTTCGGTGTTGAAGAGAAAACCCAGAATGCTAACTAAGCATGAATGGAAGCCAGCGGTATTAAGTGTTTATGAGTTTTAAACACAAATGTCTTTGTTTATGTCAATGTCATTATTTGGATTACTAACACTTTTAAATAATGTATTTAATCTATATATAATCATCCATGTTATACAATGGATTTCTTTTTATTCTTCTACATCATTAGCAAACCCATCCAATCCTACTTACTATGCTGAAAGATGTTTGTTCATATTCATGTTCATGTTCATTATTAAACATCATTATGTTTTCAAGACCAAATTCAAAGTAATAGTTCCAGAAATTGCTGCTCAACATTGCTGTGTATAATTTAGTCCTGCCTGGCCCATTTTCTCATCAGCATGATCTAATTCACTGATATGCAGTAATACTCACAGGAATAACCAGTGAGCAAAAATGCTTTATAGTGAAATAGATGCAATTGTGCTATTTCTGGATGTTAAAGTGCTGACCTGTGATTTTCTTTCCATATGTATATATTTTCATCTTTTCAACAGTGGCCATATGCAGAAAAATAGAACATGAATAATTTTTTTTGGAACTTTGTGTATTTATATTTTGAATTAACCATTACATTTATTAGTCTATTTAACTGAAATGGATTTATTAGATTTATATGTATATAAATATGTTAATGTGAATGTAATATAAAAATGGAAGATTTGACTAGTAAAATCAGCTGAGTGGGTGTCTTGTAGAACGTAAGTTAAATGGACAGCTGTCAGAAATTATTCATTCTTTAGGAATCTGGATTTTAGGTGTAAAACAATAGGAACCCGTTTTGATCATGTTTGTGAATATGAGTGCTGTGTGTATTGAGAAGAAGAGGATGATGTGTGCATTGTTGTTTATGAGCGCTCCTAGCAGAGTGCCACCAAAAAAATTGTAAGTCTCAAGCCCATTCCTAATGCTTTCCCTATAGCAGCAAATTAAAGGGCACAGCACAGTGCTACAATTCCTCAAATACTGCAATGTTTATTTGCATGTTGTCTACCCACCCCTTTACCCTGACTTTAAAAGAAGCCTCGTCAGCCTGTTATTCTGAGACAAATGTTGTTACACTTAGAATTTTCCCACCAAATAGCTATGCCCTTTAACACATGCATCCACTGTAAGTCTTATGGGTTGCCTCTGACTCAAGAATCCATAACTTGTCAGTATTAGTGAGTTATTTCATTTGCATATCATCAAGTTTACGCTGTTCGTTATTGTTCAATTCATGTAATTATTTGCATTGTAACTTTCCTGTGTTTTTTTTTTCTTCGTGTTTTGCTTTCTTGTCAAGCAATGACAGCAAAAGGCTTAAAAAAACAAGGAAGTTACAATGCCCATTCCGCCAAACCCTGACCAAATCCCATACGGCTCCTTATTCGAAATAAAGTACACTACATAGGTTCTAGAAAGTTTTTGCTATGTCCAAAACTGTGTAGTATGAAGTTTTGTACACAGCCAGTGGTTTGCACCTTATGCAGTGCACTAAATGCTCAACAGGGAGCCATTTGGTATTCAGTCCCTGCCCCGCACGGCATATGCTAGCACTCGGCGGCCAAAGAGCTGAGCCGTTCGTCCGTTCACCTACCGTAGTGCCGCCAGCCATGAGCGCCACGTAAAGTGGCACGCACACACAAGACACAAAGCAGGAGGGAAGGGAGCAGAGAGAGAGAGTGAGAGGATGAACTCAAGAGACACAACAGGAACAGAATGAGAGACAGCAGAGAGAGCCACATCAACACCAAGAACACCAGTCTGAGAAAAGACACACTACACAAAAGGAACTCTGCTTATGTTCCTAAGGATGAGCACAAGACTGGAGGACTTCCAATTATAATTTCAATAGTGGTGTTCTCATTACACCACTTGGTGCTCATTTACTACTTTGTCAGCGTGTCTTTTCTCATCAGAGAACACAATGAGATACAACACCCACGTTACTCACAAACACAGGAAATGAAATCGCAAAAAAATATGACTGGATGGACTTTATCTTTCACACACACACACACACATCTGTTCTTATTTCCTGTCAACTCAGCAGAATTCGTAAATCATTTTCATTGACATCAGACTTTCATGTGGGGAAAACCACTGATCTAGATCGGTCCACTTCTATACAATTAAGTGTAAAGCACTGTGAATAGATCAATGCAGTACAGAAACAGGATTTGAGCATAAGCAGTTTCTCCTGTCCAGCAAATCACTGTGAAATCTCATCTTTATTGTGGTCTGTTTGGTGGTTGGATCCATTAGGCTCTGTTCATTTTACATACATCTGCACCCTGCATATTCTTCATGTTGAAGCCATCTTTGCCCTTCTTTCCTTTCTTGTTCTTCTTTTTCTTGCAGCAGCATTTCTTGATGATGCAAAAGCAGCAGGTGACGATCAGAAGAGCCGCCACTACGGCAATCGCGATCAGAGCCCAGGGAGGCACTGTTACACATCACAAGAATGAAGAGAATAAGAGAGAGAGAGAAACAGAGAGAGAGAGAGAGAGAGAGAGGTGGATTTAGATGAATACAAAAAATATTACATCACACTTTACAGTAACAGTGTACAGTGTACAAACAAACTTTAGTCATTTACAGTGATCCTCCTTATCGAACGTAGAAACATGAACTAATAATAAACATGCATCATTCTCCATCCATTTCTCTTCAAAACTAGAAAGTAGTACTAATATATGAAATTAACATTTATTCACTTAGCAGCCGTTATTATCTCTTAATATTTAAAAACAGTGTTCTATTTCGATTTTTTTTTTTTTTTGCTTGACTTAGTTTACCTCTATGTATTAACTAATTTACTAACCAACATGTACTTAAGGTGGCCGTTATTCAAGCATGGTAGTTAAGGTTAGCTCTTCATTAGTTCAATGTGATCAAATATAATTACGCAAAGACCTACGTTTTCACTACGCATTACATATGCACGAATTTAAAAACAAAAACTTGTTGCTGTACTCATCCTAACTCCTCTTGCACAGTGGTTTGTGTTTCATTCTATTCTTAGATCCTGACCTATTTGTTCTAGCATGAGGATATGTATTTGAAGAAGACCACTGAGCACTTCTGTAAGTTGCTCTGGATCAGGGAGTCTCCCAAATGCTGTAAATGTATGTATAAATATAATTAGAAGACTGGACCGATGAAACTAATCGTACAATTACAAGCAAACAATACAGTTTCAGGATAAATGAGCAATGAGGATGTATGTGATTTATCATTTATCAGCTGCTTACAACATCCCAACCTTGCCACGTTCACTCTCTAAAATATAGAATTTGTGCCTGTTTTGGTTGGGTCCATGTTGAATTTCTTTGTCAAGTCACATTCCATAGTGGGAACTACTGACGTATGTTAAAAGCAGGGCTTTAAGAATTTATAGTTTTTCACAAGTATTTTTGTTTATAACTAGCCAACATGGCGCAATTTATTCATAGAAAAGGTCCAAAATAGAAACAAAAACACAAATGATTATGTCTTAAAATAAATGGTGATATCAAACCAATATCTGTTCTCTGAGACGCCATAAAAGCTTCTTCATGAGCATCTAACATTTAAAGGTGTTCTCTTCGACCACTAAAATTTTCAAGAAGAGGTAAAAAAAATGTCTCACACCAAAAGCCAACAGTGTCCTGAATAATTTTATTTTATCGCCTTGCTGTTACAAAGAAATAACTGAAAATGTCCAAGGAGTAATCTCTCATCAACTAATAAAGCCCCTAATTAAAGTCCTAAAGATTGCACTGTATGTCCAGTTGTCTTAACCTATCATGGAAAGACATGTCTCTGTCCTTTTTACTGAACAATTATGATTTAATCTTCTATTCATTTTTTGTAAAAGAGACAGTTTGGTCAGCACATTGGATCCAGTTATCAGGTTCCAGTTATTGAAAGATAAGCTGGTGCATATCTCAGCAAAAATACATCTTGATAAACTTACATGGGATTGTCTCAATCTCATTAAGGAATTTGTTCCTGATCTTCTCAAAGATGTCATCCATGGAAGAGCCTCCAGACTCTGTGGAGTTGTCTGATGCAGTGGAGAGAGCAGGGCCAGGGGCCATCGTCATGGTGCTGGGTGGGTGCGTTACCCCCAAACCCGTGGGCTCAGGACCCACCATGGCTTCTGGTTTCTTCTTGAAAAGGTTCCACTTCATGATCTCCAGCTAGGCACTCAGTGTTCCTGTGAGAGAACACACACCCAACTCACTCTTTAAGAACTGAAAAACTGAATGTGATAGAAAACCCTGGAACAAAAATGGCTGCCTTGTAAGAATCAACATGATACGCTGACACTTCCAACAATGTATATGCTGTTAAAAATGTAAGTGGCCTACAGCTGGAGGGGAAAACATATAGATTAGTGATATAATATTACAGAAAACCTACAGTCAGACTCTTCAGTAAATAATACTGAGAATGCAGAATGAAATATATGTGATGTTAGTCTTGCAACAGTGGTGCATTCTGGCAAAGGCTCTTTTTTAATAATCAAATATGGAGCCTATATATAAACAACATGCAACAGCAATAAACAGGTGTAGTTACAGAGCTCTGGTCTATGTGTATCAAAGCAGCCACACAAGACCAATGACAGGGACGCAGCTGCGGAAAACCGCAGACAGGCATAAGAGGATGAGGCTTTCCAACCACAACTGCCAAGAGACATTTGTCTTAAAAGGGCTTGTCTTGTTTAGTAGCTGTGCATTATTAATTTACCATTTAGAGATTGAAGATTTTTCTCCAATAATCTGATCTGAAGTGATGCTTTTGACAATGCCAAGTGGAAAAATTAGGTTATAATTTCCATTTTTCATCTTTCCATTTGAAACTTTCCAGTACACTGAAAATGGTCTTTTATAATACCGCACATGTCCAAACAGGATGTTAAAAAGATTAGTCGATGAAATTGTCAAAAAGGGGAT
Organism: Hemibagrus guttatus; assembly: GCA_033459395.1. Lineage (NCBI taxonomy): Eukaryota > Metazoa > Chordata > Actinopteri > Siluriformes > Bagridae > Hemibagrus > Hemibagrus guttatus. Next base: position 21,605,270 of record JAUCMX010000001.1, read on the forward strand.
GAGTCCACAAATTTGTTAAAAGATAAGCTCTCACTACAAATATTTGCTCTTCTAGATGAGATAAGATAGATAAGATAAGATGAGACCAATCATGCCTCGTGTGTCAAAGCACATGTCAATACTGCAATACAAAATATATGACTACATTAATAAAACTCTTAATAAAACATTGAGGCCCAATTCACTTACCTTAATAAAATAGTTTGCAACAAATATAGAAAGTTTGATTGGAAACACAGCAGCAGAACATAAGCATTCTCTAATGATCCTAAACTGATAATACACAGAGCTCGACTGTCCTTAACAAAAAATGCCCTGAAAAAAATAAAAAAGAACAGACCGCCTTCAGTGGAGAACCAGTCAGCTCTGATGTGAGGAGTTTATCACCATCCTTCAAAAGACTGGACACGCTTCACCATCACAATGTCATATGATGACAAATAGGAAACACAAAACCTATATTAAACCTTTATTTGCTCTAATAAACTGTTATATAGAGTTTAAAAACTATCCTGAATCCAAAGATCCAAAAGAAAATAAGGTCTCAACTGGAGGTCCTTGAGAATAAGCACATAATTTACTGCTCTCATGAGAGGGTGTGCTTTACAGTGATTTTTTTTTTCAGTGAAGATAAAAGTATATTTAACAAATGATAAGATTAAATATTTGATAATATTCACAATAAACTATTCCATTTATTCACATTAAGCTTTGGTCACAGAATTGTTTTTTCAAACGTGACTAAGCAAACCCCATTTTACAAACGTCCTTACTCTGTATACTGCAACAAAAACACGTCAATAGGTCACCACTCTGGAAAAGGCTCAATAAACCAAAGTGTTCCATTAACTAGATTGAATGCGCATCTTGAGAAACATCCTTTTCACAGACACCATACATTACCAGCTGACAATGCTTTGTCTCCTTCGTAACACCTCCTCAAGCAGATTCTTCTACCAATATACAGTGCATATATATATATATATATATATATATATATATATATATATATATATATATATATATATATATATATATTTTGTTAACATAATAATTAACACAACAAAAAAGAAAAATAGCAAAGTTGCAATTGCAAGGCTGCAATGCTAAAGTAATTGAATGAGTGTTATTACTCCATTCCCAATGGCTAAATCTAATGAGTCACTCTTTCTTGTTAGCCTTAGATAGCTTTAATGAGCTTAATTTATTTCTGTATAAATCTCAAGTGAGACAGGAGCATATTAAGCAGTAACATTCATGTCTGTATGTATTAAACACGCCAGCCAGAAAAAAAGACAAAAAAAAAAAAAAATCACAGAGAGAGAGAGAGAGAGAAAAAGATAGAGAGAGAGGGGGGGGTATATTCTTTTGATGATCACATTTGGTCATTGCTCTTTATTACACTTTACTGGCTTTTGCACTACACTGTTTCTCAACATCCTGCTAGACAATGACTGAGACAATGAACTGAGCTGTGCTATATAAAGCTGATACTTGCTTAATAACAACCAGTGCTCTCTGAGAGATTGTATTCATTACCCAGCATTTGATAAGACTGCTATTGATTGATCCAGCATGATTACAATCAATACTTTGTTGTTTAGAAGAGGAAGAACATGAGATCCTTATTCAGGACATGTTCATGCAGTGCACAAGCCTCCATTTTGCAATTTTACTTCCTATTCTCCACTGTACCAGGGCATACTTGCCATGTTAGACTGACATTTGCTCTCTAGCTGAGGTATTGATTGACAACGTCCTGTCGTTTTAACCATTCTGCCTGCACAGGGAATATGATGAGTCTGCCCTTTTCACTCTCACATCCTATCAGACAGTACAGAGTCTTATTAGAATGCTTCTCACTGCACTGGACTTGTCCTATGTATATTAAAGTGCTTCTGACAGACCAGGGGGTTTGGCTTTTATCTGTTGGCCTGCTGGAAAAATATGGCCCCATGGAACTGTATAGGAGATATGTATATGTATATAGACATACAGTATGCTGTATCTAGTACCATATGTTTACCATATGATTTTCTGATTCAGCTGGCTCATGTATTAGAACCCAGTGCACAACAGATACAAAAGCACCATTCCTTTTACACTTGACACCAGCAAAACAGAAAAGCTGAGCTCTGATCTGTACTCTAAACAGTCTGTGTACAGCATATGTAGCGTTCACTTGGTTTCTCAATCTCCCTCAGAGAGACAGGGAGATGAAGAAGTGATTTGTCTGAGTTTAGGAGACAGGCAATTTTGCAGCCCTGGGTAAATGATCAAGTTAAACAATTGGAAAGAACCGATCCATGTGGCTGCCAAACTCACTGGCATTAACCCTGATATATCTAGATAGGAAATACACATTCACTGCCTTATATTTGTCTGCATCATGACAGACAAGGTGTACAAGTAATCCGAAATCAAAAAGTATTTGATTCATTAATTACTGAATAATTAATTATACATATAAAAACTTAAAAAAAAAAAAAAGTAATCTTGCTGCTCTGGTAGAACAGCTGGGACATTTAATATCTCCTTAGTTGATGTACTTTTTCAAACCATTTATCAATCAAGCCTTTGGGCAGTAACCGTTGATTGAGGAAAGTGGTGTCCTGCCAACAAAACAGAAATGCTCCACAAGGGGTAGATGATAATTTGTGAAAACTCTATAAGAAAACAAGCTGGACTCAGTAATACGGAGAGTCTTCTGAACCTCTACACTACCTCCTGCCTACAGCACAATTTGCACAACTGGATTACATCTACAGCTAAAACCTACAATGTTATTTCATACACGCTACTAACATTTTTTTAATTAAATGGGATGACTAAATCTTGTTAAGGAATTGCTTAAGGAAATCAAGGCTTTAAAATCATCTTGGAAATTCATAAAATATCATGGCACACATCCCTTCTCAGTCTTGGATACTTCATACATTGCACATTGTTATTTTTGTCCCTGATCTATACACACATATCAGCTCATGGAAGGATTCATAATGACTCAGTTGAATTAGTTGAATCAGTGTTTTAAAATGGAGGTAGTACAAATGTGCAGTGTGTGAGGAACTGGCATTCTGACTGAGAAACATTGTCCTATCCAAAGTGAAAGAATGTACCAGACGCAAATGAGCTGGCGTCCTTTTCTCCTCTGAAGAAAACAGTAGAGGTTACAGAGCCAAACTTGGCAGCAACATAAAATAAGGATAGCTTTCGAGACAGAATTCTTAAACACAAGGCCACTGCAAACCAAGTGGAGAGAGGACATGCTGTACCTAATTACCTTTCCTGCTTGAGGCACCGCTATGGTCTTTCAAAGTCAAATGTGTTTAATCCTGTTCAAGCCTGTTCTGTTGAAACTAGAAAAGCCCTGACTACTATTACACTTTTATGTCTACACAACCTTACAGTAGACAATATCTTAGATTTGGCATACAAAAATGTAACATACTGAAAAAACAAATATTAAATTGTTTAATATATTCATATTCTCACTACTCTGTGATAAAGAAACCATCTGGATGAGAGAAGCTTTCCTCCTTCTCTGATCAACTGAATAACAATGATCCAGAACATACACTAACTAGACAAATGTTTATGGACATCTGACAGCTACACTCATATGGGTCTTCTCCAGACTGCATCCACAACGTTGGAAGCAAACAATTGCATAGGATGTCTTTGCATGCTGTAACATTACAACTTCCTTCACTAGACCTAAGAAACCCAAACCTGGTTGAGCATTACAATATTCCTGTGCAGTATGTGAGCTCCATGATTTACCAAGGTTGAAGTGGAGGAACAATCAGTGAACACCTTTGGGATGAACTGGAACGACAACTGACGTTCTTGTGGCTGAAGTCCCCACAGCCATGTTCCAAAATCTAGTGGAAAGCCTTATTATAACACAAAATGGGGACTAACTCTAAAATGGGATGTTCAAAAAACACACATGGTCATGTGTCCACTTACCTTCGGCCATATAGCGTACATCACAGTGAGTAGGTAGACTTTCCACATAGGCAACAATCTTGTGAGAAGATGGATATAAAAATATACAATGGACATAAAAAGTCTACACACCCCTGTTAAAATGACAAGCGTTTGTGATGTAAAATAAATAAATAAATTAATTAATTAAACCAAGATAAATCATGTCAGTTCCACCCTCGATGTGAAATTATGTATAAAACTAAAAAAATAAGTGAAAATCAATCAGAAACTTTTTCAGTAAGGCAAAATAGGAAACACACACACCCCTAAACTAATTGTTGAATTGTTGATTTTAGTACACAACTCAGTCTTTTTGAGTCTATGAGCAATATTTTCCACTCTTTCTTGTAAAAACATTCTAGATTCATCAAACTGTAAGGACATCTCCTGTGTACAGCCCACTTCAGGTCACTACACCGAGTTTTAGTTGGATTCAGGTCTGGACTCTGGCTATGACATTCAGAAACATTGATCTTCTGTTAGTTAAGCTGTTCCTTTGTTGATTTTGATGTTTGCTTTGGGTCATTGTCCTGCTGTAAGGTGAACTCCCTTTTCATCTCCAGCAGACACCTGAGGTTTTCACTGTAAAATCGACTGGTATGTGTAGCTATTCATGATTCCTTCCACTTTGCTAAAAGCCACAGTTCTGGCTGAAGAAAAGCAGCCCTAAAGCATGATGTTGCCACCACTGTGCTACATTGTGGTGCTTTTTTTTTTTTTTACCTTTTGGATTTATGGAATTATTCTACCTTTTGGTATTAGTCTCATCAGACCATGACACATTTTCTGCCTCATGGTTTTTGGTGATTTAGTTGAGCTTATAGGATTTTTGTGAGAAAGGGTTTTTTAAACACTGTTACAGAATGAGCAGCTTTTGACAACTGCTACACAATGAGCTTTTCAGAACAAGATATAGTCACTGAACTAAAAAAAAAGTTAGAATCTTAGAGTTTTGTTTGTGACATTTAATCTGTTTCCCAGCGGGATTTGGGAAATGCTTTGTGGTTGGTCAATTGCTTCTTTCTGTGAAAGTAGGCTGTTCTTGACCATGGTTATTGACAAAATGTAACACACTCTCTACCGAAGGGTCAAAATCAATTAGCTTGTAGCTTTTTTAGGGAGGAGGTTGATGGAGATTTTGGGAAATGAAATAATCTGATTTTAGCTATCTGATCTGTGTTTCCTCGCTATTTAATCCAGCAGGTATGTCTGAAACAGTTATTATTGTTCTTGATATTTTTTATACATCATGGCAGTACTTCAAGAAGAATCTTAAAGCACAAGAAGAAACGTAAAGCAATAGGACATTTATGTAGTAGTATTTGTTATCTTGAACGAGTATGCCAAGATAAAATCCTAATAAAAGGTTTTGATTGGCTCAGATAAGCTTCTGTCTGATCGTTGGGAGATTGCAGGTTCAAATCCAGATGATATTACAGCCAGCCATGGCCTGGAGTGCAAGAGAGCATAATTGGTCCAACTCTCTGGATGAGAAGGATGTCTTTCCTCTCTTCCTGTTACATGAGAAGCAGTTCAAAAAGACACATCTGCTGCCTTTATACTGTATGTGCTGGAGAAATGTTTGCTAGCTGTTCTGAGCTAGTGCATAGCAAGTGTCTATGAGTAAATTGGGAGAAACAAAATGCTGTCCAGTGTTATCTCTTATCTAAAAAATAAAAAGGCTTTTATGAAGAAGCACAGTTGTAGATGTGTTAACACAGAAAATTTACAATTTAACATCAGGTAAAGAGGTAGAAGCTGCACATGCAGCTACAGATTTTGATTTGTGAAGTGTAAGAGGAATAAACACACAGGGATGTGCAAACCAAATGAATTAAACAAACAAAACATAAAAAAATGTGAACAAGACTATATACGTGGAGCAACAAATAAGACATGACGATAACAGAAGCTTGACAAAGACCCACTGAAACACGGGAACATAATAGTGTTGCTGATTATTGCAGATGCAAAAGAGTTGTGATTGCTCAGTGAGCGTGTGATATGTTGGGTCATGTGACATGCAGGGGCTGATGGTTATTGTAGTCCCTGACAAAGAGTATGCAAAGTCTGAGCTGGTTTGTTACAGTATGGTTACATCATGACTCATAAGGCTTAACTGAAACCATTTTGTTATATTAACTGTGCATTATTTAAGTAATCTGTTTTCCATGGCTACAACGATGGGACTCAGTGGAGAAAATGGAGATGAGGAATAATGAGTGGAAATTTCTGCACGTCTCAATTCAGCTAGCATGGAACCCCTTCAGTGGAATGTAGTGTTTCAGTTTTGCACATGTCCAATGTAGGTGGCACATATGCACTAAGTGAGGGTCCTATGGCCACTGGAAAAAGAAAGTGGAAAGTGAAAAAGTATAAATAATCAGTTACACTTTAAAATATAGACCCAGGAAATGGATGAAGCTTCGACAGTATTCATAAATATACTGCAAAAAAGTTCACAGTGGTTTACTAAAAAGTGCAACATCCGTAGTAAGTTCAATAAGAAATTATTTTCCAATACTATATAGGATATACTATCTGTTTGGGAGTATTGATTATTCATCTCTGAGTCATTCTAAATTAGCTCTTTCAACAAAATCCTGGTGTTTTGATGGTATCATGAATGGTGATATTGTGTTATAATCATTTATTCGTTAATAGCTGAAATGATTATTCATGATGCAACTGCAGTTGTTTTCTTTTTACCCAGTATTACCCATAATCTTTACATACTAACATCAGAGTTACTTCCAGAAACATGAATTGGCTTACAGTATGTAGTATGTGTCAACTTAAGAGTCAAAATCAGGTGACTTTTGGAGTGAAGGCTGTATGAGTTCTTGTCCCGGTTTGACCCCAGATGCAGTCAATAAAAATCAGCACCTCAACCCAGAGCAACAGCTCCTCCACTGAATGTTCATGTTCTCAGAGTAAAGCGCATATAGTACAGTATGTGTCACCTATATGTGCTGTACAGTACTGAGAGAAGAAGACTATAAGCATAAAGGGTCCATTGAGAGTAATGTTATGGGGTTACGCTGAGAGTAATGGCATTGAGAGTAATGTTATGGGGTTACGCTGAGAGTAATGGCATTGAGAGTAATGTTATGGGGTTACGCTGAGAGTAATGGCATTGAGAGTAATGTTATGGGGTTACGCTGAGGCTCTGAGACTGTCTTTTACTGGCTGTAATGCAGAGCCCTGGTGCATATGTAAGAGAAATGTAGACAACAAATACTTATACCCTATGTGCAGCCCCTATAACCCAGTTTGCAGAAGGTTCAGAATTAGAGAAATGGCACTGCGGCTATGTTATTGAATTGCATAATTAATTAGTCATTGTCAGTGTTACTGCATCAGCTGTGACAGCTTTATCTCCTCGATTGAATTTGAGCTTTAAATAGTTAATGATTTCATTCACAAATTTAAAAACAGTGAATGTTGTATTGGTCCAAAATGAAATATTCCTAGGCAAATATAAAGCAAATCTAGTATGAAGTATGCAAAGGAACTGTGGCATAGAAGCTTAGAGTTTGGAAAAAGAGAGTAAGCAAGAGAGAGAGAGAAAGAAGGAAAGAAAAAGAAAAAAGGGAAATCCCTTACCAGGCAATGGCTCTATCCTTCCAGTTTGAGTCACCCATCCAAAATGAGTGGTGGACTTAATGCTTCAGTGGTGAGGTAACATCCCCCAATGACTCTTCCATCAGAGCAAACTGCAGCGCCCCTCACTTCCCTCTACTGCAGCAGAGCTCGCTGACACACACACACACACACACACACACACAGTAACCCCCATCTCACACACACACAAGAGCTCGCTCAATGTTGTCACACCACCCATACCCTTTATCACACACACACATCCTCTCTCTCTCTCTCTCTCTCTCTGTCTCTCTCTCGCTCTCTCTGTCTCTTTCTTCGTCTCATTACCTCTCCTCAATTCTCTCTCTCACACTGACATATACACATGCTCTCCCTTGATTCCTTTCTAATACTCATTTACGTCCTGTGCTTCTGCCTCTCTCTTTCCCTCTTTCTCTCTCCCTCTCTCTCTCCTCATTTAGGATGCTGCTCACATACTGCTGCATGCAGAAAGCTACGCCCAAACGGGTACTGGAGGACAATCTTATATGATAAATATGTAAAATCCTCCTCTCGGTGGGAACTGTGCTGTTTTAGCCATTGGATGAGGCAGCAGGGAACAGACGGTGTGCTCACAACAAAACTGGTGAGGGTAGATATCATTTCTAAACAAACTATTCACTCAGCCATACAGTATAATAGGAATTGTTGTAAATGTGTCAGTCATGAGGTAATGCAGTGATATGCACTCACTGACAACTTTATATAGAAATGACAGTAATATACACTCACCTGTACGCCTGCATGTTCATGCAGTTATCCAGTCGGCCAATCACATGGCACTTGCCCAGTACAGAAAACCAATTAGATACAGGTCAAGAGCTTTAGTTAATGTTCACATGAAACATCAGAATAAGGAAATAATGTGATCTCAGGCACTTTGACCATGGTATTGATGTCAGATGGGCCGGTTTGAGTATTTCAGGAACTGATGATCTACTGTGATTTCAATTCAATTCATTTTTATTTATATAGCACTTTTAACAAAGAACATTGTCACACAGCAGCTTTATAGAAATATGTATAGATATTGGAATTCATATCTCTAGATATACATCATTTATTGATTTTCGTGCCATCTCAGAGCTTAAACAAAAACAAAAAAAAATCATCCTTTTTTTTCCATCCTTGGTGATGAGAGAAATCTGAGGGGAATGACTAGATGAGCTGAAACAGTATGCTATGGCAAGTCATCTAATCACTCATTCAAAATGTGGTGAGCAGAAAAGCATCCCAGAACACACAACACATCAAGATATAACAGCACTGAGGTCCACTGATGTCAGCCAAGAACAGGAATATGAATCTGCAGTGAGCTCACCAAAAGTGGACAGCAGTAGATTGCTAAAGCATCGACTGGACTTTTTCCGGTTTTCAACGGTGTAGTTTCAGTGAGCTTGTGCCCAATGTAGACTAATATTCCTAACAGAAGTGGAAACCAATGTGGACTTATAACTGAATCACTGAGATTATTTATTATTTTCCCCCATTAACTGAAGCATGTAACATAAATGTGTATTTTTAGCTGTTCCTAATATAGTGGATAGGAAGTGTATGCATTAAATCTCTAATAACACACTGAAAGCACACTGATACTGACAGTCTAGATACAAGTATTTAAGTCTGAATGATTCATTTTAAAGTTATGATTAAAATGAAACAAAGGCCTTCTGGGAAATCTAGAAACATTCTATGGCTATTAAGACTAGAAATGAGATAAGGAACAAATGAAAAGTGTCTTTTTTTAAGCTTAGGATGACAAGCATATGTTCCTGCTGAAGTGTATTTTTTATTTTATGAAGCACATTAGAATGTTTGGGACAGGTGTTGTAAAAATGGCCAGGTGGTGCAGTTTACCTGCATCTTCTTGTCATATAAATTGGGTTTCAGCCAGGCCTCAAGCACACAAACAGAAACATAAAATGTCTTCTTCGGTTTCCGTGGAAAACAGCAGTTACAATTCATCACACCCCCACATCATTAGGAATTGAAACTACACAGCAAAGCACATTTGTCTCGCTGCCACAGTCATTCGCGTGAAACAACAAGATTTATGCATGTCATAAAATCCCAACATTTAATTAGTTTAGGACATCCACATTGCAATTTGGTTTTTTCCCTTCATGTATTACAGAAAATATTCTTAATAGTGACCAAAAGAGACATTTCAGGATATGGAGCTGTTAATAATGTAAGAGTAAGAGGCAGGCCTGGCAGTCACTGCAGCAGAGTGGCTTGTCAGAGCAGTGACTTTTATCGAAATGAATGCTTTACAAGAGGATTTAGATTAATGAGCACATTATGTCAGCTCAGATACATTTTCTATCATAGCTAAGACATTTGCAGTAACATTTGTTGGTTATACTGCCATTTTTAAAGTATAAACATGTTAATTTTTTTGGGGTTTTAAATTTTTACTTTACGTAGTTTCAAGATCTAAGCCTTTAAGCAAATATATAGTGTTTTGTATATAGAAATATTAATAATAGTCAGTGGTTTATGAAGAATGCAGTGTGTGGACATGAGAGAGAGAGAGAGAGAGAGAGAGAGAGAGAGAGAGAGAGAGAGAAAGAGAGAGAGATCCTTCAAATAGTATTTGATAATGTTATTAATAACAACAGATAATATTTTATTAATTAGATTAGGCACTGGCTTTATTTATCAGTGCGGCATACAAGACTTTACGTCGCTCTTAAAAAGCTAAACAGGCTGAAGTAACAGCCTTGCTGTCTCTAGTGCTGAAGGGATGCCTCACTGTGTGTGTGTGTGTGTGTGTGTGGGGTGTGTGTGTGTTTTGTGTCTGAGGGTGAAAAGAAGCAGAGTGCTATGCTGGCACTGTGCCATATGGTGCCAACTCGGCTGGATCACCTTTCGCCACATGGAGCTTGCCACTCCCAATTCAATTAGTCAATCTGCACACAAGGCAAAAGTAACAAAAGTGGCAACGTTAATCATCAGATAATACTCCACACTGATTTCTGTATTGTTTCAGACACATACTATAACTAGAATTTGCACAAGATGACACTCAGGCACAATGCACTGATTGATCAGCAGGGTAAAAGTAAACAATGTTCAGAAAGTCGAGAACAGTGATCCAGTATCCTTTTGTTATGCTCAATAGGTGACATGTGATCCTTTCAAGCTCTGAGTCACTACCAAAAGGACGATAATATAACCCACATCCACATTTGCCCTATATAGAGTACAATGCATAAATGTGTGTGCTCACTTCCATCTAATTAACCCAAAACTCAGTGAAAAGGTCTAATTTTGGAACAGGATTAACGTGAGTAGTCTGGTAGTAAGACATCTTTATGAATAAATAATTGTCAGAAATTATGAGGCATGACCACTTTATCTCTGACTAAAAGAATTATGTATTAATTAACGGAGTGTAAAGACATCTGATGTATTCTTTCATGTTGTAATTACTTCTATATATCTGTCTGTCTGCCTGTCTATCGGTCTATAGGAAATTGTATTATGATATCTTGTTTCTTTCGCTATATGTTCAGACCTATTCCATCCTCACACTGAGAAGTCATTTGACTTTGTGCTGTGAAGCGTTGACACAATCACATTTGCAATCATGAGCAAGCCCAAAGCTCTCAGCGGCGAAACTCCTTCATTGATTGGCATATGATTTATTCTGCAGAAAATGGGAGTCCCTCTTTGTTTAGCCAGATGTACACCTATGCTTGTGTGTGTGTGTGTGTGTGTGTGCGTGTGTGTGTGTGTGTGTGTGTGTGTGTTTGGGGGCGTCTGTGTGTGTGTGTGTGTGTGTGTGTGGGTGGGTGTGTGGGTGGTGGCTCTGTATGCACGTACACTGGCCTTTCCAAAAATATCTATTGCTTAAGCACAAAAACAGCTAACAAGGAAATAGATGGTTGTCATGTATTATCGTTCACCTGGGTGAGAAGGTGAGAATTATATATGATTTGCTCCTATAGAAATTATTGTGGAAATGAGAGTAAAGCAGCTACCAATTATCCCAATCATTCATACATATTCTGTAGGCATTTTATCCTGCTCAGGCTTGTGGTGGATCCAGAGACAATCCCAGGATCCCAGGAATACTGGAGGCAGGAATACCTCCTGGATTGGATGCTAGTCACTAGGGCACTGGGGTGTAAGAATTTCACAATTTGAATGAAATCACTTTAATTTAAAGGCAATGATTCAAATGAATTGAGTCAACAGATTCGATCCCAGAATTGAGGCATAAAACAGAATTGATTATAAATTTTTTTTAAAAAAGGACAGAAAACCTGTATGTGGAACATAGGTCATAATTTTACATCGATAAAAGGGATAGCAAAGTCATTTTCATGTAAATACGCTACCTTTGAAATAGTCCTTCTCTACATCGACAAAGTTATTAAACCCAAATTAGTCACATATCAGTAATAAATCAAAGGCAATCCAACAATATCATGACAGACTCATATCATCAACATAGAATCGTTAACTTATGAAGGGAAACTTTATTGTGAGGTTCACACTCTCACACAGGATACCAGAGTACGACATTCACACACTTACTCACTCACTCATTCCTAGAGGCAATTAAGTATAACCAGCCCAGCAACTGGCACATTCGTAGGAGGATACCGGAGAAGCCGGAGGAACCCACAAGAGAGTGTGAGAAACTCCACGCAGACATGTTAGGACCAGCAAGATATTTAGAACTATATATACAAAAGGAAAAAAAAGGAAGAAAGAAATGCTCCATCATGTTGAGAATGACAATGATGAACAGGAACCCAAAAAATTCAGTTATGCATGTGCACTCGATGTACGTGAGGGTTTTGCGGCTTACAGTCTGATGAGTCTCCTGACTGGTGTTATACTTTATGTATATTCTTTTTGAATAATATATTTCTATTAATATATTACTATATTCTTTTTGTTCCTTAAATTAAAAATAAGACTGAAGAAGGAAAATGTTTGCAGCGTGTGTGTCTGTGCAGATGCGTTGTCGCGGTGTGTTTTTGTGTTATGTTTTCTCACAGACACTTCATTGTAAAATTGCTGATTAACAGATGAACAAACTCACTATGAACAAGTCTCTTAATTTCATAAAACACGATCATCGTTGTCTTGATGTGTGATTTTATGCACCAAAACGCAGTGGTTTTGAAAAGCTTGCTGTAGCATAATCACTGCAAATTTCACACAAATTCTTTGCTCTTAAACATCCTGATTGAAGATTAAAATCAGCAAATTCACTTTAGGGACTTTAGGGATAAAAAACGATCCAAATACCACACGCAACCATAAGGTATGATGTCACTCGGGAGACTCGGCAGCCTGTAAGCGTATACTACTACCTAGCCAAAATTGATACTATTTGTTTCAAGCAGGAGTCTTAAGGGAGTGTGTTTTCTGCTGCAGGCATATTGTCTCTCTGTGGAAAAATGTCTAGACCCAGATTGCAGCACCTTTCACACACACACACACACACACACACACATACACATTCAAACTGTGAAAAGAAAGTGAGATGATAGTAAAAGCTGGAACAGAGTGAACTTATCCATATTGTATATATATATCAGATATATGTAACGCAATTTGCTCTGCCTATTATATGTGTAGTACACAGTGTCACACCTTGATTTATTTGCTTGTATTTATAAAGCTCTGTTGACATTTTCCTTTGAAACTAAGCCTGTTTTCCTGCCTCTGGCTAATGGCAAAGCCAAACTGCAACATGGTAGAGATTAAATACAGCATATGTGGATATGATTTTCTTCCTAGCTATTGTAAACTCACTATAAAATCACAAAGCAACCATTTTCCGTTCTGTAGTGGGAATGAATTAGAGGCACTGAAAATGTCGGGATTTCATCAGTTTCTCTCTGAGCATGTTGCACCCTTTAATGATATCTAATTTCCAGAGGTCAAAATGCTAATACTTGTTAGGATACACTATATAGAAAATCTATAAAAGGCTACAGTGTTTGGTCTTATAGAAGGGGTCTGAATCAGAAAGGTCACTAAATTATTAATAATTCTTTCTCACACACACACAGAGGCTCTCTGACACCCAAATTTGTAGGAGCAAATTTCTCGCCATGCCTTCGCTATTTAACATGAGTACGAGGTGATAAGTCCACAAAATCCTGCTGTTGTTTGACTGAGTGTAAAACAGCCACAGAACAAACACGGAGGTTAAAGGGATATACTGAAATTTGGCATGGTGAAGGCCATTTGTGTCCTGAGCCTCTCATGGATGTTATTTGCGCCACACTTCATTTTCTCTCCGAGTGTGGGGAGGAGAGATAAAAGCCTCTCTCTCTCTCTCTCTCTCTCTCTCTCTCTCTCTCTCTCTCTCTCTCTCTCTCTCTCTCTCTCTCTCTCTCTCTCTCTCTCGCTTTCTCTCCTTCTGCTTCTGCAACTACTGCTGCAATGCAGGGGTTTAACAAGGAAATGTGAAGCTAGAGGGCGCAGGCAGCACTTTCTCTTTTGTGCTCGCTCACAGACGCACAAACAGAGGACAAGCACGATGCATTCTTCCCTATAGCACGGACAGTTTAATGTGATAATGCATAGGTGAAGCGTGACAGTTTCAGTCAGCAGAATCCCTACGTTTCAATAAAAGGAAAAGCATTACTAATATAAGCAGTAAACTTCTTCAACCTCCTTTTATCATTTAAAAAGACGAAATTCATCAGTCAAGACGTTTGGTGTGTTATGTTTGATTCCTTCATTTCAATGAGGCAAATGTAGCGGATTAAGAAAGCTTATGGCCATTTGAACATCATACGTAAGTGCTGAACTAAATAATCTTAACCAGATTTTCTCTTGGAGTTTCTAACACCGTAAAGGGTGACCAAAGCACATTACATAGCTTCAAATGATAGCTTCAAAAAGCAGTAGTGGCAGCCATTTTGAAGCCAGAATCCCTACAAAGCTGATTCTCCAGCCTGAAAATAAACCCCACCCACTAGTCAAAGCAGAACCACTCACATCTGCATGCTACGCTTTCATGGTAGTTGTGACTCAGGCAGCAGATGACTCCAAAACTACAAACTTCACTATTCATTCGTTTCCCTTAACTGGTTTATCTGTGTCTGGGTCACGATGAAACCACAGGTTTATCTTAGGATCACTGTGAGAGGAATACATCCAGGATGGAACGTCTATTTATTATAGGGCACCACATACACACAAACACACACTTACACAATTATGTACAAATATACATACCAGTCAAGAGTACAATGCTTTTGGAGGAGAAAGAAATCCAATGCAAACATGGAAAACTTGAAAAGTAACCTGAAGACCAAATCAAGGAGCTCTGAGGCAACAACACTTCCTGCTGCTCCAGAGGCATTGCCCAAAATGAATTCAGCAAGTTCTAATATTCATTTATGTGTCAGCACCAGGACTGATGGATTTAGCGAGTAAAACAAAAAGTAATTGAATTCATATGAATAAAAGGAAACAGAATGCAGCCTCTTATTGCAGAAGTGCACTATTTATCCTGAGAGACTGTGAGCTGCATATGGATTAATCTGTATCATAGTGTTTCCTTTTAGCCTCTTTCTCAGAAAATTACAGTTGAAAATCATTTACTCCAGTTTTTCTGGTGTCCATCACATTAGATCCCTAATTTTTACAGCAACTAAATAACTAACTAATAAAATAAATTAAAAAAAAATAAATAAAAAAAATAAAACGGTATGGTTATACTCTCACTGGGCACTTTATTAGGAACACCTGTACACCTAAACTGCAGCTATTGCAATTATTTAATCAACATTTCTTGTGGCTGAAGTTCAATGCATAAAAACCTGCAGACACGATCCGACAGTTTCGGGTACTCTTCACATCAACACAACAGTCTCTAGAGCTTATTCAGAATGGTGCAATAATTCCAGTGACAGTGACAGTTCTGTGGATAGAAATATGTTGTTGATGAAAGAGGTCAACTGAGAATGGCCAGACTGGTCAGAGCTGGCAGAAAGGCTATAGTACATCAGATAACCAGTCTGTACAGCAGAAAAACATCTCAGAACACACAACACATTGAGCCTTGTGATAGATGGATTACAATAGCAGAAAACCATGCCGAGTCCCACTTCTGTCAGCCAAGGATAGAAATCTGAGGCTGTAGTGGGCACAGGATCACCAACACTGGACAGTTGATGGCTGGAAAAATGGAGCTTGGTCTATTGAATCTCTATTTCTGAGGCACACAGTTGGTTGGGTCAGAATTTGGTGCATGAATTCATGACCTGCCTTGTGTTGCTGCCTTGTATTGCATGTTCATATGTCCCTACATATGTCCCTTCATGGCCATAATTTATCCATTTTTCATGAACATAACAATGAGTTCAGTGTTCTTCAGCGATCTTCACAGTCACCAGATATCTGAATCTAATAGCACACCTTTGGGATTTGGTAGAACAGGAGATTTGCAGAATGAAACATCAGCAGGAATTGAAACATCAGCAGGAATTGCCTCATGCAATCATGTCAACATGGACCGGAATCTCAAAAGAATTTTCATCTAGAAGGTTCTGTATTGTTTGCTTTGTTGGACTGGGTCAGGAACTGCAACTGTGGTGGCAAAATGTAAAGGATGAAATGCTCTGAGCATCAGATAAGGATAAGATCAGATGAAATAGATTGTAGTATAGATGAGATAGCAGGTAGGAGGTAACCAAGTGTTGAATTTCGGTTGAAAGGGGAACAATATGTCCTAGGTAAAGTCGAGGTAATGAGGAAGTGGTCAGAGTTCCCTTTAGAGAATAAGCTCTTTTTTAGAAAAGCAGTTGTGAGGTTGTTGAAAGAAACATTATGTAGAAGCAGATGTCTGGAGGATGGTAGTGAGACACAGACACCTGCATTTCTGACACTGCTTTTTCACAGTTTAATGTCATATGCTAAAAACTTGCACAAGAACATTGAAAAAACACCACTAGTCTTTTTACTTGACACTACAAGGCTTCTCGTTTGCATCTTCACTAAAGAGGCTTGACTTCTCATAAGATTTCCTGACCTGATTCACTTTAGTATACATCTAAAAGCTCAGTAATGAAATAAAAACAAATCTCTTGATTTTTTTCAGATGCTTTTCACTCTGACCTTCTGTCCAAAACCTCCAACATTTGCCTGCTGCAAGAATATATGCTTGCTTTCCATGGCAATTGGAACAAAACACTTCAAATAAACATATTCGAATACCATAGTTCAGAGGATATGGCCTACAGGTCTAAGCAATAGACTAAGCAAATCTGGCTTTTTTTAATTTGCTTTGAACATTTTTCCCATAGAGGAACGTAGACCAAAGCAGACTCACTGTCCCTCCTGTGATTATACATTTTTAATTAAAGTTACATTAAAATATGATACAGGGGGCACGGTGGCTTGGTGGTTAGCACGTTTGCCTCACACCTCCAGGGTTGGGGGTTTGATTCCCGCCTCCGCCATGTGTGTGTGGAGTTTGCATATTCTCCCCGTGCCTCGGGGTTTCCTCCGGGTACTCCGGTTTCCTCCCCTGGTCCAAAGACATGCATTGTAGGTTGACTGGCATCTCTAAATTGTCCGTAGTGTGTGATTGCGTGAGTGAATGAGAGTGTGTGTGTGCCCTGCGATGGGTTGGCACTCCGTCCAGGGTGTATCCTGCCTTGATGCCCAATGACGCCTGAGATAGGCACAGGCTCCCCGTGACCCGAGTATAGATCGGATAAGCGGTAGACAATGACTAAAATATGATAAGACATTTATAATACTTTAAAAACCAACACTGTTTAATGTGCTAACATCACACAACACACATCACACGTTGGTTAATTACTGTAAAAGTCTAAATCATAACAATAAAAGCACTTTATTTTCTGTAGATTTATGTGAGCTGTTTTTTACATAATTTTTTTTTACAGAAATAGTAAATGATTTTAGAGATATGAATGAATATGATCACTCTAATTTACAGTAATTCCCAGCACTTATCTCTTGCACTGTAATTGTCGTTTGCCTTTTGGGTTTCGTTCACTGCTACAGTGCTTAATCTTCTTCTTCTTCTTCTTCTTCTTCTTTCGGCTTTTCCCTTCAGGGGTCGCCACAGCGAATCATCTCTCTCCACCTATCCCTATCTTCTGCATCCTCATGCTACAGTGCTTAATCGTGTAATAAAAATTCTGGTATACTGTAGATACAGACTGTTTATGCAGGATGCATTTAGTTTGAAGCAAACATGGTCCTTCCACAGAAATATTCTTATACATAATGTATAATGTCTAGTCACAATCATGAACTTTTAGTTTAGAATTAGTGATCAAACTATTAAAAGTATTTATTTATCTTGTTATGATTTTATGATTTAAAATAACAGTGTAATATACAGAAACTAACCTGGCAAACCGAAGGCTGAAATCATATTACATGTTCATCATAAACATATTACAAATATGAACGCCTGAACATTTAAAGTCTTAAAAATATGTATTAGTGTGCAGTGATATGTGACTTATGCATAAGCTGCATAAGCTGACTTCTTCACTTCTATTCAGTCACTCAGTGTCATCCAGGAACTTGCAGAGAGATGGAGAGAGAAGTGTTTCCATTTTTATTATTGAGCTCCCGCAGTAATGCGGCATGTCAGGATGGTGAAGATTAACTAAAACAACATGGACACTCTTCACTTAAATATAGCTTGTTTGAATGTGAATCAAACTTCAAAATAGTAACATGTAATTATTAGAGCCACATTCAATTCATTTGTACAATTTACATAATTCACTCATGACCCCTAGTCTGGGAACCGGTGGGTTAGATAATGTGGTTAAAAAGCTTATTTTATAGGAAAGCCACTGACAGTCTCTGATTTAGTTTCTGTTAATAAGGTTTCCGATTAAACAAAGGAAAGAAATGTTGATGATCACGAGCAAACCTTTCCACAAGGTTGCTAAATACACTACTGTATGTTGGTGGCCTGCTGGTGCTTCAACGCTTTCAGCAAGAAACATATGCATAAATATTTGGACACTGACAAAGTTATTGTTATTTTTGCTGTCTATGACAGTTGAAATTAAATAATGAAAACCAGTCACCTAACCCGAATCTAAATGAGCTTGCATATCATTTGCTGAAGGTGAAGCTGGAGGCAAAATGCCCCAAGAACAAGCAGGAATTGTAGACTGCTGCAGTAAAGGCTGGGCAGAGCATCACAAGACAAGAAATCCAGCATCTGGTGATGTTTACGGATTCCATATTTCAGCCAGTCAATAACTGGAAAGAATTTTATCCTTTATGACTTTTACATAAATACCAACGTACAGTGGTAGATAACTAAACTAACAGTAACTTTGTCAATATCCAATTATCTATAGATCTGACTGTTTATTACAGTATGATATGACATCATACCTCTGGGGTTAGGGGGTCGATTCTTCCCTGTGTGTGTGTAATTTTCATGTTCTTCTCATGCTTTAGGGGTTTCCTCCATGTACTCTGGTTTTCTCCTCCAGGGCAAAGACTTAGGTAGGATGATTGACATCTCTAATTTGTCTGTAGTGTGTGAGTTGTGTGTGAAATTGCGCCCTATGATGGGTTGGCACCCACACTGTGTCCCTCGTTTTGAGCCCTGAGTCCCTTCGGATAGGCTGTGAAGGATAAGTAGCACAGAAAATGGATGAATGGATCTGACATGGGCAGCATGATGGTTCAATGAATTCTTTTGCCCCAGTGTCCTTCCTAAGATCCTAAGCTCAGGCTACTGTTTTCCCTCGTGTCTATGTGGGTTTGCTCCAAGATTTCCGCTTTCCTTCCACCTGCCAAAATCATGGTTAGGTGGATTGACTATGATAAATTACCCCTAGGTGTGAATGACTGTGTGTATGTGTATATGAAAGACAGGATTCACCTTGACCCTGACCAGGAAAACTGAATGAATGAATTAAAAGAAATGCTCTGACGCAAAAGAACTTACCCAACAGCAGTAAGACCTTGACAGTAAGCTTGTGTGAAGAAGACAGTTAATATGCTCCTGTGTTACTGATGGAAATACTCTCAATTAACATTATGTTTGTTACAAGAGAAAGCGTTTCTTTATCATGCAAAATGCAGTCAGCCCGGTTTGATGTGATCAGCAAACAAAAAAATTACTAGAACAGAATTGACTAAGCCTGAGACATCACTGGTCATTGAAAGCACTCGTCATCCCTTGCAAGGAAAAGTGTCTCAAACCCCTCCACTACAGTTAAAAGTAACACCAATCAATACCAGCACTGCAGTTAAGGTGTGATGAAGTTGTGTTATTTCACGAGTAGCTGAGCAGATCACCTTGGCTGCAGCTGATTGAAGAGGCCAGCGAGTTGTTAGGATTGTTCTGGAAGAGTTGTGGCCTCTTAGTGGCAGAAAGGTGTATCACAAATTAGGCTGTGCTCTCCTCTTCTCTGCAGTGCGTTTTTTTTTCCTTTTGCACGAAGGTCGAACAAATTAGGCCAGTCAGGCACCCTGGCCCACATGTACTCCTTCTAACACTCTACATGGCTCTGTGATGCATACTCTCGCATGCACCGTCACACACACTTTGTTACCGTTCCAGACACCTAAAATAGTATATTCAGGTGGTGTGGGGATACTGTAGGTAGAAAGGTAGGAGATACTTTATCAACCCCAGAGTCAGAGCGTCTAGGTATCTAGATCTGGGTCAGTTTGACTGAACACCCTGCAAAAGGCTTAGCCCACAAAAACACTAGTTTATACCTATTTATGCTGGATTGTTGGTGTATTAAAACACACAAAAAAATGAAACAAAAAATGAGCATGATTTTAATATGCTAAAGATTGCAACTTAGACTCATCTGCAAGATCCTCATCTGTACATTCGGAGCATTATGTATGAATGATAACTATTATAATTTATCATGGCTATTCATGGATGTGGAAGTCACATGTGCTGTGATCCGCTTTTAAGCAGACAAATGTTTCAGAATCAGCAGATTGAGAAAGGATGCTGGAGGCGTTTCTTAACATTCTCTTCTCTTCCTCTCTCTAATAGCAGAATACCAGAAGAGGGCAGCAGAATTGTACAGCTGATCATGCAGCACCTTATAGACCCCTGCAGCTGGTCTCATGACTTTATTGGCTCATGGTTTGAGCTGGTAATTTGATCGTGGTGTTTGCACGCATCATCAATCACACGTTAATGAGTCTACAACAGAAGCAAAAGGCTGAATCAGAATGCAAAGCAGTGCTTCTCTGCAGAGGCACGGGGGCTGGCGTGCACGCTAATGGGATGCTTAGAGTACATTATTTATGTAGGTAGTACAGTCCTGTAGGTAGTACAGATTTATTTTGAATTTATTGTAGGTCTACTGAGCCTGTCTTTTACTCAGTGCTCAGGAGATGAACAAATGAATTATTTAATATGAAAGAGAGTTGCATGGTTAAAAAAAAAACATACACTGTATTTTTCATCACCCAGTGGTTATAAATAAGGACAAATATGCTAATGAGCTGCATAAACAGTAACACAAATTGTAGTGGTGTATTTATGGATATGGCTTCCAGGTTGCCATTCAAGGCAAAAACAACATAATCATAAAAAAGATTATTGCTGAATAATGCATTGACTAGAAACTCAAAAATGAGTACATATAGACTTATGGACTATGTTTGTCTCCTGTCCTGAAATCATCAACTGAAAGCAGTTTTGTGTGTTAATAATGTCACTGAACTTTCTTACTGTGTTTATGTTTCCTATTTGTGGCAGAGGAAACACAGCAAATATTGGCAGAGAAAAGACTTGAGTAATTCTACTACGCTGAAATTCATTAATTCCTTAAATCAGACTACTTGGACATTGGCCATTTTGGTTCTTGGTGTTGGTGAAAACAGAGCTGCGAAAAGAATCTTATTTTAATCATGATCACAGTTCTTTGTTCATTTAACATAATCTATTGAGAAGTTCGTGAGCTTAATTGGCTGACATGGCTTACTGATCATTATTGATTCGGTTTGGATGAATGTTTACTGTTATGGCATCCATCCATCCATCTGTCCATTCATTCATTTATCCATCCATCCATCCGTCCATCCATCCGTTCATTTATCCATCCATCAGTCCATCTGTCCATCCGTCCATCAGTCCATCCATCTATCTATCCATCCATTTATCCATCCATCAGTCCATCCATCCATCCATTAGTCCATCCATCCATCCATCCATCCCTTCGTCCGTCCGTCCGTCCGTCCATCCGTCCGTCTGTCCATCAATCCATTTATCCATCCATCAGTCCATCCATCCATCCATCAGTCCATCCATCCATCCATCAGTCCATCCATCCATCCATCAGTCCATCCATACATCCATCCATCCATCCATCCATCCATTTATCCATCCATCCATGACATCTATTCATCCATCCATCCCTCTTTGATATAATCCACACTGATTTAATATTAATAGTCTACTTTTGATCTACAAATCTAATAGGAAACCCTTATAAGGTACAATAAGAAAGAAGACTGTTGTTGATTTATAACATAAATGATATAATCGAGCTCGGGAGAGAAACAGAGCTCGGGTTACTGTCTGTGTGGAGTTCTCTGAGTGTTCTCATCGTGTCTGAGTGGGCTGTCTGGTTTCCTTCCACTTCCCAAAAGCAGGCAGAAAATTGTGTTGCATTAGACTTACCTCAGAAGCGTGAAGTCGGAGTTCAGAATTACTTCATTTTCGACCTCTGTGTGTTTGAGGTACAGTGTTGGAAAAAAAAAACCTTGACTGCCTCCATGTTTAGGCTTGATTTGCAGTAGTGTGGTCAGCTAACTGTGATAAGTGATTTACAACAGAGAACTGTATAGTCAGTGGTTGAGATTGAATAAGCTGATCAGTCTATCCAGGATTTCACGATTTTTGATCACAGAAAAATCAAGCAAGCTCCAAAGAGGAAATTTCTAGTAGTGTGCAATTTTACAAAATTAGTGCATATTTTCTGCAGATATGGGTCAAGATGCATCAAGTAACGTCACCAAAACACACATTTAGCCAAAGCCCTCGTCGAATCACATGTGTCAAACATGTGTACAGCTATCATAGAAAATCAATACATATGTATTTACAATAGTAGAAGAAGAATCCTGTGCTTACAAGTTCACCACTTCACATCAAAAGTGTTCTGCAAAAAAAAGCACAAAAATAAAAAAAAAAACTCTGCAAGTTGCATCACAAATTCAAACAGGAAAAGCCAGTTTTTTGATTGCAAAAATCACAAAAAAGTCCTTGAAATCCTGTAGGACTGACCTCACGCAAATTCTTGTACATACAGCATGGGTTGTTTACTGCTGATGCTGTGCATGCTGACTTAACATCACTCGCTGAACTTGTAGCTGACGAGACCACCCCTGGCTCCTGAGTAGAAATTCTGAGTTGAGGGCTGTTTTCTATTTTTGTCATGCGTTTCTTACTCTCTCTCACACACACACACACACACACACACACACACACACACACACACAGAGAATAATATGCTATATTTCAAAACCTGTCATTTAAATGTATGAATCCACTAAGGAAGCAGGAATCTAGCACCAGAGGTTCTGGCAGTACTCTCTGTGTGTGTGTGTGTGTGTGTGTGTGTGTGTGTGTGTGTGTGTGTGTGTGTGTGTGTGTGCGCGTGCGTGTGTGTGCATGTGTGTGTGTGCGTGTGTGTGTGTGTGTGTGTGTTACTCAGCAGGGATGTTTTCAGTTTGTATAGTCGTAAGTGGTAAAACATGACAACCTTTAGCTGAATACAGCATTAGATAGACAACTATAAACTGCTCCTAGGGGTAAATGTGTGTGTGTGTGTGTGTGTGTGTGTGTGTGTTTATACATCAGCAGCTTTTTTTCCAAGCACTCCGGCTTCTGCATCGATTATTACTATATTGATTATTCATCATCTCTGTAGGTTAGTACCATATGGTCACCTCCTTCAACGCCTCCTCAATTCACACACACACACACACATTACACAATTTTCTTCTACTGATCTCATTTTCCTTTACTTCAGCTGTTTCATGTCTTTGGTTGAAGCAATATATCCCAATATCAGCTCCATCAGCAACATTTTGCACAAAACATGGCTTTAGGTTATGGTACTAGTTTAGCACATTGGCTAGTTTTCTAGTGCTTAATGGCACCCAGAATTATCAAAAAAAAAAAAAAAAAGTCTTCAGGCTGTAACTGGACCCATCTCGTTGAGTCTGGTTTAGTTCATTTTTGTCAGCATTGATTAATTTTTCCTTCCATCCTCGTTTATAATCACCAGACAGCAGCAATGCCTCCATGCCTCTCTTATTCACACACACACACACACACACACACACACACACACACACAGTAATGTGGTATAATTCAAAACCAGTCATTTAAATGTATGATTCCACTGGGGAATCTGGCAGCAGTGCAAGAAGGTTCTGCCAGTGCAGTGTGTGTGTATGTGTGTTACTCAGCGGGTGCACACTGCACCAGTGGCCATGTGTAACAGAGTGCCTGTGCCAGGCTGAGCTGCTGTAGGCCACAGTCATCAATGGATTGCACACACACACACACACACACACACACACAAACACACACACACACACACACACCAATTTTATGTTGGTCAGCAGAAAATTCCTCCAGCCTACCGGCAATGAACCGTCAGTACATCATGTTCCCCAGTCTTGTCTTCCTTCCAGCTTTCACGTCACTGACATCTACAAGCAAGGTACTATCAAGGTAATCGTGACTGAAAGTGTGCAAGCAATCCATAGCCTACGCAGCAAACATCATAACTGGCCTTCTGGATTTAAAGCCAGTGCTGTTTTAGTGCTCTTATTAGAGATATGGTTACTCTGGCATGGTGCTTGAGACTGGGTGTTCTTCCAACCTTATCTTCACAAAGCTACTGAGCTACTCAGGATGCTGTGAAATGAGGAGCTGAGGAGCTGATTGACGAGACGTGGAAAAGTAAAAAAAAAAGGTCGTCAGAGGCAGAACAGAGAGACTTTGAGAAAGGACATAAATGAGACATCCTGCACGGAGTGCCAATGGACGGCATCAGCAGAGTGAAACACGGCAAAATAAAGGGCAGAAAGGAAAATTTGTGTAGTGATAGAGAAGGGCTTTAATATAAGACTTCATGCGCTTGTCAAACACTGATCTGTCACACACAATCGGCTTGTCAGTTATCACAGTCATGACATTTTATTATCCCAATGTTTACCCAAACGAGAACAAAAGGCTGTATAATTCAAGACCTGATTATACTGTATTTTACTGACTTCTGGGTACAAATAAAAATCGATTAACGTCAAGTTGTATTTTACTGTCTGGGAAGCTGAGCTGCTTCTCTCTAGATTTCTTCTCCATTCAGAGTAATGCTAGCTAATCAGGAATGGAATGAAGTGGCTAGTGGCTGGTCCACCTCCAACCATGGCGCAAGAGATGTGTTTTTCTATTTCTTTGGAGACATGAATTCAGTAGAGTCGTTAATGATGTTATTAACAAAAAAAGGCAATTAATATAAAGCAGCAAATGTGAAAAATGTACTGCTCTACTACAAGCTTAAAATGAACACACTCATTCAACTACAGTATCGTTTCTATAGTAACAACTTACACAGGATCTTGGATGGTGGATGCAATTCATAACTGGACAAAATAAAACCATTTTTAAGGGGTTGTTTATTTATCGTTTATGTTTATAGATAAATCTGTAGCTCTAATGGATTTTCAGGTTTCTTGGTTAAACAATTATCATATTCATTGATTGTTTACAGCTGTTATAATGTAAGTGATAGCAGGAATTGACTTGTATAGTAAATGTTCCACAACATTAAACTTTAATTATAATCAAGTATGATCTTTTGCACAGAAGCTGTCAGTCTTGTAAAGCGACAATCATGGGTTCGATCCCCGTTCGTGCCTCGCAGGAGTGACTTCCTAGAACATTCACAATTGAGCCAAGGAGGTTTTTGCGCTTGTATTTTCTCATATGTAAATCGCTTTGGATGTCTGCTAAATGAGTAAAGGTAATGATTGTGTAATCAGTACAAAATTGTTAGTGTTGGTGAAATGGCTGTGGTGTAAAAGGAATAAATCATGACAGGATGTGCTGTTATAGGAAAATAATCAATTACAGGGTGTCGAAATACACCAAACTCTAATGCTTGGATCATGGTGGATTCAGTCCAAATCTAATTAAGCAAATCATTTTTATATGAAAATATTGAGAAAATCAACTTGCAGGTTTCTATTTTTGCTCCTGTTCAGGGTCATGGTGGAACTAGATCCTGAGAAGGCTAGGCATGAGTCAGAAACTGGATGTCATGCTGGATGTGAGGTGGGAGGAAACCGGAGAATGCAGAGAAAGCCCATACAGTCATGAGAGAACGTCTGAAATGCCGCAAAGACAGTAACCCGAGTTCGAAAATGATCTGGGGAACCTGGAGCTGTGAGGCGTCAATGCTACCCACGGCACCAACATGCCACCCTGATATTACCTTTTATTTATTTGTTTGTTTGCTTGTTTTATAATTGTATATATTTCATCTATGGTAATTATGTGCGACGCACATGAACGACCCTGATACACAGTGTGAAACTGCAGCATTATTACTACAGGGAAACCCGATTCAATTTCATGAGCCATCAACTAGATGTTCACTTTAAAGACATACCGTGGATGAGTTGTTTCCCCTCAGTGCCCTGCACAAGCACACACACAGAATACCATCTGGACAGCACTATTCAGAATCCAGTAGAAGAGCGGTGTGTGTGTGAGTGTGTGTGTGACTGTGTGTGTGTGTGTGAGACGCCTTCTTCAAGAGGCTCTGCTTTATATCTCAGCGAGTACCTTCATTACGTCTGACCCGCAAGGACAGAACTGAAACGTACATATGCATACCTCGCACCCTTCCAAACCCCCGAGTCTGATACCTCACCGGCTGTTCTCCCTGATCCCCTGCAATCGATAAGATTACCTCCTGAATTGCTTTCCTTTTTCATCACACCACTGCAGATCCCATTGTTCTGGGAGGGAATTTCTACATGTGGCAGCACCAGAGATTTATTGATGTTCAATGCACAATGCTAGTGAATGCTTATCGTTCACCTCAGACCAGTCTGCTTTAAGAACCCTTCGACAAGAACTGAATGAACAACTCCCACAACACACACACACACACACACACACACACACACACGAGATCAAATTAACACAAACACAAGATCTAAAATAAATAGATAAATAACTGTTCAAAATGAGAAAATATTCAGTTCTTTCACATCACATTTTCTCAATGAGAAGCAGCGCTCAGGATTTATGGGAGTGATGCTCATCAATGTGAGTGCTGCTCAGAAGAGCTGTCTCAGCAAAAAGCGGCTGACCTAGCTTTATCACCTGATAGATAGATAGATAGATAGATAGATAGATAGATAGATAGATAGATAGATAGATAGATAGATAGATAGATTCACTGATCAACCTCAGAACAGTATTTTTATTCTTATTCCTTTTACTTCTGCTACATCTTGTATCTTGTTCAGAGGTAACTTTACATTTTTAGGGAGGCTCCTAGTTTCAGTTGCATTATAGGAAGGTAAATAATAAACATTAATTCACTATCCTAACAGTCCTGTCTGTCAATGCGGCTGTAGTGCAGCATGCCCTGGGAGGCTCTTAACCTCATATCATCTCTAACTCTTGGGTTGGTTCTGTAGTTACTGAGCAGTTTCCACCCTGTCCGACCCTTATTTTGCATTCTCCACACATCGGCCGCTCTTATATAATCAGACACTGCAGAGCGCAGACTTTGCCTGGGCGGGGACTTAAAGTTGGACTGTAGCGAAGCCTCGCCCCCCTCCGTTTCCCCACATCTCCTCCATCACCCCCCCACCCCCATCCATGCACCACTTCAGTCTTCTACACAGCATTTTCATTGTCTATGAGCAACTTCAAAAGAAAGAAAAATGGAAGAAAAGCATAGACTACTGCATAGCATTACAAAAAAACATCACCTGAAAGAAAAAGAAAATCACTACTGCAAAGAGAAAAAGGATGCTTACCTTGGGCTGAGGTGTACTGCGACAGGAGATGCAGCCGGAAAGGGAGGGGGAAAGAAAACTTCACCAAATGCGGCAGGACACTCTGAGTTGCTCTGCAAATAGCAAAGCTGAAATTTCACAGCACTTTGGTTTATCCTCCTTACAAAAAAAATAAATAAATAAATTATAGCTTTTTGCAGTGTTGTATTTTTTTTTTTCTTCTCTTAAGGTCCCCCACGTTCACACACATTCACACACACACTCCGGAAAACAGTGGTCTCACGGTGTTTAGTGTTGGGACCGGCGGATGCGCAGACACACACATTTTCATTCTCACACACCGCAATCGTCTCTCAGCATCGCAGCCTTCGGCGTTTCGCTGCTGTATTTCCCGGCAGCGCGCTCTGATTGGTCAACGAAAACTATCCTTCTCACTGATTGGTCGAGTGTGAGGGGTTTTTTTCGCCGCACGCGCTCCGAAGTGGCCCCACCCCTTTCCCTCTCCTACAGTAGTTCATATGCCTACTACATTAGTCAGTATGTAGGTTCCGTCCCAAACCGCATGATAGCAAACAGTACTAAACAGTATGTCAAAAACTGCGCCATTATTGAAACGCACTATTCAGATACACTAATTAGGATGCTAGTATGCGGTTTTGGGGAGGTATGGATGTAATATAAGATTCCAACTGGAAGTGAGCAGTGCTTGTGTGTGTGTGTGTGTGTGTGTGTGTAGGAGGGGGGTGGGCTGCCAGGAGACTGGCCGCAGATTCCCCTGCTCACTCAGCATCCCACCATGTGTGTGTGTGTCTGTGTGTGTGTGTGTGTGTAAGAGAGGGAGGAAGGGAGGGAGTGAGTGAGATGGATAAGAAGAAGAAGAAGGTGTTTTTCAGTAGTTCTGCAGCACTACTAGACTAGTCTGCCTGTGCTTTTTGTTGAGAGCAGCATGTAGGTAATGTGCTGTGTGTAAATTATTCAATACTGTGGTGAACTCGCAAGAACTGCATGTAGACTTCAAGGATTTGCAGTCAGAAACTCCAGAATAACACCACCAATTGGCTTCATCAGCAACCTCATTACTCACTGTCAGCCTCTCGCTCACTACAGCACAGCCACTGCACCATAATGCGCTTTCTGCTCGCTTTCATCAGCCTCGGTATACACCAACGCCAAGAGTCTGTTCCCAGCATGTGCGTACAGTATATGTATTTGTTGAAGGCAATATATAATATATATAAATGTCAGTAAGACTCTGCTTTGGTTAGTTTCTCAACTAAAAATCCAGAGATTTTTTTTTTCTCAGCTCCCGGTCAGCTCCTTTCTTCTGGTTTGCTGTGTGGTGCCTCTGTTCTAATGAAATGCACTTGATCAGCATCTGAAATCAATCAGATAAAGGCAGGCCTTCCTGGGCAAAGCTATAAATGATTTGATGGTGTAGAGATTCCGTATGACGCATTAAATAGAACCTGCACCTGATTAATAAATAGAAACTAGAAGGTTTGCTGTTAATTCTGGATTAGAAAAAATGAACACAACTGTCATGTTCTTTTTCGAAAGGGTTTTTATGGTGCTAACACACAACAGCCCTATCACTATTTGTGACTGATGGTATGATTTCTGTTGGGAAATCAATGCTCTAATAACATCTGGGATACGACTTGTGTCTCTGAATGCCAAATGGACACGCGAACCCAAAAGTGAGTCTATGATTAGATTTGTCAGAGACTAAGGCGGATGCAAAACCTTTTAGTGAGTAACAGACATCCAAATGGTGTTGTTCTGCTGCATCTGGAGAAATCTTTGGCACTGCAGGATTTAGCTTTAGGCAGACATGTTATAATTTAAAGGAGAAATTCAAGCAAGATATAATTGAAAAAATAAAGCATTCATGAGCACTGAACTACTCAGACATCATTTAGGCAGTTCCTTTTATACTCCTTTGCTCAGTGAATGTCCCTCATAAACAATAAACAAAACCCACACAAACATCACCAGCTCAGCAAACAGTGGCTTGTTTCCGTGTCCTTTTTGTGCAGTAAATGGTAAATGCATTTCCATAACTCGTGCTGAATCCCGTTGCTTTCAGGTGTACATTACACAAAGCATCATTTGTTTGCTCAGCTGGCTTGACACAACAGCAGTGAATGACATGCACCCAAAACCTGATCGGATCTATTTCATCCTTCCACAATGTCCTAACTGATGCAAACAATAACAAGACATTGAGCAGCTAATGGAATGGAAATGATAAAACTGGTTAGGGATGTTTGTATTCCATTAGCTACTTCTCAGTGTTGCATGTATAAAATCATATGTCATAAAATCATGGATATTGGAAGTTGGACCTAACACATTTGTTCCATATTTTAGGTGGCTTGATAGTTAATCAGTTAGATCAGGTATGACAGTAGCAGCAAAAACATCTAGATCTGCTATTCTCATGGTTTCCCACAACTGCTCTGATGGTAGGCCTAATTTCTATTATTATATATGTTTTTAATTGAAAATTGAAGTTGATATATTAGGAGGTTGATTCTTCTGGTTCATTCCCTGACCCAACCTGTTATTTTATTTTCATTCATTCATTCATTCATTCATTCATTCATTTATTCATTTATTCATTGTCTACTGCTTATTTGATCTATCCTCGGGTCACAGGGGGCCTCAGGCGTCATTGGGCATCAAGGCAGGATACACCCTGGACGGAGTGCCAATCCATCGCAGGGCACACACACACACTCTCACTCACTCACACAATCACACACTACAGACAATTTAGAGAAGCCAATCAACCTACAATGCATGTCTTTGGACTGGGGGAGGAAACCGGAGTACCCGGAGGAAACCCCCGAGGCACGGGGAGAACATGCAAACTCCACACACACAGCGGAGGCCACCACCAAGCCACCGTCCCCCCCCCCCCCTTATTTTTCTTTTCTTTTCTTTTATTTTCTTTTATTTTTTTTTTTATTTTATTTTATTTTATTTTATTTTATTTTGTCTTCTTTTCTTTTCTTTTCTTTTATTTTCCCCTTCAATGCAGCAAAGAATTGTGAACTTGTGAACTTTATGTGCACTTCACAACGTATCATTCGTTTACACTTCATATGGACATATAGAAAAAAAACTGACTAATTCATTCCATCATGGAAATATCTTTATGAATCAGTCATTGCTGAAATTCAAAATCTAGCTTTTTTCATAACAGAAAGACAGCTATATGTGTGGATCATTATTCTGATGTAGCATACACACAACGTTGCAAAACCTACATGAACCAACTACATGTGGACACTTTGCACACCCATATATGGGTGTTCATCAAACTTTTTCTTCAAATTTGGAATCATACTGTTGTATAGGATGCCTTAGTTCCAACACTGGAACTAAATGGCCCTGACTTGTTTCAGCACGACAAAGCACGTGTGCACAAAGCTCCAGTGTGCTGCACAGATCCCTGACCTCAACCTGAACCTCTGTTTCACATCGGCCCCAGCCCAATGCTCTTGAGGCTGAATGAGCACAAATCCCAAAGGCACGCTAAAATCTAGTGGAAAACCTTCCCATAAAAGTGTAGTATATTATAACAGAAAAGAGGGAATAAATCTGGAATGGGATGTTCAATGCATATTTGGGTGTGATGGTCAGATGTCCATACACTCATGGCCGTATAATGTAGTTTTTAATTGTGAGTAGGTTTTTATTTTGTTTGTCTCCTGAATTTGTCTGATAACTTGTTATTGTGATTGCACACAGCAGAGGGAGCTGTAGTTTCAGTCAGAGTGAGCAGGACCTTCAGTGCATCAGCTCTCTCTTCTCTTCTCCAGTTTCCTCTAAATGTAATCTTTTCTGGGAATTTCACAAACATTAAATTACATCGTATTATATCTAAACAGGACTTCATTTAAATTGTGCTTAAATTGCCAGGGAACCTTTTTTTTTCATTAATTTTTTTTATTCATACATACACTTAAACTATAATCTGTGATTTAGATCCTCACATTTAGGTGCCAAGCTGAATAGTATAAAGAGTAAAAGCAATGTATGTGCAGTTAATTCTCTTGGCATACGATCACAAATAAAAACCTGATGGAGATGCATTCCTATTTGGGACTAACTTTGGAAAAAATAGTATGAAACAAACGACATGCTGCAAGAAGTCTAATTTGCTGGTGTAATAGCAGTGCCACCTGCTGTGCAGTAGAACACAGCCTGCAGCACATACTGTACACAATGGGGTTTTGCTGCAGGATGTAGCCTTCACTCAGTAACTTTACCTCCATAACAACAACCGAGTCAAAATTACAAATTTTACTGGAATCTCAAGCCAACCTGCAGAGTTTAATCTCAGTGTTGTTTGGCTTTTCGTTTCTCCTTATCTACCTCTGTTTACCATCTTGCTGTTAAACAGTCATCGTCCTGCCAGTGTCAGCTTTCAATTAACTATAAATATAGCTATGCTTTCTTTCTCCTCTCCACCTCTCCTTTATCTTGTTTTTAAAAACCTTATACATTAATGGAAATGAAATGAAGTCTGGTCGATATACAATTTCAATAAACTATATACATCGATCAGGCATAACATTATAAGCACTGACAGATGAAGTGAATAACACTGATTATCTCCTCATCATGGCACCTGTTAGTGGGTGGGATATATTAGGCAGCAAGTGAACATTTTGTCCTCAAAGTTGATGTGTTAGAAGCAGGAAAAATGGACAAGCGTAAGGATTTGAGTGAGTTTGACAAGGGCCAAATTGTGATGGCTAGACCACTGGATCAGAGCATCTCCAAAACTGCAGCTCTTGTTGGGTGTCCCCGGTTTGCAGTGGTCAGTGTCTATCAAAAGTGGTCCAGGGAAGGAACAGTGTCATGGGCAGCCAAGGCTCATTGATGCACATGGGGATTGAAGACTGGCCTGTGTGGTCTGGTTCAACAGACCAGCTACTGTTGCTCAAACTGCTGAAGAAGTTAATGATGGTTCTGATAGAAAGGTGTCAGAATACACAGTGCATGACAGGTCAGGGCTGTTTTGACTGCAAAAGGGGGACACAATATTAGGCAGGTGGTCATAATGTTATGCCTGATCTGTGTATCTTGCTACTCATCAGCAATGCGAATGTGAATGTCATTTAACGTTACCTTACCCTGATAGCTGCAAATCAGTTCCTTCACAATCAATTTCTATAATTTATTCAGCTTGGAGTTTTTCATGGCTGAGGAACATATCTTTGAAGATTAATCTCAGGCACAAGATGAGGGGAAAAATTTTTCCATAATAAGTGAGCGAAGGTGATGATGCTGTTATTTTGTAGTTAATAATAAGCAGGAAATTATTTTACCCTGTGTCTGGGTTGTGGGTTTGTTTGTTTTTTTGTAAAAAGGACCTAAAGTGCTATACATACACACACTTCACACACACTACGTTTCCTTAATGAGGTTTAATAAAAAAAAACAACACACATTTTAAATGTAATATAAATGTTACTCAATGTTACTGGTATATATTTAGTATATTTCATTACTCTGTTTGAAATATATTTACCTTTGGCCCAAACTATAAATTTTTTTTAAGATACCCTTTAAAAAGTAAGCTTGTTAGCACTTAAATAAATTATGGAAGTAATATGGCATGCTGTTATGCATAAGTGGGAAAAATAGCAAGTCCTGTACATGACAAACATCTTGTAACACTATGCAAGACTCTCTAGGAAGTTGTGATAATGGACGTCATGCATAGTGCCCTTTACCATGGCGTTAAGTACCAGTGAAGGTTGTATGAATGGCATCCGTGTGTAATGTAGCCAAGATATTACTTATTTCTGTTCATGGCTTTGCACAGTCCAAGGTTGTCTGTGTGTAGATCCTGAAATGACCCAACTGTTTATGGCTTAATCTATGTTTGTTAGAAAGGCTTCTGTGCCCTGGTAGGAACATCTGGCACAAATTTGATATATTTCCTGTTTTATTGCTCTTTTGTTCTGCTTCACATTGAGTTATCTAAGCCAGGGAAATAAAATATTCTGTAGCCAAGCACATATTTCAGTGTAAGAAAATTCACAGATTTATTTCATGACACTAATTTATCTAATGTTATATTAAACACATTAGGCAAATATGTATAACGTAAAATTTCTGTTTCTGAGCTCCTTATAATAACGTCTTATCTATTTGTTACAGGCATCATTTTAAAACTATTCATATCAAATGACCAAAACCTTTAACTAAATAATAACTGGAACAACTATTCACAGAGATGCCACAGATGTACTATTGTTTCATACTAATGAATAACGTAGATAAACATGTCATATCTGTTATTATAATTGATGGGGAGAAAAAAACAGGCACCATAAATTGAAGGCATAAATTTATTTTGAAACAAACACTGAAACTTTTCCCTTTTACTGCAGATGATCCCTTTAACAGGCAAATATTTGATCAGTTTTAAACATAAGGACAGTGCCAGGTATCAGAAGATACATACATAAATAGAAACAAATAAACAGTTGTCTCAATCACAGGTCGTAGATGATGTGCCTATATAGTAGATTATAGACTATTCTCTATGTGTGAGTTGAAGACTAAAGCGATAAATGTCTCTGGTTACTTCCTTCATATGTACAGTTCATGGGGTTTTTTTTTTTTTTGCTTTTCTTCGCGTCAACAACCGGCATCTTCAAAATCCTAAAAAGAGGAATGAAAACCTCACAGTAAATCACATTTGACAACAAATCATATTATAGCCGTGACATTTGACATAGACAGAGTGATCACAAATGGGTGGCCTTACCTTTTAAGCAAACTGTGATCCCACTGCTCCTAATTTGGGACTGGAACAAATGTAGGCAGAAATGTTAAAACAAACAGGTGTAAATGGCCTCTAGCCATAATTATGACAGCTGAAGCAACATAAATTGTGGTTGGTTTTTTAACCTTGTTTTGTTTCAATTGCTGTAAATGAAACACTACCAAAAATTACTTTTAAATGTTTTTTAATTTAAAAAAAAAAAAAAAAAATTTAATGCAAATTTATATACACTAGAATTATTACAACACAATATTCAGCACAAAAACATAAATAATTGTAATTTCTTGACTCACTGAGAATTATAATTTTCATGCAGTGAATGTAGGCAGATGAGTTTTTTGGAGTAAGTGCTGCCAGCGAGTGACAGTCGGCCCCCTGGGGCCTAATGGGGAGCTGGGTGCTGAGTCAGGGAAATGTGATTTCCTTTCTCGTTGTACACATATGGAGCCATACCAGATTTCATTTACATAGCAGTAGAAGTCAGAACCATGAAGCGGCAGAGACTGCACGATCCAAATTTAGCACCCACCGTATAAGGGCATCTCATGGGGGATGGGGTCAAGAGAGAGACAGTTGTCAAGACTCAAATAGATGAAAAGTACTTGCTTATCTAGAACACCTCAGCCTATTATGGCCAAACAAATATTAGTCCCTTGAGGGTACATCTTGAAATACCAATAATAAATGCTCACGGTGGTAGATCAATTGATCTGGATTCACTATCACACTTAGTGGCAAAGTAGCAAGAAATAGAGTAGCTCATTATATATGTGAGATTTTATATCTATGTAAATGAACAACCACTGATCTGAACCACAGTACAGATACTGACAAACATAAAAATGGCTCTTTACCTTATTTCCTGTCAGCATCAGGAACCACAGCTTCTGTAGAGGCAAAAATAACATTCCATGTTAGGCTAAGTACAAGTGAGTACAAGTGGGTGTGCTGCTATTAAAATAATCCATGTCTCTAGGTGGTGTACTTTGGCCTGATGCAAAGTGGGGTTACTGTTACCACCTGATGTGATTTATTCTCCTTTAACAGCAGAGATTTTAAACTTCTCTTATGCCACAGCAATGTTTCTGATGTATTAACAAACACTGCTTTGTGCATTTTAACTGTCAAATATCCTTGAACATCCAGGGGCCAAGTTGTAGCATTTCATATCTATTAACAACAATTATTCCATCAGCAGCCACTCTTTTTCCAACTATCAGTTAAAAAGGAAAATTGCAGCTTGTCATGTTACCAAGAAACCGGAACGTGCAAAGCAGAGCTCTGTCCTGAAGACTTTCCCGTGGCAGAAATCTTTCTGACTGTTACTAAGTGAAAGCCGGGGTTGCTTTCATCAACGTTAAAATAAATCTTCTTGCGGAAAGCTGCATCATATTCATAGTTATACATTTTCCTTTGTTAAGTAACAAAAGGTTTTTAATCTCTTAATATCTTTTAAATCTGTAACGTAATTAATTGAAACCTGTGATCTGAAAATCACCCAGATATACTGCATCAGATTCAAGAATTCAACAGCATAATGATATTAAACAACCATAATGTATTGCTTAACCTGATTATGTCTGTAAGTTTATTATATTATTATATTAGACATCACCAAATCTGACTAATTTTGCATTTGTGGAATGCAAAATATAACCATTAAAATGAATGCAGGTCCCTATTTGTTTTGCCAGCTGAAGACATCCTTTAACCGCAGACACTACACAATAACCTACTGCAAAAACAAGCTGGGCATTGTTTATTAACACCTGTTACATGCATTATCCATTGTATGACTTACGTTTGACCTCCAGCTTGCAAGAGACAATAGCTTCACCAAGTTCATTGATGGCCTTGCAAAAGTACACACCGCCATCAAAGTTACTGGGCTTGCGGATCTCCAGAGAGCAGATGCCCTGGTTGTTTAACTGCCTGAACTTGGGGTCATCACCGATGATCATCTGGTTCTTCATCCACTGAATCTTGGGCTGCAGAGAAGAAGAAAAAGGAGATGAAAAGAAGTGCTTTGGTTCATAATCCTTATGGAGACAGACGATTCCACAGTTATCTCTTGAAATGCTAGGATTCTGAATTGTATCATTATTTGTTGAAAGCTTGTTGATGGATGAATTAGTCATATAATTCCAAGACCCCTGCAAGTATGCAATTCTGCTATACTCAAATGTAATAGACCTTGGGTGTTAAATAGCATGATGACTGCAGGGGCCTCTCTTGGCTACAAGCAACAATGCCATTCATCCAGTTCTCGCCAGTGTGAATTTAGTCTATTTAATTTCGATCCCAAGAGGTTTTAGCTATCGACTGTGATGAGCTGGCTGCCATTTTCCAGTGGACATTCAAATTATATTTTTATTACAACACAATGGTGGGTTACTGCTGTCTGGTGTACATCACAACATATTAATACACATATCTATAATTGCTATGTTTTTGACTGTTTAGTTTACTTCTAGTCAACATCAGCAGTCAAGGACAAGCAGTAAACATGAAGTGAGGCAACATGCCTTAGGGAATCCTCTGACGGAACACAGTAGTTTGGTGGTGTAGCCCACAGTGGTGCTGCGGTCTGGCAAGCTGGTGGTGAACTTGGGGGGCTCGGTGATGCTACGTTCCTTGTAGTCTGGTGGTTTATATTCAATACCTGATCACAAAATAAAATGAGTAAATATGGAGCATTACTGTCCCACTATACGTTCTAAACATGTTTGATGATGTCAAATGGACACCAGTGTCTTTAGTATAATTCTTGAAATGTCAACAGTTGTGCTAATATATACAAGGTGTGGAACATACGTACAACTGACCACAAAAAAAACAATGGCATCATTTTTATGGGCCTTATACTGTATGTCAGGCCACGTTGGCCTAGTAATGGATATTTATGGACATCTCTGGTCAGTCTGTGCCCACGAGGGACAAAGCATCTTCTCCAAAAAAACATGTCATAATGAAACATTTAGTTTTACTTGTCTTCTGGATGGTGGCAGAGCCCTTTGTAACAGTGGCGTCGTTGCTGATTCCACATTTGTTCTCTGAGAAGACCCTGAAAGAATAAGTATTTCCCATGATCAGGTCTGAGATAGTGGCATTCAGCCTGTGATAATGCTCCAGCACTGTGAACCAATCCTGTGAAGAGGAAAAAGCAATGGGGATGAGGGCAAATTATTCATAAGCATTATATAGGCTTGCTCTAATATTCCTAAATATTTATGCATTTCAGTAAGCAGTAAAGGACTGAGTTGTAATTTATTTGAAGAATTTGATTGACAGCTCAGCAAATTAGATAAGAAGAAACTAAATGTCAGCTCAGCAGGAGTTTTGATGAAGCACTTTTAATGTTAGAGACTGAATTTACATTCTCAGTAAATGTTTGAAGGAGTATTTCCTAATACCTCGACAAAAAAATCTGTTGTAAAACTGAAATAGTAGAAGAGGAATAATGTACACGTACGGACATGCACTATCTAAGAAATTTCTACACATAGCAGAAAAATGTATATCTATTTGATTGCAGTGGCCGTGCTGTTTAATAAAATTAGGAGAAGCCCTTACGCCAGTCTTTTTGTCAGCCTTCTGCACTGTGTATCCAGTGATAGTTGTGTTTCCACTGTCCCTTGGCTCGGTCCATTCCAAAGCAACATTGAACCCCCAGGCATCCACAATCTTTATGCTTGCTGGTGGACCTGGCAGTTCTGTGATTCAGCACAAACAGTATCATGTTGAAAATAACAGACGTCAATAGGACACTTTAGCAGAACCAAGCTTTAACCAAATAATACCATACTGCCTAAAGACACCATGTGGCATTAAACTTAAACATTAACAAATTTCGAAATAGGAATGGGTTAGGGTTAACCTTTAGGGTTTAAGGATTGGACTTATCATTTGCACTGTTTCTTGCCATTTAAATTGTGAGACATCTCTAACTGAAATGTTGAAATGTTCTTCACCATATTTATCCCACAATTTCTTAAATTCTGAAATAAATTTGGAGAAAAACATAATCGAGCCATCAGTAGTGTATGAAGATAAATGGCAGGAAGTTTACTGGTGATCAAGATGTTAGGCCACAATCTCACGGCTCACCGATAATCTGCAGAGTCAGCTGGGCTTTGTCTTCAAAGCTGTCCACTTTAACACACATCTCATAGACACCGGAGTCAGCTCGCTCAGCTGCACGGATGAAGAAGATGCAGTCCCTTTCACTGTTGCGGATGTTCACTCTCTTGGTGTCAACGGGCTGTCCATCCTTCGTCCAGGTGATGACAGGCTGGGGTTTGCCCTGTAAAGGAGAGAAAAAAATGACCCTGAATTTAATTCAAGTGGTACAAACTATAAAGATCTTATTATTTCTGAACTTGCTATTATACAAAACAATGAACTGAAGATTTAAGGCTCACATACAGTGAAGGGGATGACAAGGTTGACTTTCTCTCCAACTTTCATCACATAACGCTGCCTGAGGAAACGTGGCAGCCGAATCTTGGGGCGATCTATAGGGGAACCAAAATTACATATAGCTTACTAAATACATTCATTCATCTTCAGTGACACTTTAAGAGTTGCAGTGGATCCGGAGTCTATCCCTGGAGCACTGGGTGTGAGGTGGGAATGTTACACCCTGCATAGGACCCTCACGCACACACACATTCACACACAAGTTTGGTGGAAAACCAGAAGGAAACCCACATGAGCGTGGGGAGAACATGCAACACTCTAACCTCAGCTCACGAAAATGCAGCTTAAAATCAATCATATATTCTGTTTATTCATTCTCTCTGTTGTCCATTTGTTATTGACTCATCAATTCTAAAAGTGATTTTTTTTTTTTACCTTTATATATGCAATTCAGACTAATATGTATGCTAGTTTTTAAAACTTCATAAACTTCAGAGTTAAAACTGGACTGCTAGCCTTTTCAAGCGACACATGTTAATTGGCTTCAATCCAACGGAACCCTGTCCCTGAATTATCTTACAGTGATTTGGGTAAAAAAAAATGTCACTGAGTCACTGAAATCAGATTAAACCTCATATTAGGATGGTAATATGACACAAACGCTCATGATAACCTGAGTCCAGTTCTGTACCACGCTAATCACTAACTTATCTTAAAGCTGTAGTGCAAATCTACTTTGGGCCATTGGACATGCTGACCACAGGCCTGTTCATCTCATCACAGCTGTAAATAGGCCAGTCTGACACATCCTACACTCTTTTGATGTATGATGCAGAGCTTGAGTTACGTTGTGTAACCAAAACACTTGCTCCAGGAGCAAATGTAAGAGGTTTTAGTTAGGATTTCAAAAAAATCATTTCACAGATCAAGGAAAACAGACTCCACTGATATTGGAGTTTTTTTAAGGCTTAGCACTGTACAATTGTCATCTCAGCAGGAGCGTTCTTATTTTACCTTTGCACTTACAGTGTCAACAAGACCACACATGCAGCCATAAAGTCTTCGTGTTAAGTGATATGCACTGCTGTGACTGGCGTTTGTTGCCAAATTGCTGCTAGAAAGTGTTACTGTACACACATGTCTGTACTTAAATTAACCAACTCTTTAAAAACATTACTAAACATCACTGGCATCTGAGCTCCTGTATTATTGTTCTCCTGTGGTCTGCTTTTCCGAAACCATGGCCTAGTTCCAGACAAATATGGAGTCTCTGGTAAATTCTACCCCGCGAGGCCCTCAGCTGTGACACAGTGTGAAAACACATGGGAATGTCACCCACCCCCTACGCATGAACTGTTCACATTTGTCACCATCGCTCTCGGGGTAAGTAGCTTGACACCGCTCCAAAATGCAGGCTGTCCAAGCCATGTAAAACCTTCCACATGTAATCCGTGTTAATGAAAAACACTTCCCAGCAATTTTCCTATGATTTGTGACTGGAATTGTCGTCATTATCAGTGGAGCTAATTCATAAGATGCTAGAAAGGAACCTACCAGTGTACTCGCCCTCCGTGTGCATATTGCGTAGAAAAGGTGCGTAGATTGGAATCAAGTTTCCTTCCAATATAGCTCAACTTTCCATTCTGCATGTACTCTGTCTTTCTTTAGGTGCATTTAATTGCATGGTTAAGCCGGTCTTACACAACTGCATATTATTCTCCTGAGCAAGCGTCCTGAGCAAATGTGGGAGAAAATATTAGGTACATCTAGATATTTTTCTGGCAACAAACTGGCTTCTGGTGCTATTCAAGCCACATAGCGTTATTAACATCATACTGATGTATTCAGGTTTGTAAGACAACCCCATCAGTGAGCCTGAGCTGAGCATGTCGACAAGGTGTACCCTTATACCAAAGCGTTTCAAACGGTTTGCAGCCGGCACTTACTTTAACTGTAAAATCCTTCTCCCTTAACACAATTTTCTGAACGTAATCATACTATTCAAATATTAGGGTAACTTTTAAAGCAAGAGATGTTTTATTATATTTCCTAGTTATAAGTTGACATCAGTTATTGGCCTACTAGTTCTTGGTTATTGAAGTTTAGGCATTTATTTTAAATAAAAACATCTAGAAACTGTAATATTACACCTTTGATAATGGTGAGTTTTGATTTCTAAAACAATTTAAAAACAATATCAAGTTTGCTTCGCACGTGCCACTGGTTTTAAGATCACTGCCTTACACATCTGGTGTAAAACATTCCTGGACACTTTTGCCAACACTCTGAAGAACATACAGCAGGCAGACAAGCCCCTTGCCCAATACCTGCTGGCAGCTCGAAAGTTGAGGCTACAGAAATATGTACAGAAGTCTTTTACAACATACCACAACATAACCAGCACTTCTCAACTCAGATTTCTATTCAGTAGCAGAGAGGTACAGTTTATTAGCATGGAAAGCTGCACTTACCAACGACTTCTCTGACCAGGACAGCGTCGGCTAAAGTGGCAGGAGGGCTGCGGCCAGCAGCGTTCACAGCCACCACCCTGATGTTGAGACGGTCACCAGTGGTCTGGTTCTTAATGACATAACGGCAGGAAACGGTCAGCTCTTCGTTAACTGCTTTCCAATCACCAGCTAAAAAAAACACATGACTGGGAGTTTAGTTCATGTGCAATAAATTGTAAGGATGTATGCATAAGAATAGAGTGGTTGTTCAGACCCAGTGTATAATGAGCTCAGGGAAGAACTAAGAGCAATTATGGGAGACAGACCTTGGATCTAGATTTTAAAATTTGTCACAGGATTTGGAATGAAGCACTCTAAACTACTGTAGCGAATTCAAGCAGGTTATGTATGCTTCTTTAAAATTTTAGGACGCTTGACCTGAGCATGAATGCTACTGAATGCATTTGAACACAATTTAGTTTCCTGTATGATTAAAATGATGTATTTACTAAATAATATTCAATATTATTCTCAGAATAAATACAATACTTTGTCCTGCACTACCTACCTGCATCATTTCTACTTAGAAAAACTAAGTATTAGGTATGCATTAAGTAAAGCATTTATGTTAGATTTTCTCATTTTAGTCACTTAGCTTTAAAAAAAAAAAAAAAAAAATGTTTATGCTAC
Organism: Hemibagrus guttatus; assembly: GCA_033459395.1. NCBI lineage: Eukaryota > Metazoa > Chordata > Actinopteri > Siluriformes > Bagridae > Hemibagrus > Hemibagrus guttatus. Next base: position 21,647,306 of record JAUCMX010000001.1, read on the forward strand.
AAGGATGCAGTCTGCAAGACATTCTCAATACAGTGCTACTGCTAGAAATGCCTCACTCCTTATAGGTCAATGAGATAGGTGTGGGTATAAATCTACTGGTGACACTTTGGGGACAGGTGCAACTGAGAAGTCTGACCAACCACTGAACCTGTATGTTACAGTTTTCTCTTCACTGCACCACTACAGAGTGGTGTGCTTGTATGTGGTGCTTCAAATGATCAGTAGAATATGTTCTTCTTTCTGTAAAATATGCAGAGAATCCTATGCAATGCAAATGTAGTGTCACTTAAAGATTAGTGACATCAATCCTGAAAGATGATCGCAGATTTCATATGTTGGGTTTGATCTGATGTGTCTTATATATTCAAATACAGAGACTTACTCCCTTCTTTGCAGCATTCCACAATGTATCCATCCAAGCCAGCATTCCCAATGGTAGCAGGAGGTCGCCACTGGATAGTGACCGAAACATCATTGACATCTTCTACATTCAACTCCAGAGGCTCGCTGGTGGGCTCTGGGATAGCAAGCAGAGTTCAGACTTACAAAGTTTGTTCATTTATTCATCTTAATAATCTGATCAAGATAAAGTAACCGCTTTATCTTGTCCAACCTCTCAGGGGAACAATAAAGTTGACGCAGGAATATACCAAAGGATGACAATCTATCCACAATCACACAAACACACACACACACACACACACACACACACACACACCACACACACACACACACACACATTCACAATCCCCAGGAAAATCATACTAAAGGCGCACAGTAGAATCCACAGAATAATGAGGTGGAGAAGCAGAAAGCAGATAATTTACCTGCAGGAGGAGGGGGTGTAGGAGCTTTGATCTCCTCAGCTGGTGGAGCTTCAGCAGCAGGGGCTGTTGTTAAATAAGCAAGGCTTTATTAAATGCAGCAGATAGCAAGCAGAATGTCCTTTTGAATGAGGCTGTGCATGAGTTCTTAAAGACTTCTTAAACAATGTACATATCTATTCTAGGCCAGCTCCCAATACACCTACAGATGCTTTGAGATGTACAGTGGAGTACGTATGTGTCTGTAGATTTCCATAACCTATAATATGTCCAACATACAGCACAATTTGGTAATTTCCTTATTCCAACACACCTAGCAATTATTTCACTGATTAAATAAATCAGGTGTGCTTGAATAAAGAAAGCACCAAATATTTCTGCACTTGTACTAGCTCTGAGGTAAATATGATCCTCAACGCAATGTCCTTAGTACACATTTGTTTTGCATCCTGGAAAATTTCATACAAAGGCCACGTATCAGGAACAATCTGGCATTTGAAATATTTGACATTTAAGCTGTAACTTCTTTCACGGTGTGAAAAGCACAGTGCTGATATAGCATGTTACCGTCAGCAGGAGCCTTCCCTTCAGCAGGTGCAGCATCCTCCTGGCCAGGGGCAGCATCAGCTGATTACAGACATTAAAGCGTTAGTAAAAAAACGATGAAGCACAGGAACGCTTTTAAATGCCGGACAAGTGGCAACAATGATGAAAGCCTATAAGACAGTGTTTCCCAATCCAGTTTTTATGGGCTACTTATACACCTGATCCACACATTTGTTAACACTGAAAATTTGGTACATCTGTGCTGAAGCTGCACTGCAGCAAAAAAGGTGGACTATCTGTAATCTCCCAAAAACTGGAATGTGAAACACGAGCTTAGGCCAGTTGTTGTGAACTCCAAGCCTGGGGATAGTGATCCAACCCAACATCGGCAATCCCCTCAAGAGTTGGACAAGAGGTGATGGAAATGGAAAACGTGTAGGCCAGTAGCTCCCCTGGACTGGAGTTGAAAACAGTTGGCCATGAAAAATTTTGGCCATGTACTTGAATTTTTTTTTTTTAATGGCGTTCATATTATTACCATCATCAGCAGTTTATTGTTAAATATTAAATGTTACTTTAAAATGTCCATGTGATTAAAAAAACACCACATTAAAAGCTTGGCTTGAACTTGAGTGCATAATGCTAAATAAATATCCAAGGACAACTCACAAATGACTAACAAAGACATTGCTTTAAACAGGAATTTTGCAGCAAATTGCCATATGCTATTAGTCTGAGGCTCTGTAGCTTGTTTTAATAGTGTATACACACAAGAATTAAATCTGGTTAATGAAGTGAGTACATTAAGAAGCCTTCTAAAAAGAATTTGTCATTTGTAATGTAATAAACTGTTTTACGTGCAGAGATATATCACACTTAAGTGGAAGGAGGGTATTTATGGCACAGATAAACCAGATCTCATCGGGTTTAGGTTTACACCTAGGCTTCACTGAAGTGTCAGAATCCCCAGGACCAAATGAAGATTTGGAGTGCTGAATTAATACTAACAATGTCACTGTCAAGTCTGCATGGACATAAACATATGAATTATGAATGGATTCAACACTAGAGATTTTGCAGTAAACAAACAAGTGCCCTTGAAGTTAAACATTATGGTATAGTTATGTAAGTATGTACTTTTTAACTGCATTGCTATTAATAAAACTGGTGCCTTAAGCATAACAAAGAATTGTTTTTTTGTTGCCAATACTAAAAGCCTCAGTTTAACAGCCCAGCCCAGTAACACTGAGACCTAAAAGCATTCCACCATAACCGGTCAGCTGTTTTCTGCTAGCTGTAGATGCCCAATATGTCCAGGGCAATGTCGATAATTCCTTGCCAGGCTTCTCAAAGTAAAAATAGCAAAATGGGCATCTTGTTTCTCAAAGAGAAAATGTATGTGCTATGTATAAATGCAGAGTTGTTCAAAGGGATTCCGGGAAACAGCTGTAGATATTTAAAATGGCTGTTTTATGCCAATTAACAATAAATCTCTTGAACAGATTATAAAGTCAGTGAACTCTGGTTAGTGCTTTACAACATGCAGAACGAGGACTGGCTATTATTGAATCCACTGCCTTTTACATTAAAGCATTAATAAGAAATATTAGTTGGGTTTTTAAAGCTCATGGGAAAAGGAAGAGGGGGTTTGAGTATGTTGGTTTCAGGACCCTAAACAGTACCGTCTTTGGGCACCTCCGCTGGTGGAGCCTCGGCTGGAGCTTGCTCGGCGGCTGCAGGGGCCTCGGCGGGTGGGGCTTCAGCTGGCGGAGCCTCGGCAGGTGGAGCTTCGGCAGGTGGAGCTTCGGCTGGAGGCGCCTCGGGTTTAGGTTCGGGCTTCGGTGGTGGCTCCACCTTCTTCACCACCTTGGCCCCTTTCTTAATGGGTGCTGGCTTGGCCGGCATGATCGTTCGCTGGGAAGAACCCTCTTGCTAACCTGGCACCTTCGACTGCGTCTCGGAAAGGGGGGCGGCCTTATATATATTGCGCGCGTTTCCCTGCTAGACTCCGCCCACTGCCTGGGCTTTTTATGTCACGCGTTAATGAGGGGGCGCAACTGCACGTGCGTGGGGTCCGAAGCGCCAGGAAAGCAGAGGAGATCCCGGCCAGAGGAAATATTTTACTAATGTAATCATGAATTATACTGTTTGCTGGATACACTGTTGTGATTACATGGAGAAAATAGCTATTTAAGTATGAATAGCTTATCATAATCACATTTTTAATCAGTATAAATAGACCAACGTGCTAATAATCACGAAGTACAGAATAAGCAGAAAAAGCGCTTTAAATGAATTGGTCTTGTAGTGTCGTGCTATAAGAAATAGATAAAACACAGCATACACAATGTTAAAGAACATGGTGTGGTTTTATTATGGCAGATGTGTAACGTTGGACGTGTGGTTATGCAGAGACCTCTGAAAGCATGCCAGTTCCCCACAGGTTTACAGGGCCACTCCAAACAAACAGCTTCTCCTTTACAAACCACATTTCTCTACTAGTTTTCTGATCCTAAATGATTGTTGTCGCAAATGACTTGGCTATTTACAATGTATACAATTATGACATTATGTACAAAAATGAAAATTAATCGATTTAAACAGTTATCTGGGGAGAATTAAAAACAAGAAGGCTATATCCTATTATAATGGCCAAACATTAGGTAGACCATTTCCAAATTCTTTTTCACACAAAGGTGACATGCTTTTACAACATTTAGAAACCCATTGCACATCTATTGCACATTGCAAGTTACATTAGATACCAAACCTTTGATAATAGGCTATTTTAATTTTTGAATCAATAACAAGCATTTTAGGGAATTTGTGGACTGTTCAACAACTTCACCTAGGACTAACATCATAGCCCACTGTAGTTGTACACTCCAATAAGTCATTCGAGCAGATCTGTTGCATCAGCAGATAATTGTAATATAACTTTGGCCAACAAGATTTTCTTTTTGTTTCTTTGCATCCAATTCAACTACATGATACAAATGTAATACTCTCAAAATTGTCCAATAAAATGACCAATAATGATCGCCACTTAAGCAGGTAGTATAGTTTATGGTAATCTAGCTTCGGTTTACTGCACTTGAGAACATTTGTAAGTGGGGCTGAGAGAGAGAACAAATATAAAAAATCACACACTATCATCCTCCCTCATTACCGCTCAAAGTCAACAGTAAGTTGTTGAATAGTCCTGTTAGGGAGACACAGCACAACACAGCACAGCCATCACAGTTACAGGCACATGAACCAGAGACATGATGCAGTAAGAGCACAGTGGCTTCTGTTTCCAACATCCAATTTCATACAGGGGCAAACATGAGGCACAGATATAATTGATGGCTGGGCAAAACATCATTTTTTCTTATCTGTTGTATCAAAGACAGACAACACATGAAGAAAAGATTAAAAATTTGCCCCTTGGGTTAAGCCATATTTTGCCAACTGTATTGTAGTTTTATGGTAAATTACCAATAATACTGTTACATTATAAAGGCCAATCTATCCTCATAACCTTTTAAATGAAATATAGATTGGCAAATGGGACTTGAAGTCCTTCGATCTCTTTTTAGGAAAGAAAGCCACTGCATGGACTTGGCGGCAAAAAAACCAAAAAAAAAACAAAAACCAAAACCCTGTCAAGCAGTCATAAGTCTTAAGGGATGTAATTAAATGGAAATCTCCCACAGCAGGTTGGGATTAGCAGCGCAAATAAACTTCAGAAATAGACAATCTTACTGTATCTGGATATAAGTAATACATATCTAAAGGAGTTTGTGGCACTTTTTTACTTATCTAGATAACAAACCCTATATGACCATTTTAAGACCCTTTCTGTCAGGAACATATTTACATTGATGAACAATGACACAGTACAGTGTTTAAGGCAAACTAAAAAATAGCAATGCAGAAACCATTTGGAATGATGGAAATTTTACAGCTGACCCACTCAAATCAGTTTAGCCTGTAAACATGCGTATATTGATATGCTTTATGTTTTCTGGTAAAAGTGAGGGAAATTACTGGTCCACCACTGCTTATTTTGAGCAATTGCACATCCTCTAGTTTATGCAGTACATTCCTAGCCAAGCTCATCAAAAGTTCATGCCTCATATGTTTACTAAAGGGCCTAATGTCAGATCTTTTGATAGAGCAGTACACAACTTCACCTTTAATTTTATTACCAGAAAAATACTGTTGATATGATATGATATGCTTATGAGAAGTCTCAATGGAAGCATCAGATGAAGAATAATGTTAAGACATGCCACGGCCATTTGAAGTAGAGTGCAGAAAGAGGCAGATAATGTTACTGGATGAATAATTGGTGTCTGGTAGTTATGTCTTGAAGATGCCATTGTAAGCGATGAAATCGTAAGGCTATTTTTCTGAGATAAAGCACCTATACTGTTCATATAAAACCACTGCATGGGAAAATAGTCATTTTCCTAGAGATGGGTGATGTCTGATAGCACCAAATAAATCAAAACAGAATCTTACACTTTTCTAAAGTTCTTTTATCAGCTCTTAATGCACATCTGTAGGGGCAGTTTCTCTCCTACTCTGAAACACATGGCTGGTACTGAGCAGGTCTGAACACTTAAGTATTTGGTTTTTGCATTTTGAGATTTTTGCACCATATGCTACAAGAGAGCCTTTAACTGAGAGTACAACAATATTAAATAATCATACCTGAATGCCTGAGCATACCCACCCCCTGAGCTGAGATTAGTTTCGAAGCCGAATAAAATCTAACTACAGTACTGTTACATAAAAAGAATACAGAAACGTTATGATGTTTATAAAGCTTACAGAAATAGCATTCAGCTACTGCAATCTGCTAGAAAGCTCTCTATGCTCTTTGCTATGTATGGTTGAAGTGCTGTCACTGACTTCCCAAACACTGCCAGTAGTATGGCAATGTAGATTTTGAGATGAATGCCGCCCCCTACAGGGGACAGGATGGCACACTTTGCAGGCCTTTTTCATGACAAAACAGGTAAGAAATCCTAGGTGTTTCTAAGGTTCAAAGCAATCCTAGGCTTTAGCATGCAGTTTAAATTTTGAGTAGACGATCACCAAAATGTAGGGCCAGGCAGACAGGCTTACTCAACACTGCACGTAGAGATGGTGCTCAATTGGATGAATTGTTTTCCTCTGTTCTGAAGTTGTGAGGTGAATGCAATTTGTGCATGCTAGCAATCAGCAGTTAACACCTGCTTCCTTGAGTTGTACAGTGGGCAGCAGTGGAACAGTAAATGCTCATGAAAAGAAAAAACATACTGATTATGCCGGATGTAAACTGTATAGTGTATATGATCTGTAGGTACGAGCATTATATAATCTGTTTGTAACAAAAGTACCTATTTGCTTGTGACTAAAAGTATCTATTGGCTTTAATGACACGTTTTTATAACAAATATTCTTGCAATGTACATACATTATTATATAAACAGGAAAGCAAAACGAAGTGAGCCAACCAAGAAAAATGACTTATGTTCTCTGTTAGAAGAATACAGACATTTTTTTTAGTAATTTATGACATGAAGATATATTTCAGGAGTTTGCATTAGGACCTCTGAGTTTCGTCAGAACCACTGAAGAGATGAGAGAGATTCGTGAAGGCTCAGTATATATTTGTGTTCATAGCGTGGGCAGTTTGGGGTCTGCCTCTTTTTCTGGCGATTCAATATAATTGGCTGCCTCCTGCAGTTTTAGCAGCATTGCCATCTGCAATAAAAATATAACACAGTGAAAAGATTAGAAAGGTGTATTAGACATACCATCACAGCACTGCTGTGTTTAAGTAAAGGAATTAGCTCAAATTCCATTAAAATGAAGCCACAGTAGTATTTTGAACAGCACCTGCTCTTTTCAGCCAATGCCTGTATGAAAACTAAACTGTGGCATTTTCCATTTGCCCAAATCCTACTGAAACTCGTACTTCAATCAACATATTTTGTTTTCACAAAAATTGGTGTAACTGACCAGTGGGTCCGACTCCATGGAACTGGGAGGAGTTTCTTTGTGAGGCCGTTCGTCTCCAGCTTGGCTTGGGCTGGCTGGTCCCGTGCTGGGTGGCGGCAGATGGAAGAGCTTGGCCTGGTCCTGCTGGGCAGAGGGCCAAGGGAGAGAATCCCGCACCCACTCCACTGGGTCCTCCCACACTGCCTTCTGACCATGTGCCTGTGCCAGGAGAACGCTCTGATTACATATATGTATATAATAATTATAAATATAGAAGAAATGTTCTATTGCGGACCCAGATTGCTGTTTAGATGAGCTAAATCAGCTCAAGAAAGCCTCGAGAAGCGTTGCACAACGCGAAATGTCAGATTTCAGATACTTGTGTTGATATTTGCATGATTATGTGCCATGTTTTTAGATTATTGAATATCACTTTTTGGCTGCATACAATATTTACAGTTCATTATTATGTTTACTAGTTTAGAGTACATATATAATTTGCCACTGTTCAATGTTTACAGTTTGATATTTGTTTTATCAGTCTTTGTAGGAGTGTGCAACTGTAGCACAAGAATTTCATTTTATATATATATATATATATATATATATATATACACAGTACTCTTTAGGCACATGACAATAACACTTAAAAAAATCTTATCTTGAAGAAAGCACTGGCACTCTCTATGTTGGTTAACCTAATTATTAGAGATGAGAGTAAAGCTATTCACATTATATTAGCTAACTGATTAAATAGAAATCATGTGTTCTACTCATTATGCATATAGATTATTTAGAAAAAACTAAACTTGCATGTTTAATGGCTTTCTACAGAGCAGTTGACATAATGACAGCTTTCACATTACCAATTTTCCATGCAAACCGTGCTTTGTTTCAAAATAAATTGGCAATGTGAAACCCCCATGCCAGGCAAGACTCACGCACCTTGATACCATCTTTGGCTCCTTCCTGCAGGTAAGGAATGATTGAGTGGTTCCACAGGTCAATGAACCAACAGCGAAACTCCTCAACTGTCACTGGACAGGACAGGAAAAAGCACGGCCCTGCAGCCCAAACACAAGGCCAGAATAACATGTAGGTAAAATGGAAATAATTTCATAATTCATATTGTATTTTATAGCAGAATGTCAAGTGTTACTTGTAAAAGAGGACAAAAAAGCCAATGGTATTTCGTTGCCTTTTAAATTGATCGTCTTAAAATACTAGCAACAGGGTAAAATACTAGCAGTTTCTAGCAGTTAAAATAGCAGGTAAAATATTAGCAGTTTAAAATATTAACAGTTTCTAGAACGCATTAAAAAACTGCTTAAATTCTATAATTCTTTAGCATTCATGTTAAATTAGAAATTACTGGCCTGAGGATTCAAAAGCCATTCCTACAAGTAATTAAACTGATTTGTAATCATTAAAAGTCTTACCAATGAGGAAGTCAGAAGTGCTGTGCTTCTCCAGGAATGTGTGGAGGTGGTACCAGAGCTTGGGCACCCAATCTAGCACCCGTAGCAGATTCTCATTCGTCAATCTTCTGGGGTCCTCTGCTTCCATTAGCTTCCTGTGCAGGTACCGAACTAGAAAGCCATTGGCTGGCTCCACGTTATTGGAGAACATAACCATCCTTCAAAGTCAAAGTGAACAATAACATTAGAGGATGTCCTTGACAAAAATTCAGAATGATAAGCAATGTTTAGCAGTTGTTCCCAAAAAGCTTTATTTGTTATTAGCTCCATTATTCTTTCTGATGAATAACCACTATGTGTTTAGATGTACAATTTTTTGCCTTTGGTTTTTGTAAATTGATCGATGATTAGATATGATCCAGCATTCGCACCCACCTGAAGCTAAGGTGCAGGCTGTGGTTGGGAGTCATCTTCACCGGTTGATTTGTGGTCCCTATAATGTATGGACTGAGATGGATATTATAGATGTTAATAAATCCTTGTTTTCAAAAAAAATAGAAAAAATATGGCATAAACTTACTATTGAATTCACTTACCATTTGTGATATTTACATGTTAAAGCACCATTAACTAATTCACTGATGGATGCAGCATCATGAACATCATCAAGCATGACAACCAGTGGGATTTCAGATGTACTAGTCTCCCGGTCAATCTGATTTGCCAGATTAGACAGGTAAAGTTGAAGATCCTGGAGATAAAAACAAATTAAACGAATGAAAAATAAATTTTTAATTTATTTAAAAAATTTTAACACCTATTAATATATGCAGCTCAACTTTACTCTATAAATTTCATTATGTTAACATTGTCCCGGTGTCATATGTTATATAATGTTCAGCAAACTAAAACTAAAAATTTAAACTCTATTATTTATTCATGGCCAGTGTTCAGCATGACCTAAAATGGACATGAAAAATATCATTTTAATGCCCTTGTGATAAACAACTTTGGGAGTCTATCTGATCAGTGCAGTTTACCTTGCAGGTTTGACGGTGCATGTTGAAGGAGACAGCGATGGTAGGGGTGATCTCTCGGGCACTGCGCTCCACCAGGTACTCAGCCAGGCGGGAGGAGAGGTAAGTCTTTCCTGTGCCGCTGGGCCCTGACAGGATCAAGCGGCGGTGCTTCAGCAGCAGACTAATGTAGTGTTGGATCATGGGCTTCGGGATTAGTGTCTCAAACACCACATTGTCCACACACTTCTCCTTCAGACCTGCATAGGTACAGTGGAGATAGAGATGCATGTATAATGGGATTGGGGAATGTTACGATTCAAGGCTCAGTGCTCTTGGAACTTAAGGAGCTAACTAGGGAAAGATTATATAGGCCTCTAACTCATTAAAGCAGCCTGATAAACAAGAATATAATTAATTTGCAAATAGTACAATATTAGTTGGTTCTAATGCTGTGACATTAGAAAATAATTCCCCTAGAATCTTTACACCTCAGGGAAATCAAACCAGGCTTTCATTCTGAAACACTAACAACAGTAAGAAACAGGTGACACCAACAGCTGAGTGTCCACAGACTGAGCCATCTGATGTTTATTTCAATAGTGGCCTCACATGGTCTCTATAAACTGCCATGAGTGCAGACTGCTCTGAAAATAACCTCTAATTTGACTTTGGTGGAGTCTGAGTGCACAGCCAAGTGTAATATATCTCTTCCACAGTAGTGGTGGTGTTGAAAAGAGACTGCAGCAAGACAGGACCTCCTCTGATTGTTGGGGAAAACTGCAGGATTAATTTTCCTTTCATACTGAGACTTATGGCGTACTTACATATGCAGTTTTTAGGCAGGTTCAGACCAACATAACTTGCAATTTCACTCTGATTCAGACTTATAGGCCATACTAACCATACTAATAAGTTTGAAAGCACCCTTGGAATACAGGCAAGATCATGGGAGATGGTACTATCAATGTAAAAGAAAATCATCATAACCCGCTTAATCTGCTTTTACCCACTAACCTTTGAGAGCCACGTTGATGCAGGTGGAAGTCTTGCTAAGGCAGCGTACTGGTGGAGTCTCGGGTGGCTGAGCTCCTAGCACCCTCTTCAGATGACTGAGGCTGTAGCTGTAAATGGAGTCCTGAGACAAGCCCAGGCTGGAGCTCGGGTCCACCACTGACAAGTAGTCCTTTAGAAAATATAAAGAAGGAGGTGTAGAGGAGGTAAAAATTACCATATTTTTCAAACTTCAACAACAAAATGACGTTATAACTATACACTAATGTCTTGTGAATATCATCATAACAAAAAGTAGATTTTAGTGTTAGCCAATATGTTAACCAGGATGCATATTGGGGATAATGAATACTTTACATTAGTAGTTGACTGTAGCCCTGCAACTCACCTTAAAAGCTTGGCAGATGGCAGAGTCAAGCGTGCACCAATCAGTCTGCCCACTGAGTTTAACCAGGCCAATGAAGAATTCCAGCTGTTTAGCCTCCTGTGTGAAAAGGTGTAAACTCTGTAGTTAAACATCATTGTACTTTCTGTCTGGAAAAAAGAATATAATATCTAAGATATTGTAATTATTGTAGTGAGACATGCCTCATTAAAGACTTGCTGGTTGGGGATGCGCACTAGAACTCTGACAATGCTCTCATCCTTCTGCAGGGTCGAGGTAGGACTTTGAAATACATCTGCCACAAAAAAAAGGCATGAAATTCAATATTTTCTATGAATAATATAACTAAATTGCATGACATTGTTTTGTACTTATGTATGATAATGACTGTCTTTAAAATACGCATGTTTTATTCTCTTTGTAATCTTTTATAAACAACAATAATCTTCCATTAATTTCATTTCACTTCATTTAGCACTGGTCAGTGTTGTTGTGACTCTGGAGTCTATTAGAGAACAGTGAGCATAAGGTGCACATACAACTTGAATTTGATAGTTCCAAGGGGCAGACACAACCAGGCATACACACCTTCACACCCTCATTATTAAGGGACAATCTAGTGTAGCCAGTCCACCTACTGGTATGTTTTTGAGATGTGAGAGGAAACTTGTGAAACCGGATGAAGTCATGGCAAGAACATGCAACATTCCACACAGACTGTTACCCAAGCTCAGACTTGAAACTGGGATCCTGGAGCTGTGAGACAGCATGCTACCTGCTGTACCTCCCAGCATTAATCATTAAATTAGGAAACCATATCCAATTGAAACACATATAAAGTATCTGTCCTACATGACAGCTGCTAAATCTAAGATGGTGTATACAAATGTTCCACCTTACCTGTGTTTAAGCTTTCAGTTGCTCCCATGCTAAAGGTTTTGCTAAGAGACGCCACAGATTGCCGTGGTGATAAGGTGCCCAGTGAGCCCAACCCGGAGGACTGGGAAGTGGAGCTTGGAGGTCTGGAGACACCCGTCTTCAGCTGGTCATTTTCTGCCTTCAAATTGTCTACCATCATCTGCATGAAAAGAAGTTTACAGAGACATTTAATCTCTACTTTTATGCAACATTTAATGATGTTTATTTACTAGTGTATTAGTGTGCGTGTGCATGTATGCGCACTCTCAGAATTTCTTAACACACCTGCATTTTGCTCATGGCTTCCTGTAGCTGCTCCAGTTGATGAGCAGAAGTAAGGGCCTCTAGCCGGATATCTGTAAGTTTACGTTCCTTTTCCCAAAGTTCAGAGCGCAGCTCAGACACCACCTTCTCTTCGGTTTCTGTGCCCTCACTGCTGTCACCCAGTCTGAAGTAAAAACACATTTACATTTACATTAACCATTGTTGGTGTCTGAGAATGTGGTCAACATTGCTAAATGAGACACAATAAAAACAATTTCAACAAAAAGAAATTGTCTCTTACACAGAGGAGGAGGCAGAAGTGGACGTGTTTAGTGAGAATGGAGTATTTTCCACATTGTGATGGATTTTTGGGGAAGAAGGAGTTGAGGACTCTGGGGTGGCAATTTCCTCAATGTCCGAGTACGACTTGGAGCCCTTCTTATAGAAAGCCCTATTAAAGGAACTTCTCAACTGCAGAAACAGAAAGAACAATATATATAGATATATCTTAATACATGACTCCTGCATTGTGTAGGTCACCGGCATAATATATAACATGGTAGAGAAAATATCAGAGCAAGTAAATGAAGCTGCGCAAAGCAAATGAAGCAACACAAAAACTCATGGAATGAGTAAGCATGTCTACTTATTTGATGGAATAAATGTCCTTAAGCATAAAAAAAATGAAGGACAGAATTTCAGGTCCAAATTTCTATAATAAGCATGTCAGAGTCTCCTCATAACACAGAATCCCACTACAGCAGCTGTAAACTGTAAATATTATATGACATATAATAATCATGTAATATTATGTCTACATGATAATATTAACAAATCTAACAACCACATTATAAAGTGCTGTAAATACGACTTAAACAATGATCAACGGAAACACCACAACCTTACGTGATAATTGAACTGGTGAACAACTTAGTCTTAGCCTTGATTTGCTTGATCTAGCCTTGATTTTTGAAATAACAAATACATCTTTTTTTTAAATGCCATCAGAGTATGAGTCATTGGTGCTGAATGGTCAGAGAAGGGAGGGTCAGAGGGAAAAAAAAGCTTTTTTTCTGAGTGGGTGGGAAATAGCAGGGACTGGGAAAATCACTCACCTCATACACCTTAAAGGAGAGAAGGGGAAAGCATAGGAAAAAGATCAGACTCATACTTAATGTTGTATCCATTGCACATTGCAATAGCACACAATAATGCACATACAGAGAAAGCAAGCGAGAGAGAGAGAGAGAGAAAGAGAGAGAGAGAGAGAGAGAGAGAGAGAGAGAGAGAGAGAGAGAGAGAGAGAGAGATCAGCCTGTCAAAACTGACAGGCTGAAGTGTTCTGGATTATCTGTTCTTTAAATAACAGTGAGGACAAGGAAACAAAGAAATATCCTGACAAATGTAAGGAACACTAGGGGCTCTGTTATTATACTATTTAACAAAAGGGTCACTGAAAATCAGTTATTCTGACTGATCGCCTTAGTATTGAATACAGTGCCCATATCCACAGGGTATGAGGGCTCAGAGAGACGTGAATAACGAGTATGAAAATTATGTACCTCTTATGCTACTAACTAATAGCACCCCTGACTAAGATAAATTACTTTGGCTTTTTTCTATTATTTATCACCTTTTTGATAAAAGGTTGATTTTGAAGAAATATAACACTTCTTTGTAGTACTGATTCAAAACTGCACAGTTGCGTGTTAGCTAATACTATGTAAAATTTATACTATGTATTAAAGAAAGAACAGTAGTACAATTTAAGATTAGAAGGAACCTGGAAACAACCTTAAATATGCAAACTTCACTTTTGATGAACAGCATGGAGGATACACAAGTAAGAGCTGTTCAGTTACAATAAAGAGTTTGAATTCGGAATTAACTTATTTACATGATGTTGTTTTCACTCCTGATTGAGTAAAGGAAATGGAAGTATTTTCAGACCTGTCATGTTGTAACTGAGTGGCATTTTATTTTTCTCAGGGCAACTGTGACCTGTATATGTAAGGCAGAATTTAAATAATTTGCCTGGTTATATCTTTGGGTACAAACCAACTGAAATAATGCAACGAATGGTCATGTGACCATAAGAAAACAGGTCATTCGTATTGCATCTGCATAGCAACATCTAGGTCTGGTGGGGAAAAACAGATCTTTTAGCAGAATTGAAATAAGTGGACAGATAATCCAATAAACAAATGGGAAGAGCAATTACTTCAGCATGCCCACATTCACAGATATGGCCAAGAAAACCTGCTGTGGTTAGAAAAAAACTACACTAAGAGCAGATAATGCAACAATCATCTTACCCAGCTTTTCTTCTTCTTTTTCTTGGCATCTTGTTCCTTCAGGCTACCCAAGCTGGAATGACTGGTGATGCTGTTCATGCTGGCAATGCTCTCAGATGAGTTCTGCCTGTTAATCTGTAATTCTGGAGAGATAGAGAGACAGATGTTGTGACAAGGAGTGGAGAATGAGCCAATGTTTTAACATCAGGATAAGAACTTTTTGCCACTTAAGTCAAACTGATCAGTTGCAGATCATTTTCCTCGTTTGTATTAAAAGGTCCAAACCTTTGGGTGTGGATTCAGGGGTGCTGAGTGCTCCCTGGATGATGACCTGGGCCTCTGTGTTTTTAGACCTCAGTATATCAATGGTCTCCTTCAGGTCCTGTAGCTCAGTGTCCTGCAAGTACAAAGAATTTGAGATGCAGGTATTACTGACACGTAGATTTCATGAACTCTATAAACATTTTATTTGCTGTGACAAAAGTCCTATAATGTTACAGACTTTTATTTGATAAACTTAATGCATGTGTCTCACTCTCTCTTTTTTCACCATTATATCTTTCTCATCCCTCCTGATTCTACATTGGGTTAATGGAAACACAGTCTGAATTGCACTCTCAGCGCCTTGACAGATAATACTAAGTGCCTCCTGAAAGCATGAGCTCATTAGTGGAGCAGTTTAAGTGCTTTATAAAGCAGAACGCTTAAAACATGATATTGCTGCTTGAATCGAACCGACACCAGTGGTAAGAAACACAAACCAGACGAGCGTTCTCCATCAGTCCTCTTGAAGAAACACCCAACAACAGCACCAACAGCATCTTTTAATTAACATCAAGAGAAACTAAAGTTCAAATTAAAAAAAAGTAGGACGTAATTGTTCAGTACATTAGAACATTTCTAACATTTCAGTATGCTGGAAAGAACTCTAATATATGCTAAAAGAACTGGGGGTTTTTTTCCAGCAAATGAGCCAAGAGACATTTGAGCAGTCATGCCCCGTGGAAGCCACGCCGACATTTTTCATTTCATGCTAGTAATGTGTTAGCCAATGAGTTCTGTGCTTGAAATATGCACGGAAGCAGCACCATCACTTTCCATCGAGGTAGATGTAGAATGTTTCAAGTTTACACAAAAGTGTCAAAAATGACATTTTTGATCAAGGATGACATTTTGACACTCTCCCCTCAAAAAGAAATTAGATAAATATTCCTACAACAAAACAGAAGCAAAGGCAGTAATGTTAAGGATGATAGAAACTGGACAGTGCTTGAGAAAGCTGTTTGTTTGCTTTGCTTTCCTGCACCAGTCAGCACTGAGACACATCCAACCACTTAGCAGATCAATAATGTGAGTCTAAGCATTATTCTTTTTCAGGGTTATCAGGTCTGCTGTATTATTAGACTCTTTTTTCATGTTGTTCTATTTTATTTTATTAGCCGGCTAATCGTAGGCAATAACAGCCTTGGGCAAATGGGATGACTTGGCCTGTTTTTATAATTATACACTGCAGCAGATAGAGTACTGACAGTATATTTCTGTTGCGGTTTGGGGCGACTAAGCTCTAAAGAAAAGAGGCCTCAGGGGTAAAAAATCTGAATGTCTGCTCAAAAGTCTACATTAATATTATGTAAGACACACACACACATTTACCTTCTGCTCAGAGCTGACTGACAGGCTTTGCAGGCGAGCGGTCATAAGCGTCAGACTCTGTTCAAAAGCTGCCACCAGGTTGGCCTGCAAAAGAATGCTAGCATTAGTGACGGACAGACAGTGACACACATAACACCACTGAGTACACCTCACACACGAGTGTGTGTGCACGTGTCTCCATCCAAGCTGGAGAAAGGATGGGAGAAGACAATGCAAAAAGTCTGTGGTACATGGAGGGGTGAAGTGATGAGGTGAACAGAAATTGACCTGAATGATGGAAGGATAAGTACATGAGGTCTGGCATTTGTCCACACACAGCATTTAGCACATTATGCTTGAAGGAACACCAAAAAGTGATTCTAGTAGCATTGTGCATGCTATTTTGCTAGGTCTATTTAAAAGTATGTATGTAGGGGAATTATTAATACTGTTAACATATCATTTTAAATGATTATCATAATCAAGTGTTGAGCTCCTAGGAATGTGTATGGACTGCACAACTTCTCATCAGCCATCCTTCCACAAACGTTATACTTATTAACAAAACTATGACATCATCAGCATTTAGCTGATGTCCAGGTGTGATGTGACACCTGATAATGAGCTCCACTTGACATCATCAACCAGCACCGGGCTGGGGGGTGGGGGGCCTGCAGTGGGACGAGGTTAAAAGTCATGCAACAGCAACAAGGGACAGGCTTGAAGTGACAGTCCAACAAACCTGGCCTGCCTGCTAGAGCGAGCAGCCCCCGAGGACCCGCAAACCAGCCCGCAGCCAGAAGAGGACATCAGCCAAGGAGAGAGGGACAGTGGTGTTAGGGTCAGGGTTATACTGCTCACTCACACACACACACGTTCCCACACACACACACACTCACATATTAAGACAGTACTGGGATCAGATTGAGATCATTTCCACTGTGCATGTCATAATCATAGAATACTAAAAAAGTAACCAGATGTAAGGGCACACTAGATTAGGTTGCTGGAATAGGTGCTTGATGTTTACTGAACCCAGTTCTGTAGAAAAAAAGGTTTTTGCAGGGGAGATCTGTTTTATGTAGGTTAGTAAATGTTGTCAGCAAGTGGTGGAACTGTATGCATCAACAATCATTATTCATCTATCAAAATATGATTTGTAAATAATTTTTTTGTATCCCATTTTCTCTCCATTTGGTCATTTGCTATTTACCTACCCAGTAGCTTGCTCTCTCCTGTGAGGTGACAGCTACCCACTGGGCAGGGTGAACACATGCAGGCTAACACATGCTTCCTTGAGGAAACATGAAGCCAGTGTATCTTTTCAAACTGCTGCTCATGCTGCATCACAGGGCAGCTGAACACACTCTGAGGAAAGTGTTATCTACCCTCATATGCATGAGTCCACAGACATTCACGAGTGTCACTCTGATTGACAGGGAAGAGAGTATTCCATCTCTCCCATGCAAAGAGCAAGGTCAATATTGCTCGGATAGTTGTGGCATTGTCTGTTTTAAACCTCCCAATCTCCCAATCATAGGGTGAATGTTTTTCTGTTGTGCTACTCCTGATGACAGATTTGATAACAGGAGCCAACAGGTCTTTTTTTTTTTAAGAACCAAGATCTAATGATACGGGAATTTAGGAATATATAAAGAATGGTGCATGAAAATATGTTTACAAAATAGCAAAAGGCCATTTGCACAGACCATACACAAGCTCACATACAAGACAAATAAATATAAAATAAATAAATAAACTATAGCATAACAAGCCACAGCTCAGTGAAATCGACTGCTTCAGGAAACTGCTGCATTCAGGTTCTGCTGCTGGTGTTTGGAACATTTTGGTACATACGTTAGCGGACAGCTGATTCGTCAGGTTGGCCACTTTGTCTTGAGATGCTTCAAGTTCACGCCTTAGTTTTCGGATTTGCTGTGAAGAAAGACAAGTCTAGCTGTTAGTTCTCCAATCACTGCTACCAAACCAGAGACTAATGATGATTTTTAAAGAAAAAAAGTGCCACATCATCATTAATTATGTTTATAACATAAAACGTATATAAGAATGATTTCAACATTGAGCTGCACTGGCTTATTGAAGGAGTTGATGGACTACATACTGTTCAACTGCAGTTAAACTTACAGCTCTTCAAGGATTACACTACATTATGTTTATAATGTGAAAGCCAAATGATGAAGCAAAGATTACAGCCATAACCACAGACAAACATGAAACAAGAAGGGTGCTGAAAGGACAGACTTACCTCTCCCTGCATTCTCTCCTCTGTCTGAGAACGCACGATGAAAGAAGTAGAGGTGGGAACAGTAGGAAAAAGAATAAAGCTCAGGATTGAGAGCAGCACAGAAAGATTTTTCAGCCTTTTTTAAAATATATAATCACTAAATTACTATGTTGTTATCACTACTGTATATGGCAAAAAGAACTAATATATAAGATTAAAAATATAGAATTCAAATCTAAAAAAAGAAATTGAGAGTATGTGGCCATCGTGCTTCCTTCTGGACACTTCATACTTACTGATGAGTAGTTGGATGATGCATTGGAGGCCAGGGAGAGGACAGAACCGTGGACTGAAAAGGAATATACAGCAAAATAATTGGCACCATTAATATAGCAGGGTCATTATAGAGATCGTAAATTAAGCAGGGTAACAAAGCAATTACAGTTTCATAAGGTGAAATGAAAATCAATATAAACTCAAGTAAAACACTTAACAGAACAATGACCAGTTTGATGAAGCAATCATAAAAATGATCTATAGTCTTCTCTTACAACTTTAAATGTGTACAGAGTGTGTGAAACACCAATCCAACCAAAGATTTGTGTATTTACAGATATAAAGGCGTTTCATCTGTGCTCTATATCATGCTATATATCAGCTCTATATCATCGTGTGAATTATTTGTTAAAGTGTACAAAAATCTATCATTAAAAGGTGGGAGGATGAAAATGAAAAAAAGAAAGTTACTTTGTTCTATGCTTAGT
The DNA here is from genome assembly GCA_033459395.1 of Hemibagrus guttatus. NCBI lineage: Eukaryota > Metazoa > Chordata > Actinopteri > Siluriformes > Bagridae > Hemibagrus > Hemibagrus guttatus. The sequence goes on from JAUCMX010000001.1 coordinate 21,666,602, forward strand.
AATAATGTTAAGACCACATTCTTATGACTGCAGACAGCAGTCTATTGATCTATTTGAAAGTGGATGATGAGTTTTGCCACAGTGGGAAAGTATATTTATACATTCACCACTCTAATATGATTCAGGCAGTCAGACCAACTGTGGCTTTGGATTTTACCCTAAAGCCACACAAGAATATGTATATATGTAAACTTATAAATATGTAACTTGTAATTATTACTGCTCAGTCCCCATTTTTATACATGATATCCTGGTAAATCTGTGTGAACAGTTTATGAATATATAATCTTTTAGCCACACATTTAGTTTTGATCAATTTACACTTCAGATCCACACTTGACATATGCACATGAAATACAGGTCACATGATCAATATTGTGTATGAATAAAACAATTTTACTACTACTACTACTATTACTACTACTAATAATAATGCTAGTAGATAGAAGCGCCCTAATCTATAGAACACAGAAAGCCTCACCATCCTCTCCAGGCTCCCTGAAGGATCCAGAGCGCATCATGCTCTTAGGTCGGTCGGCCAGTGACATGGAGCTTCCCAGTGGGGAACTTGCATAAAGGTCATAACTGCCCTCATTGGCTGGGATGCTGTTGGAGCGAGTGATGCGAGGGGTGGTGCTTGAGCTTGTAATGGGAGCCACTGTGAAAGACACAAGACACGCAAAAGTATATGGATTAATACACACATGCTTACAAAGTAGACTATAGAGCTCAGGAATTAGTGAAAACTTGCACTGGAATACAGATTTTTACCAGCATCTGTTTGCAGAGGTCTGACACTGCACTACTGACCATCTTGGCATATTTACCAAGGGTACAACACTCCAAAATGTGGAATGTATGAATACACTCACGGTCCACTTTATTAGGAATACAGGTATGCCTTCAAATGTATGCAATCAATACAATGCAATGAATACATCAAACAGATGATGTCAGTAGACCACACCGAGTTGCACTCCTGTCAGCTGAGAACAGTCATCTGTGGCTACAGAGGGCACAGGGTCCCTGAAACTTGGCAGATAAAGATTAGAAAATGGTTGCCTGGTCTATTTCCATACTTCATCTGTGTAGTTTTGGTGAGCCTGTGCACTCTGTAACCTCAGATTTCTGCTCTTGGCTGACAGGAATGGAAACTGATATGTTCTTCTGCTGTTGTAGCCCATCCACCTGAAGTACTCTGTAATTCTTTTCTTCTCACCATCGTTGTAAAGTGGTTAATTGTACTGTAGCCTTCCTGTTTAAAGCATTCTGGCCATTATGCTCTGATCTCTTTAATCAATGTTGTCTTAATTTCGTGCACCATTCTGCACAAACTCTAGATATAGCTGTGCAGGAAAATCCCTAGAGATCAGCCGTTTCTGAAATACTCAAACCAGGCCATCTGTTACCAACAACCATGCCTCAGTCACAGTTACTGAGATCACATTTCCCCCATTCTGATGTTTGCACATGAGAATGAAGATTAACTGTAGCTCTTAACCTGCATCTACATGATTTTATGCATTGTGCTTCTGCTATGTGATTGGCTGATTTGATAATTACATGAATGAGGAGGTACAGGCATACCTAATAAACCGATAGATAAATGTACGAGAGATAAATAGTCCTGAAGGTAGCAGACTTTAAAAGATACATATATATAAATCCTTCCTCGGATGCAGTAGGGTTTCAGTCGTGTGTCAGATGATATTCTTGTACTCACCCACATTGGTGGGTGGTGTTTTGCCAGCAAAGGATTGGCTCAAGTGAGTGGGTGATGGGAGTTGGGGTGGGCTCTCGGACTCGGTCATGCTCATTATCGTGTGGGAGTGCCGACGCTCCTTCGCTTCGCTTTCTGATTGGCTACTGCCATAACGGCTGCAGAAACACAAAGCAAACAAGATGTCAAAGATGTCTCCATAAACTTGGATAAATCTTTATATAAAAAGTACGAAACAGACAATGACAATTATTATGAAAAGTGGATTTATTTATTTCTATATGGGAGCAAATTGCTGATCATATAAAGCATTGCAAATGATGCCACTGAGTCATATTTTCTCCAAAGTTATTGTTTTGAACTTTTGTATTTTAGTGTTTTTAATTACTGTATCTTTTGTCATTTGTATATAAGCAGCACCAGTTTTAATTCTAGATTAGTTTTCCCACAATGTTAGCTCTTTCAATCTGATTTATTAATTGTAGCAGCCTCCAAATCATGATGTGTTGTTCCACTCTGCACTCTTTCATACCAAAGGTTGTCAGAATACTTGATTAATATGATCAGCATAGCCACAGTGATTTTATTTGTGCTATATTTAGAATATTAATGCTGATCACTGTATAGCATTGAAGTATCAGAGACAGCGGATTAGACAGCGCTGACCTGCTGTAACATTAGCTAACACAAGCCCTCTAGTTCACTAGTTAGGTACTTAACTTTTGCTTAGTCAGCATTTTTACATTCATTCTGAAACCTCACTGCTTAAACCTATATAGTATTAACAAACTAACTTTCTAGTATGACTGACAGAGATGTGAATGTAAAGTAAAAGTACCTTAGTCCTTGCTTGGGTAAGGTGTTCCTGTCAGTTTGTAGACTGAGAGATGGAGAAAACAGCACAAATAAATACCTCATCTCATAGCATCAGTTTTAACATTACATCAATAGACACTTTACTGAAGTTGATGATTAGCCATACAGTAGGCTTTTTAAATATAGAGAATTCAACAGCTATGTTATGCTTTAACCAACAGAGGGCAGCAGTTGCATGCACAAATGGGATTTAGAAACATACTATCCCTCCATGCTATACCACATGCTATAACCCTGAGATCCTGGCCCACCTGTCATTTAAGGTGACCGATGTGCGAGTGCCTGCCCCCCATGTGCCCATAGTCCTGCCTGTGGCCTCCTCCTGGTCCCTGAGTTCCACACTAGGCGGCAGGCTCATGTGCAAAGACAGGGACTCCATGCTGTGGTGGACACCAGACATCTTGGGGTATAGGAGGGGGGAGCTGCTCAGTGAAAGAGGCTGACCGGAGAAGCAGCTTGGCGAGTCGATGTTGAGCACTGGAGCTGGACTGGGGGTGAGACGGCTGGGCATGCGTGAGCCCACCAGGTCCTGTAGCTTGGAGTACGGAGGAATCTTTGGGGGAAGGTCTTCAATAGTCACACATGAGTCTAGACTGTTGGAGTTCACCTTGTCTAGGTGTGCCAGGCTCGGGGGATGTGCCAGAGATTTAGCCAGCATTCTGTTACATTAGCAAAGACAGTCAGTTACTGTTAAACTACAGGCATGGGACGTTAAGAAATGCAGTGAAATATGTACTGGATTAACATGTTTTAATGAAATGGGTTTTTTTTTTACTGTTACTCAACATTTACTCTGTGACAGGAATCACACAAATCTACAATGAGACAAGCCTACTTAAGCAAGCAAAGACTTGAACATTCTACTCACAAGCAAACAGCCCTATGCCTAAAAATGTATGTGTGCAGACAGGAAATAAAATGCTGAAGGCACTAGCAGCATTGCCATTTAAGAAGATGATGATGATGATGAAAAAGAAGAAGCCCTTATTTGTTACATATGCATTACAGCACAATTAAATCATTTTCTTTGCATAACCCAGCATGTTAGGAAGCTGGGATCAGAGCACAGGGTCAGCTATTATACAGCATCTCTGGAACAGAGAGGGTTAAGTGTCCAGCAGTGGCGGCATGAACCCCAGCATTCTGATCAGTAACCTAGAGACTTAATCACTGAGTCAGCCTTGAACATTCCAACTTTCCTCATTTTATTTATGAATGTAATGTCTTACCTTGGTGTGGTAGTTGGAGAACTCAGTTCTGGGTATTTGCTTGTACTGGTCCTGCGTGTCCTGTGGATCTGCTCTGCATTCTCCCCACAGCTCTCTCTCTGGTTTTCGCTCTTCAGAGAGTTGTTCTCCAGGTCCGCTTTGGCTTTGGCCCTCTCCTTCTCCTTGTCTGTCTGGTTAACAGGCCCAATGTTGCTTGTGCGGTTGCCTGCCTTTATGCTACCTCCATCCTTTCCTCTAGTAGGCATGGTAGCAGGTAAAGTAGGCATAGGCTTGAGGCTAAGGAGACTGGCATCAATGCTGCTGCTAACAGGACGAGAGGTGGCTCGGCCGGTTAAACTCATAGCGCTGGACTTGGCAGGCCGAGGGAGACTTCGGTACTGAATGCTGCCACGGGCGTTTGGTGCAAGGAAGCCGTTCTCACCATTGCTGGCATCCAGGCTGTTCTTTCGGCTTCCTCCTCCAGGCACAGGCTTGGTGGGGATGCCTGAGGACTTAGGAGTTTTGCCCACTGTGGCTGACCCACTAGAGATGGTGGCACCTCCTGCTGTCATTACAGTGGCTGTCCCGGTGGTCGGGGTTTTCCTGTAGCCGAAGCTGCCTGCAGTAGGTTTGACAAGGCCTGAAGGCGGTTTGCGGTGTTCCACACTGTCCCGACCTGCATCAGATCGGGAACGCTGCAGGCCTGAAGTCTTCAAGGACAACTTCTGTTTATCCACAACCTTAGTGTCTCCTTTTGGTGCTGCTAAGAGAGAATGAAACATCGTAATCACAGTGGAGGAATTATGATTTTGAAACAAAAGCATAAGGGCTATTTAAAGAATGGGAAATTTCACAATCTGATATTTTGTTTCATTTTGTGCATAATAAACACATAAAAAAGTGAAACTCTAAGTACACTACTAAGTGACAAACCCCATCAACATACTTCACTTTTATCTCAAGTTAGTTTATGTGTTCAGCATAGTTAAGATTTGCTCATTTTCATCTGGATCTACTTAATTTGACTCACTGCATATAGACAGAGAAGACAAGTAAGCACAAATCCATCTGTATTTACTTACAGCGTAGTGTGATCAGATAGCATCTAAACTGTCACAGAGGACAACACATCAGCCAAATAACTCATAAAAATGCACTCTGCAAGTACTCCAAAACCACACAGCCCAGCTGCAGTGCATCTCATATCACAATAAGAAGGCATACTTAGACTCAGCTGTCTTCTAACAAGATAACTGCCAACAGGCAGGATATGACAGTCTGCTGGTAAAAGAGTTTTGGCATGCACAGTGCCTAAAAGGTTGGATTAACATGTGTTAGCTAGTAAGACTACAAGTACTACCTGTACCTAAAAGGTCGTTCCATGCTATAAGGTAATCTTTGAACTGGGCATGTTTGCTGTAGTTTGAATCTGAGTAAAAGTGTCTGAACTGCCAGTGTGAACGTCCCCAGAGGTTATTTGCTTGCAAAGACTCAAAAATATATACTTTGGGGTAAGGTAAACTAGTTAACTTGAGTGTTAGGTTTAGAAAAGCATCGATGTTAAGTATCCAGATACAAATTATAAATTGTTTACTGTAGCTTCTTGGCTCAGTTCACTCTGTGGACACCTGCTTCCAAATTCCAACTGTTAGAGAATCTGTTTTCAATAAGAGCTTCACATTTTAGTAGAAGCTTTCTGCGCTATTAATCCCTGCATTGAGACTATAACATGGGTATGATGCTTATATCAGTGGTTACATTTTTAAATATGGTCCCTATAAGTGTCCCTATAAATAGAAAGTGAATATAGTCTATGTTGATTTCACAAGACCAATTATTAGGCTTGTCTTTAAACAAAAATACAACTGATTAAATAACTTGATCAAAATGATTTTGATTAACTGTGATGGACTGGTGTCCCATATAGGGTGTATTCCTGCGTAAAATCCAGCGTTTACGGGAATTCCCTGTATCCACCCTGACAATAAAATCACATGATAAAGCAATTACTGAAAGTGACCAAAAGTGAATTTGATCAAAATTTTAATCAAGGTCCCATTCTCATTTCCAGTGATTAAACAGGTCATGTAAAAACATTTCAGGAAAATAACCTGGCATCATGACACAAAACCGGTTCTGAACCTGATAACTGCTTAATGTTGTGAAGCATCGCAACTGTCCTTCAATTAACTGTGCTCAGTCTCTGACATTTAAATGTCATGTGATCCCCAAGATCCAGCAATGAAAGGTTACACAAAATGCCATTTCCAGGTAAAAGAAGAAGAACTAAATGCAATCACAGCCTTATTCACAGCAATTCAACTCAACTTCTTTATTAAACAAAGCTGCTGTCTAGACGTAAAGGCAGTACACAAAGTAAGGAGTACTGGATTAAGATCTCTCCCTATCCTCCCAAAGGCTTTACGTTAATCAGATTCTGGCATCCACAACATAGTGACTCCCTGCATCTCCCGTGACAGCACTGTGATATTTACTGAAGATACATTATTCTAAGTTCAACTCTACATCTGGTGTTCATTCAAAGAGCTTATGTTTGACAGTACTGGCTATCAAAAAAAAAACATAATATTACCCATTAACACTTTTTTAGTGAGCCAGGGCATTTGAACAACAAAAAAGGTTTTATGTTTTGGATAAGAATGGAGCTATGAAGATACGGTAAAATAACACAGATAAGCCGTGGTGCTTTCCTGTCTGATTGTTAGTTGATATGCATTTTTACTGTACTTTGGATCACGCAGCAGAAATCCTATCTCTAACATCAAGACATGGGGGAAAAAGCTTTGATGTTGAGACGGAATGCAACAATGGAGCAGGTGTGTGTGTGTATGAGCGCATGCATTATTATGCACTTGTTATGAAAGAGGACTTGATCTTTTTGGATTATGTATATGTATAACTCCATGTACCTATAAAACAACTGGAACTGCAGTAAAATAAAATGTATCCCTCTTTCTCACCTGCCACTTTCAGCACACTTTGTGATGTGTGTGTGATGGGAGATGTGACGCCAACTGGAGGATTTTGGCCCTTTTTGAAGACGCCTGGTTGGCCCAGGCTCTGTGGCTTTTTCAGCTCTCGTCTTGCAGTCTTCTCCTGTGCAGCTCCCTCTACTGGTTTGCTCTTTCTGTATTTGCTGGACGACTCTGTCTTCAGGCTGCCGGTATCATAGGCTCCACTGTCTGCTTTCTGCAAGGCCTTGTCCTCACTGTACCAAGCAAGGCCGCTTTCCACCAGAGAGCGCTTCTCTGCATCTGTACGCAGCTGAAAAGATACACAAATTAAACACACAATCATTTATTCATTCTGTATATTCAATATATTCCAGTCATTACAAAGCATTCAATATATCCACTAGATGGCGTTGAACTGCCTTACTTTAAAGCTCTGGCTTAAAAAATACTTTTAAAAAAGAACTCTACCTCTTAAATTTCAAAATGACACTTATGTTGGTTTTGTTTTTAATTATACAATACACACACACAGGACTTTCTCTAAAAGCATAGTAAAGAAAAAGAGAATGATGTCGGTCTTACGGAAGCACAACATTTATGATCAGTCCAGAGAAATGAACCTCGTTTTGATTTTTAGGCAAGACTACTTTTTGCGTGTTATCAACTTGGGTAATATTTTGTCACATTTTGCACCCAGGCTTTCTGCACTAAGAGTTTGATAGGTTTAATGAAGTGTGAAAGCTTTTTCAGAGAACTGATCCCTGGTCCTCTTGAAAATTATGATCTGGAGCTCATTTCCACTGGACTGTGGTGCAGGTGTGAAAGCTATCTGCTCTGAGTAATGGAATTGGTTCAACTTGTCACATTACTAATTGTTTTAAGTTTCATATAGCAAGGAAGAGGTGGCTGTGGTCAGTACATGAGATGGAACATCCTGCAGTCATGTAAAAACAGACTTTAATAGGGCTGGAACACTCTAATTAGCTCAACTTTGTGCTGTTAGTGTTTGCACAGAGAGCAAGCTTCAAGTTTAGTGTTATGTGCAAAAATAGTGCTTTAAGTATCAATATACAATGAAATTCATGTGCTACAATTTGTATACTCCTAACCAGACACAGTGCAAAATGATAAGTAGTTCTTATGTAGAATAAGTAGCTAAAGTCAGCAAGTGAAATAAATAAGAGATAAGTAGAAATCTGTAACACAAAACAAACTGTAAAATAACGTGTGCAGTCAAAGTGTCACAGTGGAAAATACTGCACATTCATCTCTCTAAAATGTTAACGTAATACAGCAAGTAATGTTTGCACGTCGGTGGCTTAGTGGTTAGCACGTTTGCCTCACACCTCCAGGGTTGGGGGTTCAATTCCCGCCTCCGCCGTGTGTGTGGAGTTTGCATGTTCTCCCCGTGCCTCGGGGATTTCCTCCCCCGGTCCAAACACATGCATGGTAGATTGATGGGCGTCTCTAAATTGTCTGTAGTGTATGATTGTGTGAGTGAATGAGTGTGTGTGTGTGTGCCCTGCGATGGGTTGGCACTCCGTCCAGGGTGTATCCTGCCTTGATGCCCAATGACGCCTGAGATAGGCACAGGCTCCCCGTGACCCGAGAATAGATCGGATAAGCGGCAGACAATGAATGAATGAATGTTTGCACATTTCTGTAACCTTTACACATTCTGTAACGTTATTACATGTAACATAATTGCACATCATGCTATTACATGCAGCATGTAACATACTGACATAACATGCTGTTACCTCTTCTTATATCTTCTTATTTCTATTAGATGTTTTAAACTTAGTTCTTAAATTTAGTTTATTTATAAGCACAGTCGAGGAGGAGTGGTGACTTTTTTTTTTATTTCACTGCAAGTTGTACATCCACATAACTGTGTATGTGACAAATAAAATCTTGAATCTTCAATCAAGAACAATATGGTGATATACTTAAGCAATGTAAGTGTGTGCAGTCGAAAAAAGTGTCATAGTGGGAAGTATTGCACAAACAGTGTAGTCCAGTGTAAATGTAAGGGATGATGATAAGGTGCATTCTGAACACTGCATGCCTCGTGCTGGCCTGCATAACTATTTTCTTGTACGCAACATTTTGACGGGTTTCCTACAAATTGCCATCCATCCCAAATATCCATAAAGTACTGTTCGTCACCCCTTTAGTGTTGGTCAGCATGAATGAGCCCAGGTCCTACCATTGTACAAAATATCATACACAAAATTGATATATAGAAATTCTAAAGAATTACATGAAAGCGAACCTGCAATTTCTAAGCCCCTCCCCCAAACAATCAGAACCAGCCCATGGTCCAGCCTCAGGTATTCAGACAGTATATATATATATATATATATATGAAAAGCACAGAAGATGCGCTTGAATGAACATACCAGTAAAATCACTGGAATCAAAGTTATCCACTAACATGTGGAAAATGCCACATTGTCTCTTACATTGGCTAAGCAATAAAGTAGCTTTATTGCTTACCCATGTGCTGTCTGTGGTATGATAATGATGAAACATGGCAAGATATTACATTTTCACGTAGGCTGTAATGGAAAACACAAATACAGCAGTCAAATAAATTAGGTGACTATTCAACCAAAATGACTTGAAGATAATAATATACTGTAAAATATATAAATGGCTCAGCCATATGCTAGTTCACTTGACAAGCAAGCTTTCCTCCATGGAAAAGTCAGATAGGAATGCTTCAAAGCGCTTGAAGTAAATGAGGCCATACATGTTATCTGTGGGTCTGGAAGATTGGCATTTATTGACCTGTCAGCACACGAGTGGTTGAAAAGCGCAGACCAATGTGAACAGCATATGGTACAATAGCCATCAACATTAATGCCAAAATCTTTCTTAGCATTCCTTTCTTTTAGAATATGTCATAAAAGCTTGTATGAATCCTTCATATGATAATAGCTCAAGCAGGCCACGTTACCATAACAACCAACCCTGCAAGTTTATTAATGTGGCTTTATTTTTTCCTCAGTCCTTGCTGAGCCTGAATTTCTGCACTTCTTATATAATTTCAAGCATTATAGAGCAAAGAACTCCTTAAATGCTGCTTAGCATATATCTGAAGCCAGGAAGCAATTATACAATATGATTCAGATGCTCCGAATTCAAATGGAGGAAAGCAAAGCCAGGGCTCTTGTAAGGATCTGAGTTCTGCTTTAAATACAACTTTAAATACAGACATAAGAATTTTGATATGCAAACCATAAACTAGCACAGTCCATCCACAAAGAAAACCAAGGCTAAATTATGATCCAGAGAATCCAATATCAGTACACAACAGAATACTTTAAATTTGTAGCTAATAAATACCTTACAGTTAAAAAGGTCCTTTGTATTTATTAAACATGGCATCAAATTAATCGATGGATGTAATTTGTTTTACTGTTGTTGTACTTTCAGCTGCTCCCTGTTTGCCACAACAGATCATTTAATCCGCATGTTTTGATTTGGCACAGGTTTTTTTTAAATGTCGGATGTCCTTCCTGATGCAACCCTCCCATTTTATCCGGGCTTGGGACCGGCACTGAGAGCCAACTCTTCGGTGGCTGGGTTAGCTCCCTGCCTGGGAATCAAACCCGGGCCATGGCAATAAGAGGACGGGATCCTGCTGCTGCTTTGGTATAACAAAATACATAGCCTCCTCTTGGTCCAGCAGCAGGACCAAGAGGAGCTATGTATTTTGTTATACCAATGACTAAAAATAATTTCAACTGATCAAAATAGAAGTACATATATAGAGTGCTATAATGGATCACAACTTTTTCTAAACACATCCAGAGCAGTGTAAAGCATAAAATCATGCAGATGCAGGCCAGCAGCTTCAGTTAATCTTCACATCAACCATCAGATTATTTAAAAGATATGATCTCTGTGACTTTGCCTATGGCATGTGTTTTGGTGCCAGGTATTAAGTATTTCTATAGATGCTTATTTTCTGGGGCTTTCCTGCACAACAGTATGATAATACACCACATCAAACAGTAAAAGTTGTTTCAAAACTGGTTTCATGAACATGAACATGTGATCACTGTTCCTCAGTGGTCTTTGCGGTCGCTGGACCCAAATCCAGTAGAACACTTTGGTAGAACAAGAGATTCACAGCATGAAAGTACACCTGAAAATCTGCAGGAACTGCCTGATGCAATCATGTCAACATGGACCAGAAGCTCAAAGGACTGTTTCCAACATCTTGTGGAATCCATGGCATAAAGAACTGAGATTCTTTTGAGAATTATTAGTATAATATTAATAATAAAGTGATGAGAGTGTGTATGAAGTGGTTACTCATTACTGAATGATGCTGAATTTTCCAGACAAGGTGATAAGCTAAAAATATATTTCCTTGACATCATATTTCTAGGATATGTCACAAAATCTAGCTTTTTTGAGGTGCCATTCAAACAGGAAATACACAATGACTTAGAGTATATTTTTATTTTATCTACAAATGTACATTCTATAAAATTATTTCATTAGATTTACAGAGATTCTGACTATTGTAAGATATTTATATCATGGCACTGCCGAATACTCGTAACTGATTGTTCAGAAAGTGAATAATTATCTCTAACAGCACCTTTTGCAAAAATGCTAACTGCAAGTTAAATCAAAGTATTATATTAATGCACTTGTATAGATGACACAAATATATTATTGTTTCTATAGTTCGTTTTATTTTTTACATTATTATTTCTAAAGTATGGATTCTAAAAATGGATTAAAAATGTGTGTTATTTTTGATACAGTTAGGTTTTCTGTAAGGCGGTGCCTATTAAGGCAGTTCCTGGAAAATCCTGAGGACAGAGAGAGCTTTGTGGTTTCTCAGTGACATGACAAGCTGCATTTTTTTATCTTATTAACTTTAATCCATTGAAAAAAACAAGTTTTTTTTTTCCTGGAAAATACGTCTTCATAGCTATAGTTACATTTGCTAACAAGAACTAACTCGTTGGACATTTCCCAACATTAATAACATGCTAGTAATCTTAGGTCTCTCACACCCCTGCATAAACATGACTATGCGGTGGAGTAATTTCAGTTCCAGACTAATTCAGCCACAGAGCAGAAAAGTGCTGTACAGGAGGTACTTCATACCCACTGCTATCAGACTCTATAACTCATCTGACTTGTCTTATTTTATAAGCAGATAAGAAGTTTGCTTCTTTCTCCAATAAAATGGCAACTATTAGAAGAAATATCTGCCAGTAAACAAGACTATAGGTTGAAATAAGTAACGATATCTTAGATTTTTTTATTGTAAACTTATAGAAGAATTCAGTAGCTAAATTGGACTATAATGAAGGTATTTCCACTTGATATTTTTGCAGACAAATTTAAAAGAAGTAAATGAGGACTGGTGTAGAAGGGTGACTCTTGCAAATGTTTAGAGAAACCTTACCATGACAGAAGAGTTCCGTCGGGAGCCCACTGGCGTAGTGGGTAATGAGTTCAGTGAGGAGCTCGCATTCAGATCCTCTGAGCTCAGATTATCGGAGCCATCACTCAAACCACTACTGATGGAGCTGCTCTCATCCCACCTGCAAACAGTCACGGACAGAGAGAGATTGGGGGGAGAGAGAGAGAGAGAGAGAGAGAGAGAGAGAGAGAGAGAGAGAGAGAGAGAGAGAGAGAACAAGAGACAAAAAATGAAGTTGATCAAGTTTTAACTGACAACAAATAGATCTTGTCTATGAGAGAACAGTAAGAAAGGTTGCTGGCCACTTGCTATCTCCGGTAAACAAATTTCAGAAGCATATAGAAGGTTAATATTATTTTGTAAAATCTCCGGGGGTCATGACAAATTTTCTTAAACAATCAGACATCTGTATATGACCAGACTGACAGACAGTCATGCTGTGCCCCCAGCTGCTCCTGAAGTGGCATGTGCAGCAGACAGGATGACCTTCCAATTCATTAGCAAAGTACATGCAACATGAATAATCACACGGTAAGTGAGGTTTCATGACATTGAGGTGGCTGTAAAAATCACTAGCTGTGAAAGGCAATGCTGCTCCACTGTCCTGTCTGGGTTTTCAGCCAGCAGGGTGCCCATGTGGTTTGAAAGAGGACAATCTGGCTGTTGCTAATCAGACTGGCAGGATTTACTCACTGCCCTGCATGGGAGTGGCATGATTCACACTGCATAATACCCAAAATCCACACACACCTGCATGTGAGCTTGCACACACACACACACACACACACACACACACACACACAAATACACACGCACACATGGCAGAAACACAATGATTGTAATACTAATAATACAAAAGCCTATAATATACTGTATAAGTGACCACACAACAATCATAATATGCAATTGTTGTCTATATCATCCAGTCCTACACCATGCAAATCACACTAAATAAGATGCCTTTTTCATGTGACTCTAGAGTAGTACAATGCATAAGAAATTGAAAATCTTGATACATATTGGTGATAGAAGCTGCAGCGATATATTTAATTATTCAGGGGAAAATAGGAAGCAAAAAAAGTTTTCAAGCATGTTAATAAATAAGTCCAATTAGACAACACTTGACATTATTCTGATGTTATTCGTTGCCATTCCATTTGTTTATATGGAAATTTACTTATTTTATGCCTGGGATTTTTTCATTGTTTTCCAATTTAAAAACAAAGTAAAAAATCACCATAATTTTAGCTTTCCTTTATCTTTTATCGAATTAAACATCATATTCAGGTCCCAGGATTCTGGTAGTCTTCCTGATTAAAAAAAAAATTGCTTCATCTTACTTCTCCCTTCCTTCATACATTGATTATTTTGTGTTTTTAGACAATGCTGTATAATAGGGGCATTGGTGGCTCAGTGGTAGGTTCCTCACCTATCAACCCCAGCCACTGGATACAGTGCCGGTCCCAAGCCCGGAAAAATGGGAGGGTTGCGTCAGGAAGGGCATCCGGTGTAAAACATTTGCCAAGTTGTTGTGCGGACCAGTTGGTCCGCTGTGGCGACCCCGAACAGGGAGCAGCCGAAAGCAACTTCTAGACAATGCTGTATAATCTCACTCTCTTTCTCTGAAGTAGGTTTCATTTCCATCACACGTAATTTCATTGTCATCAGCGTTCAATCACAGCCTGTAAAAAGGTTTTCAAAAAAATTGTGACATACTGAGGCTTTTTACAACCGACTCCCTTCCGCTGGTAAACATGAGTCCAACAAAATGACAATAATGCTAATTTGCATAACTTGAGTTTCTCAGTAATCCTATAGACAAAGCCACCTGTCTAAGGACTCCATTCAACATAAGTGTGATGACATGCTGCTTTGTTGTTAGGAACTAGTTAGCTAGGTTTTCAACGTCCATGCAAATAACTCAGTGAGGAGCAGAAATAAATTTAGGCATATCCTACATTATGAAACTGGCATCCTCGGATAAATATGATGAGGTATTCAACACCTGCTCCATGCAGACTTTCCAGAGGCTCAGTGTTGGGTCCTCTTTTGTTCTCCCTCTATAACCAATCTCTTAGTGAAGTAATAGCCTCACATAATTTTTATACCACTGCTATGCTGATGACTCAAACTCATCCTCTTCTTTCTTCCTTCAGACATGTTCCTGCACATATCTCATGTGTGGCAAATATCTTGTCATGATTAGCTCTAATCAGCTGAAACTAAACCACAGCAAGACTGAGCTGATGTACATCCCTGAAGATGGGTCTCCAAATCATGATCTTGTGATGTCCCTGGACACTCAGGGTCACCTTCTACCACCATCTGACACCTCATGCAATCTTTTGGATAACTAACTACATTTATCTCCTGACATTCCTAACCTGACCATGCAGGTTTCTCCTTTAAACTATCATGAGGATTGGGCCATTTCCCTCCACAGGGGGGGACTCAGGTGCTTGTCAGTACCTTTTCATTTTAAGAATGGACTATTACAATTGGCTCTTGGTAGGTGGCTGTCTTCAAACAAAGACTAAAGACCTCACTCTTCACCAAGCACTTATCTGGTCAAAAGTTTGTGGATGTCTTGGCCATCACACACGCATATGTGATTCTTCCCCAAACTGTTGCCACACAGTGTGAAGCACAAGATTGTATAAAATGTCAGTGTATAATATTGCATTAAAATTCCACTTCACTGAAACTAAGAGGCCCAAACCTGTTCCAGAATGACAATGCCTCTGTGCACAAGTAAGGTCTATGAAGACATGGTTTGCCAAAGTTTGGAGTGGAAGAACTCCACTGACCTGCCCTGACCTCAACCCCACTGAACACCTTTGGGATGAACTGGAACACTGACTGCACCTCAGGCCTCCTCACCTGACATCAGTGCCTGACCTCACTAATGCTCTTGTGGATGAATGTGCATAAAGTCATAGATTTCAGTGGAAAGCTCTAAAAACGAGTTAAGAGACATATTTCTTTTTTTTAATCCTGTTTTTCAAATTTTCTTTTAGCCCCTTGCCTATTATAAATCACCTCAAAGTGGATACTCTGACACAAAGTGCTCTAGCAATGCTATGAAGCTGCTTGCATATGTTAATCAATTTTACAAAATGTAATATTCATGTTATAACTGTATAGACTTTGTCCATAATTACAACAGCAAATCTGCAACAGCTTTGTCAAATGTCATTGAGCACAGGCACAAAAATCTCATTGGCCTCTACTGCAAACACACCTAAACTTTATGATTTGCTCAGTATTTCTGTTGTCTCATAAGAAATCCTCAAAACCAAAAATTCAAACCAAATAAATCATTGCATTAAACCTATTAATAAGACTCAAATGTTTATACAACACGATTATTTTAAACTGAACAACATCAT
Organism: Hemibagrus guttatus; assembly: GCA_033459395.1. Taxonomy (NCBI): domain Eukaryota; kingdom Metazoa; phylum Chordata; class Actinopteri; order Siluriformes; family Bagridae; genus Hemibagrus; species Hemibagrus guttatus. Next base: position 21,682,228 of record JAUCMX010000001.1, read on the forward strand.
GAAGTTTTCCAATTCAGCAATCATTATTATTTACATAAAGTCACTTTAACTGCCCAATCTGTCACTGTAATTATGTTTGGCCCTGAGCAAGACATTACAAAACCTCACTAATGAAGAACACAGTCTTCTTGTAATTCACACTGAGCAAACATTTTATCACAACATCTCAACCCTGCTGATTTATCAAAGCAGGTTAATATTTCATCCAGATATGCATTTAGTGGATGTACTCTCAGTGTGAGCAGATCCATCTGCATGCTCATGAAATGTTTAAGAGTCTTCTGCATGGGAGAATACTCTCCTTTTTTCTCCATTACATTTTTCATTCATTACTTTAAATGCCACTGATTTGAATTTGACATCTATAGTTAGCAATCAGCATTTCAAGGGGATTGCAAAGCCCCCCTGCAGAGCCCAAATTGCTCTGTGGTTACAGGCTAAGCACGGTCGCCACCAATGGAAAAAGGGGAATTGGATGTGCCAAAGTGCTGGGGGAGGACAAAAACATCCTGGTGAATCTTGGAAGGCAGAGTTAAGAAGCCGGCAGTTAGTGTTAATCACAGGTTGTGAGTGCTGGGGAGAGAATGGGCATGCTTAGACAGCTCTGTAGCTGTATGGCTCTCCAAAAGCCACAGTGTAAGAACAACCATCATTTCTTATTCCCTTTCCACAGAGCTTTCCATTTGTAATCTTTGAAAATGCAAGAGTGGCACTTTAGAGCCATGCACACTATAAGATAATGTGTCAGCAAGATTCACTACACATTTGTAGGACAAAAGCAGAGGTCATATCAAAGGCAAAGACACCTATAAATATTTGCTAACCTGGCCAACAACAGCAGCAGTAAAAACACATTTCCTCGATTGTGTGTTACTTTTCAAAAGAATTTTAATCTTTGTGTGATATTAAACACGGTCAATCCACATGCTGACCATAATAACGGTCTACTGCACTCCTTAACATGGGCCTATTTGTCGCCATAGTGTTATATGTACGTGAAGCATATTGATAGAGTCCGAATGTAAATGTATTGTGGTAATGCCACAGTAACAGGTCATGGATATAGTTCTGGCAGAACTTGTAAAAGCAGGTGTGCTAAGACTTGTCCACTTTACAACTGGGTTGTATCACATAGAGGAAGACGACTTCTTACTCGCCACTTTATAACAATCCTATAAATCTCACTGTCATTACACAGCTGTGAAAAACAGTGCCAGATTTTCAGTGTTTGCCACAAAGCCACCACTTTACCACATACAGATTTGAAGGGAAACATATGAGCAAGAGAAAGACAAGGTGAAGTAAGTTTGCTTTAAGTAGGAAAGGGATTGCCTTTCCTGATTTATTTGACACTAGTTTTTGCAAATAAGAATGAGGTTAAGTCTAAATTGGTTAACAATGAGTGTTTTATTTTGATAACAGTAAAACGCAAGGTCAAGGTTAACAAACTGAAGGAGAAAGCATTTAGTCTCAGATTTTGACCACTAACAAAAATCCCTATAAAACTAGCTCTTCATCTGAGTACTGGAATATTCAGCCTTTATCACTCAATTCAAGAAGCTTAAAAGAAATTGAGAAGTACAAATTTTAAATACTGAATTCAGTCTGCCATTAGTCTACAAAGTCTTAGAGAAAAATGCTCAACAGAGAGCTATGGTGATGTAGTGGCACTGCTTCTTTTAATGGGCTTTTGGGGTGTCGGAGGTAGTAATTCAGACTTTTCGCTTTCAGCTAGTTGACATGTATGTCTGTAAGATGAAGCAAACACGGACAGAAAAGGAAAGTTAGTTGGTCAGCAGTAATTGTCCCCAAACTTGAAAAAGGGTGAAAATCTAGCCATTGTTTTTGCTGGACTGGATCCAAGTTGGCTGGTTGAGTTATATGCTTGTTCTGTGACTTTAGAAAATGAGAAATGACTGAGTGGGGTGCCTGTCTGGGTTTGAAATATTGGCTAGAGGATGGGTGTAATTATTATAGTGTGTTGTACTCCTCCCAAGTTCAATTTTCATGCCAAAAGCACCAGGGGCTTTGGGACAACTCCTACCTTTCATCCCTCAATCCAAGTGTGAGTCAGTTTACACCCTCCTTTGACAAACATGATCTAAACTTTAGAAAAAAATTTGAAACCCATATCTAAAAGATTAGAGCTACTTTAATTAGCGGTGCACATCCAGCTTTAGCCTTACCCTGACCTGCGATATCTTAAACATGTACCCGCCTAGCCGTTGTATTCCTCTCTGGTTTTCCTCAAACTAATCAAATCTACTACGCTTCCTTCTTTGATGTAAGCTGAAGTCCAAGCTGCAAAATGTCTTTCTAAGACTCTAAAAAAGTACTTCAGCTACAATGATTAGTGCAGTAATGTAGTGGAAGTTTATGAGGACTCTCCAGGATGCGGTAACAGTTAGCATTAGGATCAAAGAGACCCTAAACTACAGGGTGTCAACAAAAAAAATGGAAATGGTAGTGAATGAATGCCAATTAACAACAAAACACACCTGTAGTTCTTATTCAACAGGCAATATTTCTTAGTAAGAGCCTATGATTTTTGTCTTTATAAAGCATCATATCACAGTACTACCGAATTCTCGACCCTGAAGGTATGGAAATCTGTAAAAGCAGCTCTGATGGTGATGCTGGCTGTAATTTAACACACAGTTACAACTAAATTAGAAATGTAATTTAATTATATGAATGTGCCAGTTCTAATACGTTATCTACAGTATTATTATACGTTATCATTTCTACAGTAGCATCTCATTCACAGAGACTTTTAAGGCAGATGTGCCACATAATCAAAGCAGAATAGTAAACAGATTAAAGAAAAGAGCTGCTGTTATAACAAAGAAAACTGTGTAATGATGGAATTGGTCACTTTTCTGTAAGTAAATATTCGTCAACATTTACAGATGTTCTGGGAGTCAGTATTTTGCAACGTTCAGCAAGTTTTCCGCCATGGGGGAATCTTCGATATGTCCATGTAACATGACAAACTGCTTTTTTTGTTTTATCAACTTCAAGAGAGATAAGAGCGACAGAGAGAGACACACACAGAGAAAGAGAAAGAGAGACAGACAGAAACAAAGAAAGAGAGAGAGACAGAGAACGAGAGAGACAGACTGGTGAGGGCACAACTGCTTTAACATGTGATAACAAGACCTAACTTGTCTTATGGGGGTTCGGCAACGCAACATTAAATGTAACAATAAACTGTTAACAAGTATCATAAATTAATATCTTTAAAATCTTAATCATTAGCAAATCAACTTGGTATAAGAGCAGTAAAACACCTGAAGGCATGTTGTAACATGACAGTGAGGTGTTTCACATCATGCCACATCACACCATCCCATTGTGAATTATTTTCCTTTAACAGAAAGCAGTTTATGAAACAGAAAATCTTAAAACTATGTACACTATATAGTGTCAGTCACAGAAAACATGACAAGTTTCATCGGCATTCACTGAAAATGAATACACAACAATGCAACTAACCCAAACTTAATGTTGAGTTCAATATATTACCCATGTCCTGGTATCATCAGATACTGAAGAGGCTCAAATACTCCTGTCACTAGAGGTAAAAAGATGCGCTGCTGTAATATTCACTGGAGGCTTTAAAAGGGAAAAACATTATAGGAGTCATATTTAGATTTTTTTTTTTTTTTTTTCCGTTTCACTTTTGGAAAAGACAGAAATATTCTCCAACTCGTACTAACCGCTCCACATTAACTTGTGCTCAAGTTCCCATTTGGAAAATGTACATACAGAGCTAGTCTGCAAGAAGAAGTGCTACTAGACTGAACAGCCATACACTTATCTCTAGCTTTATGCAAACAGAGAGACCGTTGTGATTATCATAACGGCTTAAACGGGCATACAGTGCTTAACAGCTGATACGACTTTAACACACCGAGAAGCACACAAGCATCACCACTGTCCAAAAAAACAAAATATATATATATATATAAATAATACATAAAGTGCAACTATTATCCTAGATCAGAGCAGCTGATATAAAAATCATTAAAAAAAAAAAATCCTAACTAGGAAAAAGACACCGCTGCGGCACTGTACCTACATCTAAACGTCTGCACTTGCAAAACTTCGCTTGTTTACTCAGTAAAAGCAGGCGTGGATGTACAGCTTTACAGTGCTTTAACACTGCTGGGTGTAAAGTTTGTGAAAAACCCAAAAAAATTTTATTTAAAAAAAAAAAAAAAAAAATGCATGTTTTACTCACATGAAATGTAACGCGGTCCTGTTGATACGCGGCCTTATATGCCGGACGTCAGTACGTGCGCTCATCTTCAGAAATATTCCGACCGTTGGACTTGAATTTAAATCGCTTCCATTCAAACGGTTCAGTCAGAGAAGTAATCTATCCAGGCTGTAACTCTCTCTCACTCTCGTTGGGGGTGTGTGTGTGTGTGTGTGTGTATGGGCGACACCCCCAGACATGTCCACCACGTCGGACTCCACCTCTCTTTCTCTTTTAATTGTACCCAGATGTATCACACCGCTTAGCCAACGAGTGTAAAGTCGCCAATACCAAACTGATCAATACATTAATACGCTATGTACTAATTCAGATCCAGTCCACAGTCATTTTTTCTTCAGTGCCTGGTTTTTATGCTCGGTTGAAAGATAAGGTACTCTTAAAAAAACAAAAAAAACACGCATCTACACTGTAACTAAATCATTTTAGGAAAAATAAAACAGTAAGCCTAATGCTGACTAGGCAATTTTGAAGCCTGGTCCTCCTGAAGGCAAACACAAAGGGCTTCCTCATGCCAAGGTGGACAGATGGGAAGGCTAAGTTTTTAACAGGGAAGCCATAGTCCTGACATAGCATATACCACACACAAACCAGTAGAACCGGTCCCATCTGCGCCAGTCAGCTTTATTTTCGCAACAAGCTATGTTTGTGGACTCAAACACAGTGCCCCTTTGTAAATGCACAAGTGAGATTTTTGGAATGAGGAACTTGAAGGAGCAGAAGAAACACTTCCCTTTTGCTCTCCCATGTCCACGAAACACACACTGCACAATACGGGCTGTAGAAAGATCACAGGAGGTGTTTAATCCTGGTCATCACATTAAATGTTTAGACTAGGCCAGTAATAGTGAGGCATAATGGATTTTCCAGACGACAGCTCACGCTAGACTTGGTCTAATGCAACGAGGCTTTCCACACATTCATCACTGAGCATCTTTGAAGGGGAGAGTTTCCTCCCTGTCCGTGAGATCTCACCAGAGAGACCTGGAAGAGATTTTATTCTGAATATGGGCTCAGTGATCTCCACATAAAAGACACAGAAGAAGAGGGGGATGTAGATGACTGTATGACAAAGTGAGTGAAATGTTAGCCACAATGTTCCTTGAACATATGGAGAGATTTAGGAGTCAGCATGGCAGATGGTGCGCACTTTGGACTCATAACTACTTAAACTGCCCAAAGTAGAGCTTAAGACTTTCTCTCACTCCCTTCTTTCTGTTTAGTGTGGTGGAGATGCCTTTCCACTGGCAATGTCTGACACACAAATACACATTCTGTGTGTGGCCATGATTCACACCCTGGATGCATGCATCTCAATAGGGACAGTATGCATAGTATGAGGATTCTAATAAACACATAGGCTCTAGTCATTGTTTTGTCTGTGGACAGAACGTGCCACAAGATTGATATTGCTCGGCTTGAAAAAAAGGTATCTTAAAAATAAGGATAAATAAACCTTTTCACACTTGGACAGACTCAGCGTTCCAAGTGGTCTTAAAATGCTTAGACTGATGACTCAGCATTTTTACCCAAATGTGAACACACAAATGGGCCCCTCTAACATGGCCCACAAGCGAAAAGTGCTCAGGCCACCTCTAGAGATGGTCCCAATACAGTTGGTTTGTGGTTTATTTTGTGGCCTGCTTGATTTGTGTCTTGTGAAAACAAAGTGGTGGTAGTCCACATCATGGTTTACTTTATGGCTAAAGAAATTGAGGTTTGCTGGTTATACATGGCTGTTTTTCTGTCACCTCACAAGTTTAAAACATAAAAAATGGCTGCGTCCCATGCCCAAGCAAGCAGTGTTAGGTAGCAACATGACAAGGGCAACCGAGGCATCATATCACAAAAAATGATCCTATTGAGCAGTAGTAATAATAATAATAATAATAATAATAATAATAATAATAATGACCAAAATGGTTCAGCTTTCGTGGTTCTTTCACAAAATCTCGCTCCTCGTTTGTATTTTATATATATATATATATATATATATATATATATATATATATATATATTTATATTTTTTTTTTCCTAAACAAGTCTTGATGTAAAGAGCAAGTGGACTGAAAGAACATCAACTGTAAACACAAATAAATCCACAAAATGAACCAGGTCCTTTTTTTTTGAGTTACCTCTTTTGTGAACACTACAATCACAGGTCATTTTCAAATAGTTTCTTTTTGGGCTCATCTAGGACTGAGTTCATTTAAAAAGAACTATATGTAAAAAGACTATGTTTACAGTTGGTCTGTAGGCCATCAATACAAATCTATAAGTTTCAAGAAAAACAGCATGCATGAATGCACAGAGCTAGATGTAATCTGAACTGTTTATCAGTGTTGTTGGTATTCAGATAAACACAGGCACATCTGCCTATTACAACACTCCTCAGACACAGACTGAACAGCTTGACCAAGGGCACTGACCCAGAAATGTTTGCCTTAGTCGAAGACAACCCTGTCCAAACTGCTCTTACTATTATTAGGAGCCAGATGGAGAAACTAATAATGTATCATACACAGTTATGCTGTTTTTCAATTTCAGCAACCAGATTCATATGTAAAGTTTTAAGCACCATCACCTATTTGCTTGAATAAAGATATTCAAATAGCAGATTTGATAGATTTTACACACTAAGTGGAGTCCGTTCATTATATACAGTGGCTGATTATGATAATTAAAGACATGCGCTGCTGCACTCAATATCATAAACTCTAGCATCAACATTATATCTTTAGTCATTTTGACACTGAAAGAAAGCCAAAAGCTTGGTAAAAAAAAAATATTTAAAAAAGTCTTAAAACCTCATTAACATTATGTCGATGGGAGGAACAGATTGGGATCTGATCAGCGTTTAGATTTGGTTTTACGTGATAGCGACACCCAGTGTTCACACAAGGATTTTATTTATTTTATTATTTTTTCACCTTTTTTGGGGTCCAAAATCTGCCCATCTGTTTTGTTGCAGATCTCCAGGTGCGATATACAGAGACTTCAGACAGTGAAACAGCATTATTATTATTATTATTATTATTATTATTATTATTATTATTATTATTAAATCTTCAGTTCTGCTTAATGTGATTATAATTGAAGATTTGCTAATAGTTTTATTATTCGTATTATTGACAACCTCAGCAACGGCATCACCAAAACCATATTAATTACAGAATTTATGCATCTGCTTTATTACATTGTGGTTTTATTCAGAGATCTGTAGAGCAGATTATCTCCACCAAGATCGTCTCTTTTATCGTTCAGGATAAGTTTTACTTTGTTTAGCTGCTAATAGATCCTCTTTATCAGCTCTGCTTACTGCGCCCACCACTCAGCTGTTACTGAGAAACATGGCCGCCACGCACTGTATGTTTCTGACAGTTTTGTGGAATGCAGAAGACTAAGATAATTACACACCACATACACACCATTATAAAAAGCTATGGTAACAGAGTTACCAGTTTTATAAGCTATTATAAAACACACCATTATAAAAAGCTATGGTGACTGAGAGAATTCTGCACATAATTATCCATAAACAGATTACTAAACCATGTACTACAGTTTGTACTACAGACACAGATACACACTTATATTATTACACATTATATGACATAGCAACCTCAATCTAGATTAAAATGCATAAGCCTCATTATAAACATAGATACCTAAGCAAATAGATGTCTTCTGGGTTAAAATCTACCAAGGCACCAAAAACTGAAAGCAAATTTTATGTGATTGTGAATGCTTTGTTATTTTTGTACAAAGAGATACATAGGGACACATAGGGATAGGTGTGGGCAGGAAGTGTAAAACAAAAACCAAACAAACAAGGAAGCCTGTTTTCACCAAACCTGGCTTGTAAAAATAGGGAGGGGTTTTGTCACTGCTGAACTAATGAAAGGTGTAGATTTAATATCCTTTAAGTGTTGCTGCAACCCACTGAAATGCACAAACACTCACTTGTGTATTTTCTCATCTTTTCTCATCTCAAAGAGCCTCTGGTTGCACAATTAATGTTTGTAATGACAACCATATTTCCTGGGAGGAAATATGTTCTAATACTACAATACATAGACAGAAATGACTAAAACTATCTATGTGGTAAACTGAGTCTATTCCTTTTCCCTTATAACCATGGTCATCATGTCCAAAAACAATGATTACAACACCTCTAGCCACATGAATTTTTAAAACTACAGGATGTAAGATTTTTGCAATTTTGCGTTTTCTGGTAGAAAATGCAGTTGTAAGCTATGTGCAGAAAAGCAATTTATATTACATTAATCTTTTAGTTGTGAGTTTTACGTCAATACACATTCAGAGAGAATCAAGACTGTGTCCCAAACTGCATAATGTGCTCAAGAAGTATGACTAAATTCTAATGACACTCGAGGTGTACTGACAGTACTGAACTCTTCAGTATAGTAGTATGCAATCTGGGACACAGCCCAGCTATTTGTGACTGACAATATTAATACATTCTACCGTTTCCTCAGCATTAGAGGCAATTTACTTTAACATTACGATGCAAATCGATTCTGCTGTAATCTCACCGTACACTGCTGTGATGGCTGGGGTGTATGTGCGTCAGAGATGATTCTTGGAGTTTAACCTGGCTAGTCAAAACACAAAGTAGAGAGCAAATCTCCTTGTAGAATCCCATATTTGTTCTCCAATCTGTCAAACAATTTAGACATTAGCCTGATAGAATTAGCATGTTAGCAAAAAGGTAGAGTAATAAGTATACAAACTTAATTTGATCTAATGTCCAGGTTATACAAAGTATATAGAAACCAGTCACTAGTTAATCACTGTGCGTTCTCTTGCAAAACAAAACAACTGGGTAAGATTCCACAATGAGGATAAACCAGCAAGAAAAAAACTGTTACTCCTACATCCATTTTACTCTACCACCCATTTGACTCAGGTTTGGTTTGTTTAGACTCATTCTTTACCCTGGTGGGTTACCAACTCTCAGATGCTATCATGTTATCATTTTACTACTTTTGTGTCTAAAGATGTGACCTGATGACACTGACGTATCTGAGCTGCTGAATGATGTAATGAAGTTTCCTGCTAATAGCAACCCAACACCGTTGATAGTGTGAGTTACTACAGTGGTGTTACCAGTATTCAAAGTATGAGTGTTTTGCTTTTTACGTAGAGTACTATATCCAGATCAAAAATAACCTCATATTATTTGATCACACAGTAGGTCATTTGATTAAAGTCCTCACATGACGGCGAAAAAGCACAGACTGTATAACACACTAACACAACAGACATCATTACTTACTGATTACACAATGCACGTATATCAAAAGAAAAATATTTTACAAATAACACGCTTTCATTACAAGGCAAATGATGTTTTTATAACTTTGTAAATGTGCTTTATGTGCCCAAATGGTGACGCTAAATCTGCATTAATGACCCTGTACTAAGGATCATGAGGTAATGTTTTGCTTTGGGGTGTGTCTCCTATCCTGCCTTCTACTGTAGGCTTTTTCAGTATATAAGCAAAGACAGACCAGTGTCTTTTTCTTTATATAGGTGCAACAGTGGCTCTGGCTCACACACACACACACACACACACACACACACACACACACACACACACACACACACACAACAAAGCTACACATGACTGAAATTAAGGCATTTATAACCTCAACCCCACAGCTGGCCTAAATAGTTGCCATGCTATACTTTGAATTCATCTATGTTTTGAAATAACTTCATTTGAGCCATAGATTCCTTAAGAAGGGAGCAGAATCAATATTAATTCTAAAACGTAGTGGCAAAAGGCCAGAAAAACAATAGACATAGACTGCAAGAGCTGAGCACTCATGCTGATGATGCTGTCTGTCGGTATGCTTCACTGATGCCCTGCGTTTAGTCTTTGACTGTCTCTTTAATCACTAGGCTGGAAAATCGCTGCAAGAGGATTTCAGACATCAGGCAAAGTCAGTTCTTTTCAGAAAATATGGCAGCATTCTCTACTCCACCTTTGTCTTTCTGTGTAATAATGTCACATATGTAAGAAAGGACAATGGAGTTAATGAACTGGTTATGAATAACTTCTTAACTTTTATGATATTTATTTAATCATTCTCTGTGGACAGATAATTTCATGTATCCCTTTATACATTTCTTTATATTGTGATTAAATCACTGTATGTGCAATATAAATCAAATGTGTCATCACAATAATCTGTCATAATTATGGAGAATGACTCAGTACCGAATGCACTGTCAAGTCATGTTCCAGCTTGACCTTGCTGACACACATGACCTACACTCTGCTACCCATCCCAGGCAAGCCCCAACATGAAACAGTGTGCGATGGGTGCTAGTGACATGCAGAGCCCCAGGAACTCTTTCATCCCCAGATGCTTTAGTCTCTCTCTTTCTCTCTCTCTCTCTCTCTCTTTGTGTGTGTGTGTCCTGCTGATGGTCTGATATCCATACGATAACAACACATGTTTAATATGTTAGTATTGTATGATGCATCTTAAAATATTATACTTCTACTCTGGAACTTTACAATTCCATATATCTTTCTGATGGCTCTGGAGTGCTTATCTTTCTGGCAGGATTTGAGACTGAAAGAGATGAGTAAATGGAAAACGACATTTTCCGCCAAGCTGAACGAGAGCCATGTAATGTAACCTAAAAGTGAATCAAGTCACTTTATTGCACTGTACATCAAATATTCCATTATTTCTGTCTATATTAGGATTCCAGTCACATCCACGCATTAACACACTGACACACCCACACTGCTTTTCATCAGGTCACACTGAAGATGGTGGTGGTGGGAGGGTTACTATGGTTGCTATGGAAACACATCCTGATCCATGTGCCGCATGCTCGGAGGCACACTGCTGCAGCACAACGAGAGAAAAAGAGAGACAGGAACAGAGACACTGAAAGAGAGAGAGAGAGAGAGAGACAGAGAGAGAGAGAGAGAGAGAGAGACAGAGACAGACAGACAGAGAGAGTGGGTGGGATCATCTCCTGCAACCCAGCATCATTTCTCCCACACTGTCAATCCCCACTCTTTGGTTTATGCTGCAAATTATTAGCAGTTTATATGCAACCAGAATCAAAATGTGTTAGCATACAGACTGGTATTTGTAAAAGATGTCCATTTTTATATTCACATGCTGATTGGTTTAGCTCTGATCTGTTTTTCCTAGCATACATGTTAAACACTGTGCAGTGATAAGGAAAGAGGGTTCTGTGTGGGCTGTTATCATCACATGCTTTGTCTTAAACATTAGCTCACTCCATCCATCAAATGCTAAAAAAAAACACGAAACAGATCACTCTTTTTTTCCACTGCAGGTGAAGGTTGGATAGCTGGCAGATATGACCAGGCCAGATGCCCAAGATCTGTTGTCTTTAGTGTCCAAATGCATTAAGCACAACTGACGGCACACAGTATTAATCTGTCCAAAGACAGGGTGTGTGTAAAAGAAACAATGTAAAAAGAGGTTTCAAATCTTGTCTGCAAAGAGGAGGTATTGCATGTTGCATGCTTTTTAGTAGACATGCAGTAGTTATTTTAAGACTAAAAATCAATGGAAAATACTTGTGGCCACAATGGCCTTTTACAATAACAATGAACCACAATCAGTACAAAAAACTGCACTAGTGCTGAGTTCAATTTCAATACCTGAAAAATAAAGAAGTAGTTGTCATGTGGCAGTCATGTGTCCTGCAGGCTGTTATTTTAAATAGTGATTATTAAATAATCATTGACGTTATTAATAAATTGTGCAGCATTTTTTTTTTACCATCAAACATGGCTCTCTAAAGTATTAAACTGCATTTAACAACTTTTATTGTGGGACTAATATCAGTTTGCCAGTAAATCTGCAAAAAATCAGTATAACCGACCTGATCTCAGGCAAAATTCAAGATTACACTAGAGTTCAAACTCAGTGTAATCAAACTTTTTTTCTATTATTGATTAATAATAAAGTAGCCATCCTTTACACCCTGACACACTACGGACAATTTAGAGACACCAATCAACCTACGGTGCATGTCTTTGGACCAGGGGAGGAAACCCCCGAGGCACGGGGAGAAGATGCAAACTCCACACACACGGCGGAGGCAGGAATCGAACCCCCAACCCTGGAGATGTGAGGCAAACGTGCTAACCACCAAGCCACTATGCCCCCCCGATATATTTCATTCATTCATTGTCTACCACTTATCCGATCTACTCTCGGGTCACGGGGAGCCTGTGCCTATCTCAGGCGTCACTGGGCATCAAGGCAGGATACACCCTGGACGGAGTGCCAACCCATCGCAGGGTACATACACACACTCTCATTCACTCACGCACTACAGACAATTTAGAGATGCCAATCAACCTACCACGCATGTTTTTGGACTGGGGGAGGAAACCCCCAAATTTAGAGATGCCAATCAACCTACCACGCATGTTTTTGGACTGGGGGAGGAAACCCCCAAAGCACAGGGAGAACGGGGAGAACGGGGAGAACATGCAAACTCCACACAAACAAGGCAGAGGCGGGAATCGAACCCCCAACCCTGGAGGTGTGAGGCAAATGTGCTAACCACTAAGCCACTAAGCCACCGTGCCCCCTGATATATTTCAATTGAACATAAATAAACACATTACTGTTGATAGAAAGCAGCCCTAATTTTGACAGTGTGGTGTATAGCTGGTGTGGTGTATAGATATGTTGGAAAAGCAAGATGAAACGATCTACCGGCCATTAAAATAACTACCCAATAAGATAAATATCTGTGCTAAAAACATTCTTACATTAAAAAAATGTGACCATGCTTTTTTGGGTTTGGAGCTGCATCAAGACACTTTAAAAGCTTGCTCTAGCTAGCAAAAAAATAAATTGCACACAAATTCTTTGCTCTTTGACATCTGGCAAATTCATGTGCAAAACCTCAAAAAAAAAAAAAAAAATTAAACAAATACCACACACATGGTACACAATGTATGACAGAAACTGTGAGACTCACCAGACAATAAGCGTATACTACCTAGTGGAGAAACCTGGAACTACTTTGAGTGCGCACGCCGCATTCAAATTCCGGGAATTTTTGGGGAATTTATATATAAACCTGTGGGGACCCTGAAGAATGTCATGCACAGAAGACACTCTCACAGTTTGATCTGGAAGGTTTTTGCAGAGAAGAGTCAAGATGTGAATCGAAACTCTTCCCCAAACAGAATAAGTGATTTAATAAAAGCAAAGCGTGCTTCAACTAAATATAAGTTCAGAAGTATGCACATTTATTTAATTCAATTATCTGAATTTTTTTTTGTTTACTTGTTTTTCTCTGAAATGTGGAACTTTCAATGGTGTTGAATGGGTTGCATTTTTTTCTATTAAAGATAACAATTTTCTGAAATTCTTTTTATAATTTATTTCACACATATCTGCTCTTTTTAACAGAGGTGTGTACTCATGCTGATGATGCTATCTTTTGCTATCCACATTTACAAGCAAATAATGTTAATAACGGGGGCACGGTGGCTTAGTGGTTAGCACGTTTGCCTCACACCTCCAGGGTTGGGGGTTCGATTCCTGCCTCCGCCATGTGTGTGTGGAGTTTGCATGTTCTCCCCGTGCCTCGGGGGTTTCCTCCGGGTGCTCCGGTTTCCTCCCCCAGTCCAAAGACATGCATTGTAGGTTGATTGGCATCTCTAAATTGTCCGTAGTGTGTGTGATTGCGTAAGTGTATGAGAGTGTGTGTGTGCCCTGCGATGGGTTGGCACTCCGTCCAGGGTGTATCCTGCCTTGATGCCCAATGACGCCTGAGATAGGCACAGGCTCCCCGTGACCCGAGTATAGTTCGGATAAGCGGTAGACAATGAATGAATGAATAATGTTAATAACAGCGAAACCACTGGCTAAAATGTTTCTCAGATCTCCGCCTGAAATGGTTTGAGCAATTGGATTCAAATCAGTTTTAAATATGGCTGGAAGAATACACACGTGTAGTTTTATTTGAAAAATTCTTGTCAGAACAGATCCCTGATATATGAAGGTTGCACAAAGTGACCAGATCTGAATGGAAGAAAAACCACTAGAAAAAAAGAAGAAAGACAAAAAAATTATATACAGACATCTACATTTCTTCTTTTTTTTTAAGTCAATAGTCAATATATATCAGTCCTAGGGCTTAATTCTGTTCCCCATCCATATTTTATTGATCCCAGGCTACTACTGTGAAAGTCCAAACATGAAACTGTCGAGCTCATAGCTGCACTGGGCTGCAACAGGTTCAGCATTCAGTCAAGATTCACACTCAACTGGGTCATCTCAGCCATCCCTGTTGTGCCATTACTGCCTATTTTTACAGCTTAGACATAAAGTATGACAAAAATGATAAAAACCACAGACATAACATTTGAATTATACTCTTAAAGAATTTGCACTGGTGTTCCAGGTTGAAGGATATGTTGACTAGAGCTGAGAAATGCAGCCTACATTCCAAGACATTTAGGAGACATGCCCACAACTCTCTGAGAATGTAAGTATACCAGAGGTTGTAAAGAAATGTACCTTTTATTAATAAGTTTCTTATTTCTAGTTTATTTCATGTCTGTGTTTTATTACATACAAAAAAACAGAGATGGGTGCTAAAAATCTATCTGGAGCTCATATTAAAAATAATTAAAAAAAAAAAAACAAACCTAAACACTCTGTATATGAGTGTATTATTTAGAATGTACTGTATCCATAGCCTATCAATATAGCATGGTGAGAATACACCCTGAGTGACACACTCATTCACACCTATGGCAAATTTACAGCCAATCCATGTTCCATGTTTTTGGAACGTAGGAAACTGGAGAACCCAAAGGACACGAAGAGAACATACACATAAAGTAACCTGATCTCCAGATCATACCTGCTGTGCCACTCTGCCCAGGAAGTGTAATGTTACAGTACTTACAATTCAATATACCTTAAAGTATCTTTTACAGTATATTTTAATGCATACTTTATAGTTACTTGTGAAGTTCAGCTATGTTACTGAAAAACAAAGAGTGGTGATCTTCAGTTCAATTCAGAATGATCTGGACCTACAATAGACGTTGTCACAATGCAGCTTTTCATAAATGTGGATCTAGATTTAGATTCTTAATAAGCAAGGCAAAGGTGATAGTAGCAAAGAAGAAACATTGAGAAGAACCAGATGCAAGAATATAATACTGAACAGTGAGATTATATATTAAGACAAACATTTCTAGATGGGATTCAAAGATGTTCAGTATGAGTTTATTGTAAATAAGATTCCTGGATTGAGCTCAGGGCAGTCTTTATGATTACAGCAGCAGTTCAACAGTGAAACAAAGGTCTTGGGCTTAAAATGATGTGGCCAAGTGGCTTGGTAGAGCATCTTATTTTACATGACCAACTAGTGAGGAGAAGCCCTTGTATATGCTAATAGAGAGATTTATATCTTCGGGGTGCAGGTACTATCAAAACTGCTATAGTACCACTCAGGGTAAAGCTAAACTCCTCATGTAAATCTCAGGATGTTTACACAGAAACCTGACACTCCAGCCCACTCCAAAAGTATCTGCCATGAGACACATGAGTGACATCAAATCAAGATGGCTGTTTAAACTGTGAACAGTGTAAAATGCCCTGTCTCTAGTTGTAAAATAGGTTTGTAACAGTAGTAACTTTAGATCGGTTAATATGTAGACACAGTACAGGGTTAATCTATTACACTAACCACACTAATCTTTGTTTTGAGTAAGTAATCATTAACGTTAGGGTTATCACTACTGTTAGACAGTTAGCATTCTGCTACTCGCTATTATCTGCTGTTCTTTCTGTGTTGCAATTTCAGTCCACATTGCTGCATGAACAATAACCAAAAACCACTCTGGCCTGTAACTTTAAAAATGCAATGAAAGTAGCTTTTAAAGGTGCTTTATGAGCTGTGACAGGTCAAACAAGACACACTCTCATGGAGACGTCCAGGTTTTTTCCCACTTTGACGTCGAACATGACGAGACGGGAAATTACGTTATTACGACTTGCCAATTACAATTTACGAGGTACCGCAAAGGCAGCGTACAAATCCTAGGCAGTTTCCAGAGGAATCTGACACTCCAGTCTCTGACTTAACACACATGTTCTAAGGTCCCTGTTTAGTGCTGAGCACCCTGAATAATTCAGACCCTCATCCCCCGGCCATTTACAACACTCTTAGTCCTGCCTGTAATGGACAGTTCTGGAACAACTGGAATACATAGCCTACCATTATTAAACCTAACAAATAGGCGTATTACAAAGTTTTATTACAATGGCCTGTTACAAAGTTGTCTAATGCAAAATAATTGCACATATTTCATACTTCAAATAAAGCCACTGTAGAAGTCAAATCAAGACTTATTTTATAAGTAAGACTTATTTTATAGCTCAATATCCTATTTATAGCTTAAATATCCTATTTTCATGGATCCATTAAATAATATAAAACATGCTATGATATTGATTTTATTGGATGCCCTGACATCATGTTTCTGAGACTAATATAGTCAGAAAGACTCAGGGCTATGTGCTTCAGGTTGCACTACCCTCAGCATCATGATTATCATCGGTGCAAGTCTCTCTGCTAATGAGGTTTATTAACATTCTTCCAGTGTTACACTGCACTTTGATGTCTAGTGCACTAGCATTCAGATAAAAAGCATCACTGCAAGGCTTTCAGTCCTCTTACAGCTAAACTTCATTAGTTTACTGAACTATATCAAACAGAGCACACTGTATTATAGTAAAAAACCTTAATCTTACAGGGCTATTTTAGCATAATGGCATTTAATATGTTCATTAACGTGTAGTATCTTACATCCACCATCTTTCTATGTCCACAACATAGATCATATTCTATATATTACACATGAACTATGACTTATGTGGAAAATCTACTGACCATATTCATTCATTCATCGTCTACCGCTTATCCGAACTATTCTCGGGTCACAAGGAGCCTGTGCCTATCTCAGGCGTCATTGGGCATCAAGGCAGGATACACCCTGGACAGAGTGCCAACCCATCGCAGGGCACACACACACTCTCATTCACTCACACAATCACACACTATGGACAATTTAGAGATGCCAATCAACCTACCATGCATGTCTTTGGATTGGGGGAGGAAACCGGAGTACCCAGAGGAAACCCCCGAGGCACGGGGAGAACATGCAAACTCCACACACACGGCGGAGGCGGGAATCGAAGCCCCAACCCTGGAGGTGTGAGGCAAACGTGCTAACCACTAAGCCACCGTGCCCCCGCTACTGACCATATAAGATATATAATTTTATCTTCATATTTTATCTTATTTTTTCACTGCCTGAATAAGATTAAATAAACAATGTCTAGAAATACAATGTTTTATGTCGCCTTTCCACTGCACACAATGGATATGATGGTTGGGATCTGTCCTCTAATGGACTGCTATACCGCCTTTACAATTTGTTCAAGATAATGACATAACATAAGTTTTAAAATCACCAATTAAATGTCATATTTATATCAATAAACTGTTTGGTGGCGCTTGAAGAAAGAAGCATTTAGTGACTTCATACATTTGTATTTGAAACTTTATACAAGGAAAAAATATCTGATATCTCTGATATATCTGTAAAATATTGTGGTGGATCATGTTTGGTAAAGATGACGATGAATGAATTAACCAGTTGGAGCTCAAAATAATAAATACATTTCTTATTATTTTTATATTATATTTTCATCAGTAGTCCCAGTAATTCTGGATGGCATTATCATTAGTATGTCATAGTGAAAAGCCAGCATTACACCACAGAAGAAATCTGAAGATTTAATGACGAAGCAATGAAAGAACGTTCGAAGTAAGCAAGACCTAAAAACTTCAAACTTAATGCAGCACTATGGCCTTTTCAACGTGTTGATATGCGTTTAAAACTTGTTAAGTGAAACTGACTAATAACATTAACCTCCACACTTTGTTAGCTGTAGGAGCATGTTTCTGTAGCACAAGAATTTCATTGTTTTCGTATATTCTGCATCCTGATTACATTTGACAATAAAAGCTGACTTGACAACAGAACACAAGAGGGAGTGTGGGAATAACATCAAGGCTGTGATCTGGTTGTAAGCATAAGCCAAAGGCAAGTGCTGTAGATCATTACAAGCTTGATGTTATTTTGCGATAACGCATGACAGCAGCTCTAGCACATCCAGCCCTGTTCCCCTAGAGAGAACTGAGAACTGAAATGGAGACAGTCTGAAAGTAGGGCTGGTGCTGTACTAAAAAGGACAAAATGGACATTTAAGCCCCATCTTGCCTTGTAATATGGAAAGTGAGGTGAATAGCAAAGGAGAAGTCAGAGATAAAATCAAGGTAAATTTGGCTATACAAAGTACAAATAAAGCATACTGGTGCTTCATGCCTATGTCAGGGGATTTGTATCATATTTCATCCTCCAGCATTTTAACTAGATTCCATTCATTTTCTTAGCTAGCCACCTAGGCAGAATAATACACACAAGACTTGCTGCATGCTAAGATGAGTTATGCTTGTAGTTCACTTTTCAGCTGACACGTGGCAGATTAGACCACATCTGAGTTCTGTTTATGTCTTCGTACAGGCTGGTTTTCCAACAGCAACCTGTAATCATAAAGACAGTGACACGATAGTCACATAAAGCCACTAATACTCTGAATAGAGCTCTGGAGGAAACCAGTTGATACGTGCTATACAAGCCATATAAGTAGAGAATTAATAGTGTAGTGGACTGCAGTTTTATGTATGTAGATACCTATGTTCCCCACCATGTAAACTTCTCCCAACCCTGGATTACCTTCAGGAAGGTTCTCATAAGGAACAACAAGGAAATTTCAGTAGGTACATGGAGATGGACAATAAGCAAAAACAGGTTTGCTAAGGACCAACTTGCAATCTGAAAACCATCAGCTTTTCATCACCTATCTCCCAGGCTACCAGCTGGTTGTCACACTAAATCCCTCAACTACCCACTTCTTCACACCTCACAGAGTACACATTAACAGTCATCAACAGAATTACTGATGCCTATTCATCAGCAACAATGATGATTGTTTGAGGACGGTTCAGTTCTTCAGTTATGGAAAAACTGTGCCTAGTGTCAGTACCTAAGAAGAATAAGCTTATGGGCCTCAGTGATTATAGACTAATAGCAGTGACATATCATGAAGACACCCAAGAGTCTTGCCTTGATCCACTTCAGCGTCCTTGGTCATGAAACATGGGACCCCATTTCCGCTTGCATATCAGCCCCAGGATAGCTGAATAATTATTTACATCCTGCAGAGGGCTTACTCTTACTTGAATAAAACTAGCAGTACTGTGGGGACTATGTGTTCTTTTTACTTCTCTACTTCTTTCAACACAATCCAGTCACCGTTTAAAGGAAGGAAACTGGATGAAATGCAGGTGTGTGTCCTTATGATCTCATCTCATGGATCACAGACTTCCTGGCTAGCAGACCACAGTTTGTAAGGCTAAGGAACTATAAGTCTAAAAAGGTAGTGAGCAACAAAGGAAGCCCCCAGAGGAAGGTCCTTTCTCATTTCCTGTTTACCCTCTGCCCTTTTGACTTGGTGTCATGTCACTTACGGAAGTTTTTAACATTGTACATGTTTTTCTAATCCGTCCATTAGGTTTTTACAATGTATTTCTCCTGTGGATGTAGTATTAAATTGTGTTTTTGTGCATTGTGGCTGAATGTAGGATGGCTGTTGTAAGGTCTTTGGGCTGCGCATATCTCTTTATTGTTTTGTGTTTTCTTGAGGAATGGCATGCCAATAAGAATTCCATTGTACATCAGGGCACATGACATTTCAGTCACTTGCCTTGACTTGATCTCAGTTGAATCTGCTATTGTTGGGTGTGTGGATGATTCACAGTTTAGATCTTGTTCAACAACTTGGTGAATGGCTTTGTGTGAGGCTAGAACCCTATGCATATGGCTATTTCCAATGACCTGCTGGACCATTTCTGATTGGATAGAACCCATCCTAATCCTGTCTGACATGTATCTGTGCCAACATTTAGAAAATGGACAGAATCAACTTTTCAAAAGATAAGAGTCTGTCTATGGGTCAACCAAAGACAGACTCTTACCCCCTCCAAATGGTAAAGCCAAGGACAATAGACAATGGTGTCCAAACTAATGAGCCTTTTGCCTACCACTGTCACAGCATACTTTGAGAAGAACTTTTGACACTGGATGGATGCAAACACAATGAAGCAAGATGTGCTACATTTGTCTGGGTGTACAACAAAGTGAATCTGGACAACTGCAATGCCAAACTTATCAAGAGATATTTTCTGTCCTTGGATCAAATCTAGACCCTCTGGAAGTGATACTAAGGACAGTAGACAATAGTGTCCATACTGATGAGCCTGTTGCCTACAGCATACTTTGAGAAGAACTTTGTAGCAAAAGAGGAGTCAGTCTGTACAACAAAGTGAATTTGGACTGCAATGGCACCAAGTGTTTAAATATGGCTGCACATCACTGAGAAATAAAACATTTTAAATATCTCTCATCTCGCAAGAACATTCTGATGCTTGATTAACACATAACGTCTAGTGTAATGATGATATGAAATTAGCCTGTTTTTCAAAATGCATTTGATTTTCTAGCAAGAGCTATCTGTAACATTTATCTGTGGCTTATTTTTGCTGTATCTAGTAAAACGGAATTTAACCACCTCCTGGTTACAGTCAGAATTGACTTGCCCTTCAAAAAAGGTTATCTTGAACAGTCTGTTGCTTTGAAGACTGCTGTGTTGCTATTTTTAATTTGGCCCAAAGTGTAACTTTGCCATTTTCTGTATTTTCACATAATAGCTTCATTTTTGACAGGTGGTTCTATTCTAAACATTAAAAAAGCTTCTGGTTTGTAGCCACATGGACCCCTAATACCCCAACAAGAGCCTACCAATCACTAGCCTACAAGAACAGGAGTAGGATCTTACCCGTTTGCAAGATTATCATCATCATCATCATCATCCTCATTCAGACTCTTGCTCATTAGGTCAGAATCGCTCAGATAGCCAGATTTGAGGTCGCCATCGCCTGTGTCCAGGTTCTCTATGAGTTCAATGTGGGAGGTGTTGCTCAGGCGGCTCGAGCAGCGGGCAGGCATGGTATGAGAGGTGTATTGGGAGGAAACTTTTGAACCCAGTGGGTAACCAGTGGATGAGGGGGCATCGCCAGCCTGCAGGCGGGGGCTTGCCTGGCCGTGGCGCCAGGACAGTGGAGAGGATCGGTTGGAGAGGCTGGAGACACTACGAGCATTGGTGTCATCGCTGTCATAGCACATGCTACTGTCCAGACAACTGAGAGAAAACAAGAACAAGACATTTTTAGATTTTTTTATTGGTTTATCACAAAATATCTCTCGTATATTAATAATTGATTTGCAAACAGAAATCTGTCACTTAAGAGATAATCACTGAACATGCCATGAGATATTCTTGACAAATTATTCATCAAAATTCCTCTGTGTAAAAAAATGAAAAGGAAGAGGCAGTGTTCATGTGTTCAATACCAGTCATACAAAATCTGCGTGTATGTGTAGATGCAGAACCTGGCCTCAGATTCACACTAGAGAAATGTCAATCACATAATGAGAGAGTTTAAAAAGAGGGATGGCTTGACAAGTCATATGACATTCAAGATAAATGGCTCAACAGTGTTATTGTAATAAATTAAGCAACCATTACGCTTAAAGAATAACTTTGGTCTAATGTGTCATTTGATGAGTGATTTACAGTTGATTGCACGTCATTCTGTCAGTCCTGCAACAATAGGTCTGAGAAAAGTTTGTGTGAGAGACATTTTATTAAATTCTGGATGTGAATTAGAAACCTGTAAAGTCTGGATAGACTTGTATGGGTGTGGAGAAAATCTGGGCATTCCATTACATGCCCTGAGATGACTAAATGGAGATTATTGAGCTACAAAATTGGGTAGTACTCAACTACATGTTCTTAATTCCCTTTGGAGTCAATAATTCTATAAACCTTGAATTTTATCCACTCAAATAAAGCATTTTATTTAAAAAAAAAAAAAAAATACTAAAAAGGATATTTCCAACATAAAACATTTTGCTTTCATAGTGAAATGATTTCATATATGATAAACATTTGAATTATATAATAACATTATATTTAACATAATCGTTTTAGGTCATGTCATACTGCATGTATACCTTTTTCGGAGGCATATATCACAGCAGTTCAGATAATGGTTAACTGGATTTTAAAAGATATGCAATAAAGGCCTGTAAGGAAGAGGTATATGATGTGTAGCCACAGGAATCTAAAATATTAAGTGTTCTCTTAAGATCATGGGTCAGGGTCTGCCGAAGAGATCAAAACGCTGTGGACAGAGATATTGCTAAGCCCAGCATGTCCAGTATAGCTCTCTACAGTGTTTAGTAGACTCTGGCTTCTCTTAAAAGACTCAAAATTATGAGCTGGACAGATAGTATGTGGGTTTAATTGGGAGTTTGGCTTTTATTGATAGTGAAAGCTGTACAAGCAGTTTTGTATTTGTAAAGAATTGAAGCCAGGTGTTTGGACAGCAAAAGTGGCAACTTTCCCCAAAGCATCTTTGTGTCTTTGTGCAAGTGTGTGTGTGTGTGTGTGTGTGTTTGTGTGTCTATGACTGGGTCCTTGTTTCTGTACACAGTCTGCTTGGCACAGTAAATGCTGTTTACAAGCAGTTTTGGTTTCTTAAGCTCAATGAATTGCTCTGTAAATATAAGATATCCTTGAGTATGTGAATATATAAGAGAGAGAGAGAGAGAGAGAGAGAGAGAGAGAGAGAGAGAGAGAGAGAGAGAGAGAGAGAGAGAGAGAGAGAGTGTTTGTGTGTCTGTGTGTGGCTGTGTCTTACCCGTGGCTGAGTTGGGTGCCTCGCAGACTGGACATGGTATCTTCCAGATTCTGCCGGAGATCAAGAACATTCTGAACAGTCCGCTTCCTCTGAGACTCTCGATCTGCCAATGACACCAGCAGTTCAGTAACAGTCATTTTCACCTGACACATCATCCACAAATGTGACAATAAGCATTTTTTCTTACAACACGTAAACATTTCTAGTAAAGAAGCATTTATTTTACTCTAACTGTTAAATTATTCTGTTAGGAATAAATTTGCCAGAAATGTAAATGTAAATAAACTTAGTAGCAGCATCAGCTCTTGGGAAAAACTTGGACTGCAAACACATACAAGTATCTCCCATTAACGCTTGTATACCTGGGTGCATGCAGAGGAAAATTCAATATTTGCAAGGTAACCTTAATATTTAAGCATGGCCAGAGTCATATTATCAATGTGCTTGCATTAATTTTTAGGGCTGAGCAATCAGATTATTCAAATGACATTTATCTTGCTTAGGAATGTAAAAGATTTTCAATAACACCTAAAAACACAACCTTTAAACACAAGAATGTGCCTTCCTTAAAAAATATGGGATAGAAAATGCTGACCGAAGAAGCAGATAGTGTTTTAACGTTTGTTCAGCTGAAAATACTATATGACATAAAAGCAAGAGACAGTTTAGAGTTAAATAAATAAAAAAGAAAGAGTAATATGATGATGTTATGATGATATGTAAATGTTATCAGTATTATCAATACATTTCTCCATGAATAGTGTATGAAAGTAAATCGTAATGATGACGTTAATCAAATTTGTCTTCATTAACAATGTGGCCTCGACCCTCATTATTTGGCAGATTTTAAAATAGCTCTTGATCCAGAACATTCAATTTTTTGCACGATGAGCGAGAACAATGATGACACAAAGCATGAAACTTAGGCAGGGGAGAAAGTCACAATATTAACTGCTGAGAGCTGACAGAGACCGGATAAGCTTTGAAATTATTTCCTTTATTTTTTGTGTCTACATTAGTCACCACAAAATTCTCGAAATCATAAGCTGTGGGATGCAGACTATTTTATCACAGATTTAATTGGCTATTTTGATTACTTGAATCAATAAAATCATGCAAGTGTTTTGGTAATTCTTTGTGCTTGTGCCCTGTAAAGAAAACATACCCAAGGACAAGCTGACCAAGTCCTCATCTGCTATTGGTAGAGCTCAATTACTACATTCTTACAATGATACAAACTGGGATGCGTTCTCTGATATCTTTCAGGAGAAAAAAACATTCTATGGACTTCACAGAGCCAAAAAAGTAATTAATCACTAGGGTTATATTTACGTGCTTAATATTGCCCTTTAATGGCATTCCACTGTTTCTTGCGTGCATTTACATCCCAAGACATGAATGTCAGCATGACATATTGTGGTTATCTGAATCTGCCAGACAGTGGTGCTGGACAACTCCATCGAGTCAATGTCACAGTGAAAACTGACTTAAGGTCAAGAGCTGAATCACACATAACTGAGACATGCACATGTGTAACTCAACTCTGAATACAGCCCCCCCCCCAAAAAAAATAAAAAAAAAATCAACCAATCAGTTGATGACAACCAGGTGAAATAAACATAACATGGATAGAAAAATTAATTTCCATTAGTGAGATTAGAGATTTCCATTAGGGAGCTAATCTGAT
Organism: Hemibagrus guttatus; assembly: GCA_033459395.1. Classification (NCBI taxonomy): domain Eukaryota; kingdom Metazoa; phylum Chordata; class Actinopteri; order Siluriformes; family Bagridae; genus Hemibagrus; species Hemibagrus guttatus. Next base: position 21,707,154 of record JAUCMX010000001.1, read on the forward strand.
AGCAGTGATCTCTGCAGTACTAGTACTAAATAACAAACGCCCACACACAGTGTTTCAAATGTTATCAAGCCATTTCCTAAATGTCATGCTTTGGATCTGGCATAGCAACAAAACTAAAATACCAGCACATTGTTTTGCCCATGTACCCATCCACATGCAATGAGCTGGAGAAGCCAGATAATTAGGCCTTCACCCCCAAAGAATAATGCTACTTTAATATAATAATGCAGGGGATTTTAAATAGTCACACTCAAGAAAAGCTTTGTGAACAACTGGTATTGGAAAAAACAAACAAACAAACAGTTAAAGCCAGTTCAGCAAAAAAATAAATGACTAAATAAGCTGTCATTCCATCAATCATGTATCTTCTTTTAAATCCATCTCTTGAGCATTAACCCTGTAAAAGTGCGGGGCCTAAAGAAATTAGCACAAGCAGAAAGTGCTCCAGTATATCGCTGCATTTTTTCCATTTTAGAAAATAAATGTGACTATTTGTAAAGCAAACATGTATCTCACACGAACCACTTTCTTCTTGCAACTGGTTTACCTGGCCTATACATGGGTGATCAGCATGTCATCAGCATGTCCAATCAATCCCATGGTGCAGTTAGGCATGATGCTTGCTGTGACATTATTAATGGCTATATTGAGCTGGAAAGAGAGAGGGACTCCAGGACAGTACAAGGGTTATGGCAGAACTGGATATCCCTTGTCAGTCATACACCATTCCCATGGGAGCCAAGGAATTAACAAGTGTCCTAATTAGCGGTCACTCAAGAGATTGCAGTTGAATAAATAGTACATTATGTACAGGATCAGTCTAATTTATCAATTAAGCAGTGATCAGTAGAGATATGACAGGCATGTAATTGTTCTCCCATGTTAGTTACACCGTACAATCACTTTGTAAATAAATCAGAGCACATATTGTATAAATGAGTTCAGTATTATGTAACACACCAATGGCCAACAATTCTAAATGGGGCATGAAAACCGAAGGGCTATCAAAGTACACTCATATTTCAGTATAAATTTAATGCTTAATGCAGCCTAAAGTATGTAAAAGAAAAAAGCCTCCATGCACAGAATGATGTTATACAGCTTAGTGGGATGAAACATATGGTGCAGAAATTAAATTTTAAGGTCACCGAGTCCAGAGCGACACATTTACTTCCTGGGTGGTAGAAGTAGGTCACTCACACAGACGGCGAAAGTGTAAAACAGTAAAACTACTGCAGGTCCTTTCTGGCTCCTGATTATCTGTGTATTTATGTAACTATCCCAAAATTATAGCTGCTGCTTTAATATGTTTCTCATACAGTATCCCCTCCTATGCTTCTGCCTCTACTGCAGTGTCCCTGCTCCTTTTAACTCTCCTCGAGCTGGGAGTTAAAAACACAGTCAGGTTCCTCATTGTGTGTTCTACCAAAAATACAAGCTTTATGCTCAGCATGTTAATTTCCCCTTTTGTAAGAAATGCAATTCCAAAGAAACATTGTGCCCTCCAAACTTGGCTACATATCTTTCTGGCTTCTTTTTTTTTTTGGTTGCTGTCTGTCCTTTTTACCGTTCTGTTTTTATGCTGCCAACTCAACTGAAGTCTGTTGTGTACAGTGCACCACAGCCAAGCACGAGGAGCCAAATGTATCCACAGGCTCTTAAGTTTCTGTCTCTTGTGTCTGCTTCTCAATTCAACCCATTGTCCTGCTGCAGATATTTCAGTCAGAGTTTCTGCATGGGCCTAGAGCCCAGTCCAGCTGCATAACATTGTAGCACAGCAGCTGCATGCACAGTGAAAACCAATGTTTTATTCTCTATCTCAATATGGTCGCCATTCAAGTGTAAGTATGCTGTTTCTGTTGGCATGATTGAGAAAGATTACAAGTGATGAAGTCCATAAGGAAGTCCATTATGCTGGAGTATGCAGCACAGAATCCTGAAACGCATTTTCGAAATGATGCGCTATGAAAAATCACATACACTATGGAGGAGAAGTGGACAATACTATTGATCTTCAGTCTTCAGACTCCTGTGGTTTATTCTTGACATAAATACTGATAAACACTGTTCAACAACTAGTGGAATATCAGAAATCACTGTTTTTTTTTTTATTTGGACTGTATTTTTTGGGCGCTCCTGTTACTGAGGCTCAGTCACTATGTGTAACATTGTGTAACATTTCTCTTAAATTCTAACTAGATGGTGCAATAGTCCTTTATGTAGACTGTTGATGGAGGCGCCTGAGTCAATATGTTGAATCCAGGCCAAAGTTTGCTATCATTAGCCAGCAAGTCATTTAAGTAAGGAGTGGCTGTAAAAAACGAACATTTCAACAAACAACCTCAAACATCTAAGCCAGAAAACCAAAACATAAATGAGTACATCTTCCATGTATAGTGTCCACTTATGTCTGTTCTTATAGGAACATATAAAATGTAAATTAAATACACTGGAGACTTGCCCTTGAGACTATTTGCTATTATCAGTTTGGCATGTCTCTGGTAACTGTGCAACCTTTCTACACAAAAGCCTAAATCAAGTAAAAAAAAAAACTGCCTGTGCCAAATAGACTCTAAAGTACACTTAGCCTTTCAGAATTTGCAATGATTTCATCATGTGAACTGCATAAATTTTGTACAGCTCAAAGATATTGCTATACTTTCTAATATCAAAGTTAAAGATTTTAGACATGAATGTGAACAAATGAATTAGCCATATTTGTGAGATTTTTTCTGGATTTTTCTTTTTTATAATGTTTTTGATGAATTATATTCCCTCACTTTTTAAATGAAGGGTTATCTTGAAAAGGCCATTATGTATATGATACTGTATATATGCCATTTTAAATCATATAAAACACCTAAAGAATATATTCTTAATAATCTTCATGTGTAAATTAGGAGTAACAGAAGTAACATTTGTTTTTTAAAAGTTTATATGAACTTTATATAAAACCGGTGTGGCCAATCACAGCAAATACAGCAATGGCAAGTCTTCTGCTAATAAATTATAATTAAAAACATAATATTTAACAATAACAATATTATCTTACTATCATGGTGAATATTAGCACGACACTGTTTCATTGGGCAGCTTTGAGGCAAGTGTTTTTGTACGTTGTCTCACAAACGTATTATGATATATAATCTATATAGCTTCCTTTGCATCTAAAATTAGAAAACCAGATCATTCATCTTGTAGATGCAGTTATCCTATTTAGGCAATGTGATATCTAACTAATAGGGGAAAAAATTCTATCTATGACATGATTCAATTTACCAATCTGCCATGAACTTATAAAACAATTGTAAAATAACCAAATGTGTTAGATTTGCCAACAGAGGTTTACTTTAACCGAAAGGGTCACGAAATGCATGGATTTACATGTAGATGATTCATTTCTCTATGAATTGCTTGCCTAGGTATCTAACATTACCTCCTATATTGATATATAATGGAATAACTAGCTTTTGTGTATAATTGTTGTGTAAGAATAGCTAGGAGAAACATGCTTGGCTATGCATATACCTAATGTGTTGTTCCTGATTCCAGGTCAGGCAGCTAGGGAGGTATATTGAGAGGACATTTAGTTGAATTCAGTCTGTATTAAACAGTACTGAACTAATAATATTTGCCTAGGATAATATCAGGTTAGTTGGACTATTAAAGCAGAAACATCACAGAACTGCACTGGTAATTCTAGCATATTCTGCATCCTTGACTTATGTAAAACAACCGTAAAGATTTTGGCAAATGGTTAAAAATGGTTTTCGGTAAGAATAAAAAAATGGAAGTCACAGAGATGCTGTTACTTCTGCTATTTAAGCTTTTGCATTATTGCACTTAAATAGCTTAGAGGATGAAAACATTTGACAGCAGTCACCCTTTCAAATAGACAGAATTAGTTTTTATTAGTTAGTATAGTAATAAGCATTTTTCCTCTCTGATTTTTCTTTTTCCTCACATGTCCTTTTTACATGCTGCAGAAGATTAAAAAAAGCATCCAAGCTGAACCTAATACAATCTTTCTATAGGAAATGATGAATATAACACCAACAATCAGGTCAAATCGACAGTGGACAAATAACCGCAACACAATTTTGTCTTGAGGTACACAAGACTGAGGCAATGAATTTCAATGCTCGGATGTACCTGCATAATCTGCATTAAAAAAAAGATTTAATGGTGATTAGCAACAAGGGATCTCTCTTTACCATGCTTGCTATCACAGACAAGGTTGCACCATTTGTTAATGGCTGTGGAAACGTGGCTGGAACGAAAATAAGGACGAGCATCAGTGTAAGCTGTAAATTAATTCAATATATGCCTAATTTATTTTGCTCCCCTCACTTCAGCCATTCCCTGATAGCAGCCATTACCTCATTACAGCTCAGAGTAGAGCAACACCAGTCCTGAAAACCAGCACACACACACGCATACACACCCACCCACATGCATACACTCAGGCACTGCAGTGGGCAGACAACAGAAAGCAGATCAGCGTGCCAAATGCCGCCATCAAGCAGCTCACAATAATCATGAAATGACATACAGGGATCACCTAGAGCATACATTTTTCCACAAGAGAGACAGAAGTGCTAGAGACCAAACCGATTACGAGAATGTGAATGCACAGAGAACAATGCCCTGTAGTGAACAGCTGTTTCTCCATGTTTCTCTCCCAGTATATGAGTTAGAGCAATTGCTGACAACCAAGCATAAAAATTATCCAAGGGCAAAGACTGTAAGTAAGCTTGCAATGTCACAACTTAGTCCATACCAAACTGTGTATCATCAGCACAACAGCTTATAGAAGGCATTGTCTCTGGTTGCATTTAGATTATGTTAGGGTGTTTAGGTCAGATTTAGTTGAAGCTTGGAGATCTGCAGACACTACACGTTTTTTTTTTTTAAACACACTGTGGTGTACTCACCAAGCACCTGACTGAAGAGTAACTGCTCCAGATCTCCAAGAACTGTGACCACTAGCTCTGGATCCACCTTCAAAAAGGGCTTATCACCACCTTCCTCACCTTGGCCTTTGGCCTCAGAGTCCCCCTGACCCCCAGCTGCAGTCTTCCTGCCTGCAGCCTTTGCCTTGCTGGAAAGGATGTCATCGTCTGACTTTCCATCATCTGCAGCTTTGCTAAGAGGCTTTACTTCCGCATAAGGACCCCGAGGGATGCGGCTCTGGGTCTTGCCCAGGGCTCCAGGAGCAGCAAGTGGGGTAAAGGGTTTGGGTTTGGCCTGGAACAAAGAATGTTCTGACTTGGACAGATTCCGTGATAGCTGGGCACTACCAGGCCCTCCTCCTCCACCGCCTGTTGGCTTTGGCTTGCCTGGCTTGAGGTGGCTAGTACTGGCCTTGCTCATGTCGTCGCACCACTTGGGTTCGTAGAGCTGCATCTTCTTCTCTGCATCCGTTAGGACAGCTAGGTTGGTCAGAGACCTTTGCTTGCGCAGGTTGGTTGGCACAGGGATGCGTCCCTCTGTGCTACCCGTACGGTAAACCTTTAGCTCACTCCGTGCCACATTCTGTGGTACTCCTGACTTGCCCCTTTTGGCAGCCATGCCAGCAACTTTGCTTTCCTTCCTGGATGTATGTTCTTGTTCCTTGAGCTAGCTCTAGTTTGCAAGCCAACCTCCTTTTCTATGCTACCCCCAAAACTCTCCCTCTATGGGAGAGCATTTAGAGCAGCTTCAGCAAGGAGAAGAGGATAAAAGAAAAGAAGGAGAATCCACAGGCTCAGCTATTTCTTTCTTTCCTCCTCCCTCTCTGAGCAGGCAGGAAGAAAATGCTAATTCTGTCCTCCCTTTGCTTGTTCCTCCTCACGCCTTCCTGTCTGCCTGCTGCTTCACTGCTGCCCTAGCTCTCCCTTTCTTTCTGTCTCTCTGCGCTCTTTCTTTCTCATTCATTTCTCTCCTCCCTTCACCAGACCCTACTACAGCTGAAATGCACAGCAACCGGGTAGCAGCAGAGGCAGACGCAACAACAATCCCTCCCCCTTTTCTTCTCTTCCATCCTCCCCCTCCCTCTCTCTTTCCCTCTCTCTTACTAGGTAACATTTACCAATGTTTCACTCATTCTCAGCAGAAAGTGTGAGAAGAAGAGGGCATTGAGTAAGTGCATGCTTTAATTGTAACCCGGCTCTAGAATAGAAGATCAGTTGATACGTTTCTGCAAAATTTATCCGAGCCCTTTGTTCTCTCGTCCCCTCCCCCACCGGATATGCACAGTCATTAAATTCACTGTTACTGTACTACATGGGAAAATAAAATCCCCATGCCATTTAATGTAAAACAAATAATTATACTAGACTGTTGTTCATAACTGGTTACACATCCATATTTACCTATATAAATAATATTGTATACACATTAAGATTCTATAAAATACAAGCAAATTATAGCAAGATATTTCAAATCTTTTCTTAATTATTTGTTCTACATAATTTGACAGTTATCAATCAGTTTTCCATGATCAATTTTGTGAAATATAAAAAGTAAAATCTCAATCACTTCCAGCCTCAGCAAAACAAAATTTTACAAATAAGACTTCATTCTTGTATACCATTAGACATTCAACTGCATCTTGCAGTATCTATACATGCTACGGATGAGGTATTTTGAGATGATCCCTAAGATCATCGTACATGATAGTCCATGTACATATCTCTGTGGAGTACTCCACAATGCTCTGCTGGAAAAGCCGTCTCCATAGCAACTATGCTCCCGACATCACAACAGGCATAAGGACTGTAGATTCCCAGCACGCCACAATGCACCGTGAAAATGGCGGCAGAAAGCTTCAAATGTAGATATTAGCTTTTCCCTATTCTTTTCTGAATGCCTTAGTTCCTTATCATTCTTAGTGTGCATGACCGAGAATGAGCACTGCTCAAAATGCCTGGGGCAACTGACCTGGTTATCACTATGTGTAAAGAAAAACCTTAAAGCTCTCCCACTGAGATATAGATACTTTGTCAACCCCATGCTGATTGCGGGGGTAATTCTCAGTCACGCAAACCATTTGAAGTCACTGTGGGCTAAAAGGAAGTTAAAAGAATAGCCTCTATTGTCTTCCTTCATTACCAGTAGGCTGCTGATGTTACTGGCTACATCTGATGACATCACTGAGTTCACAGTAAACTTCCTGCAGCTATCACCACAGGAAGAAAAACTAGAGGATATTGAGTGTCGAAGTTCATTTTAAAACAAAAGTAATATTGACTGTACAGTCACTTTTATGTCTGAAAAAAAGGCCATTATCGTAATAAGTTCTACAGAGAAAAATATTGCTTATGTTCTTGTGATAATCTCCAGTCACATACATTTACTTTATTAGAAGATTAGTACATAGAACATGATTTTATTAGGTTTATACATGAGAAATTAAATTTAATTAAATTATTGTTGATTACAGTGCTGTTGAATTCGTGAAACTGACTGATCAGAAATGTTTCAGAAAGTGATTCTTTCTTTGACAATAGCACTGGTTGTAAGCCAAATGATTGCGTGATATTGAGATTTGTTGTAATAGGTTATGGCATAACAGCTTTTTCAAATAGACTTCTATGGACAATTACCTACTTAATTTAAGACTAATAATAAACATTGCATTTGATATATAACAACAAAGACTAATCATTGATATGCTGAAGCTTTTTGTCAAAAAAGTTTCTATAGCTGTTGTTTTGAATAGTCTGTTCCAGGTTCAAGGAAGTCCAGATGTGGCCATCACTCCAGTCTAATCTAATTCCCATGTCTGTGTGCCTCATTCTCATGTGCCACGTTGTTGTTTGGATACCCGGTTTAAGATCTACAGTGAATGGAACCAGTTTTTTTTTCTGCTCACTCTCTGCCTTTATTTTGCTTCCATGTGTTAATGACTTTTGGAGCTGTGTGTAGATTTTAAGAATTCAATTCCCAGATTTGTCTTTGCCTCTCTTGAATACTGCTAGATTGTTTTTCTCGTTTATACATTTTGCAAGTCGTCTATGTGTAGGTTTAGTAGCACTGGGAGTAAGGTATAACTGCTAGTAATGTACACTGCAAAATGTGAAATAGTACAAAAGTATGCTACTTGAGACACAGTTTTAGATGCTGGCTGATGTGACCACCCTTTCTCAGGAGAGGTTTCCCCCACATCTGCAGCCCATTGAAAGGCTAAGGCCAGCCAACAGCACAGCTGTCAGTAGACACGTGAGCATCCCCAAGGCTAAGGCTGCTCTGTTTGTGCCATTACACCATGGAAATAAATGACAAAACCTGACAAAAAGTGCAAAGGAGCTGGCCCCATGATTAATTTCACTATTTCCTAAATTTATGTAAACAGAAAAATACAATATTTACAGTATATAGTTGCAAAATATAAAAAAAAAAAAATTAGACAAGTTTAGGCACATCAAAAGAAACTCTGTAAAGCGAAAGTGCAAAAATAAATTGTACAATGAAAGTTTCAAATTATTACTACATTGAGGACTGAACAGCTGCAACTGTATTTGCATTTAACACCACACTGCATCTTAGGTGTACTTTCATGCAGTGTTCTAGGGAAATTGCTTTAAAGATTGTTCTAGCCTCCATGATGTTTTTATCCGTATAGAATATACAGTATAGAATTCAGTGTAAGGATTGTTGACATCTGCCTTTAAATAAGCATCCTGGTAAAACCCAGTGATGTGAAGAATCCAATGAAATGGTTCAACAATAGTCTAACCTAGGAGAACAGATTTTTCAGTATCCAAAACCTAAATCCTGAGGGGCATCGAATCACAGGTCAAGTAGCAGTGGTTGAAATTGGATCCTTAGATCTGATCTACTGATTTAAAGGCTGGCATATGCCATTCCTGACCCTGCAACCATTTAAAAACCTTCACAGCTGCCTCCCTTTGAATAATTACTAGAAATCAATGCATTGTCACTGATGTCTAGGATTGCATGATATACAACTACACACAAGAGTCTTTAAAAAGCAACTGCCATTGGATATTACATTAACCAGACACCTTTAGCATTACCTGAGAGATTTCATTGATTATTTATTAAGATTTCAAATGTTTAAATTAGGGGGGGCACGGTGGCTTAGTGGTTAGCTCGTTTGCCTCACACCTCCAGGGTTGGGAGTTTGTTTCCCGCCTCCGCCATGTGTGTGTGGAGTTTGCATGTTCTCCCCGTGCCTCGGGGGTTTCCTCCGGGTACTCCGGTTTCCTCCCCCAATCCAAAGGCATGCATGGTAGGTTGATTGGCATCACTAAATTGTCCGTAGTGTGTGATTGTGTGAGTGAATGAGAGTGTGTGCGTGCCCTGCGATGGGTTGGCACTCCGTCCAGGGTGTATCCTGCCTTGATGCCCAATGACGCCTGAGATAGGCTGCCCGTGACCCGAGAATAGTTCGGATAAGCGGTAGACAATGAATGAATGAATGAATGTTTAAATTAGAGACCGCTAAACCCAGTTTCTGATACCAATTTAATCCTATTTATAAATGTAGGCAAACAAAAAATAAGAATTTAAGAGACAAGTTAGTCATGGGAAATTGTGTCCCATATATTTCAAAATCTCCCGTTGCACTTTTTAAAAAAAACAAAACAAAAAAAACTCATGTTCTCTTTTAGTCAAATGAGCCTGAAACTTGCATGTGAAACTTATAACCTCTTGCAACACAGTTAGTGATGGCCTAGAAAAACAGAGAAAAAAACAGGGAGTATTTTTCAGGCACTGGGAATGATTAATCATATTCCTAAACTACACCACAAATGTTGAAACTCTGGGAAAGAAGAAGTAGACAATAAAGTGTGTAGCGTTTGTTTTCCCATGCTGTCAAAGCTTGGAAATTGTCACAAATTTTGCCTCATAATGTTCCAACATCATGTCTTTACCATTATTTTAATAAAATAATGTAAAATATTACAATCAAGAGTAAACCACTTCTGCTTGTCTAAGGCCAAGTTTAGACTCTCTAGAACTGTTCTAAATCAGTACACTGTTTTCCCACAACTAAGTGCTGGCAAGTTCCACTAGACCGAATGTTTATGAAATCCTTTCAAAGCCGGACAACTTTGGAAATAAATATAAACTTTTATCTGTAGCCTAATAATCTAGGGAGCTGTTCAAATTTTTTTTATATTTTTTCCCAGTCATGGATTCGTAGCTAATTTATAGTAAAAAGAACAATTACAACAGCAAGAAGAAACACAAGGCTGGAATTAATTAGAATTTCTTGAATTAATTAGAATCAATGGAAATATCAAACTGACAAATTAGATTACATATTTGGCAAAAAATAACCTTTGGGCAAGCATTATAGTTTATGCCCGTGTAGACTTATCTGTTAGAGTCACTGAGAAGAAAAGCTGGCTCTTGATAGGGAAAGTATCTGGACAGAATTATCTGTCAGTTTGCAAGGGAGATAAGAAATTTGAAGAGATGCATTCCTTCACATAACTCTGAATGAAGGAGTCTGGCCTGGCACAATCAAAACATGACAACAAGCATGATGTAGCCATAGTTATGATATACACATACCAGAGTAGGTATCTGCTCTAAAATCAACTTGTACAAGCATAACAAAACAAACTGTAAGGCTTTCTTTGTGTAAAGCAATGCCACTTTACAAAAACAGCTTAGAATCTTTTCCTCTAATTGTCTGTGTAATGTATAAAAAGTAATGGCACTCATGAGTGCACATGAACACAGAACTACACAGCTGCAGATGCTTCAGTGATTTTGAATGGGGAAAAATTTGAGTCTATTCAATGGCAATGTATTTACAAGCACAAATAATTTAAAGTTAAATATTAAATGTGAGTGTTCTTGCAACTGGTGGCTTGGTGGTTAGCATGTTTGCCTCACATCTCCAGGGATGGGAGTTCGATTCCCGCCTCAGCCGTGTGTGTGCAGTTTGCATGTTCCCACTGTGCCTCGGGGGTTTCCTCCGGGTACTCCGGTTTCCTCCCCCGGTCCAAAGACATGCATTGTAGGTTGTTTGGCATCTCTAAATTGTCCGTAGTGTGTGATTGCGTGAGTGAATGAGAGTGTGTGTGTGCCCTGTGATAGGTTGGCACTCTGTCCAGGGTGTATCCTGCCTTGATGCCCAATGACGCCTGAGATAGGCACAGGCTCCCCGTGACCCGAGAATAGATTGGATAGACAATGAATGAATGAATGAATGTTCTTGCAACAAGACAAGCAATCAAGTAGAAAGCAAATCGTCTGCCATGTTAAAAATGCAATGACAAAAAAATAATAATAATTTTTAGCATTATTTTAGCATTTTCCCACCATCAATTCTTTACCCAGATAAAAAAAACCTCATACTGAGGTCATATTGTATTAAAGCCAAATTGAAGAGAATGCAAAAGCTACTCGGACATGAAAAAGGTTGGAGGTAGCTATTCAGAAAAAGGGTAGTCATGCAAGTTTATATTTATATTTTTATATTCAGTTAAAATAAAGGTATTTGTATTCAGAAAGGGAAGAAATATTAACAGAACTTATATAGGAACCACCTGCAATTATCCAATCAGCCAATCATGTTGCAGCAGTGCAATGCATCAGATCATGCAGGTGCAGGTCAAAAGCTTCAATTAATGTTCACATCAGACATCAGAATGGGAGGGAAGGGTGATTTTAGTCACCATGCTGTTGTTGTGAGGTGGGCTAATTTGAGGGTTTCAGAAACTGCAGAACTCGTGGGGTTTTCAAGCACAACAAACTGTAGAGTCTATAAAAAAGCCCATCCTGTGAGTGTGAGTTCTGCAAGTTGCTTATTGGTGAGAGATCAGAGGAGAATGTCCAGGATGGTTTGATGGTTTGAGCTTTCAGGAAGGATACATTTACTCAAATAAACACTCTTAACAATCATGGTGAGCAGAAAAGCATCTTTGAATGCATAACATAATAAACTTTGAGGTGGACGTCTTAAAACAGCATAAGACCACATTGTCTTTCTCTCCAGTCAGCTAAGAACAGGTGTCTGAGGCTATACTGTAACTAAGTGGTAGAGAATTGGGAAAAGATCAGGCAATGTGTAAACTCTAGAGACGTCTGTGAGTAAAAATCCCAGGAGATCAGCAGTTTCTGAAATACTCAAACTACATCATCATCCATCTCACAGTTAGTCACTGAGAGCGAATGCTGACCCATTCTGCTGTTTGATGTAAGCATTAACCAGAGCTCTTGATGTGTATCTGCTCTCACATGATTGTTAAATGGATAATCACATGTACAGGTGTTTCTATTAAAGTGGTTGGTGAGTATATTATCAAGCACTGTTTCACTTTATTTTACTTGATAAAAGAACATCTCTGAAACACTAAAAGTCTTGCTGATATAAATTAAAAGTAATTTGTATTCTGTCTTTTGCTGTAAAGGTTTGCAAGCCTTTGTGAGTTACTGTAAGTTCAAGTGATGATCATGGAAAATGTAGCATAAAAAAGACGTAGCCAGCCCTAAGCACTGTAGCTGACTGTATCTGGCATAGCTCCGAATGTGGAAACAGAGACAAAATAGCATGCTCTTATTGCACCTAGCAATTGCGCAGGCAGTAATTACATCTAATTTTGCCAGCCTAACATTATGTCCACATTCAGAGTCAAAGGCATTTAATAATAGGTCACAGAGCAAGTGTAAGATTCTGGTCATGAACTCTGGATAATTTGGGAAAGGCTTACCCAAATCTTCACAGCATACTTCCATGGAATCTGAGGAGCAGTCACTCACATCCTCCAAAGAGGACATGTCTGTATCCTCCTGAACCTGAAGCCTGGGAATGAAAGTCATGGAAATGTATTCTAAATATTACAGTATACTTAATAGCAATAAAAGCTGAAAATACAGTAATTGACACCATGTAAATTTGTCTTTGGCATAAGAAATATTTTTATTTTATTTTTTTGAAATATAAAAATAACCATTTAAAATTGTTTAAGCTCTACTAACCATAGCCTGTGATAAATACTGTAATATAAATAAATAAATAGTGTCACTTTTAAGGTGCGAGTTATTGTTAGAACATTAATTCAAAGTCATCTCAAAGTCATCTTACTTGAATCTGAAAGGTGCCACTGCAGCCGTACGAGGTGATTCATTTCCTTCGGTTTTCTGTGGTGTACGTTTGCAAGTGTTCATGTCTTTCTCACTGCTTCCATTTTTAAATTTGATTCTTTGCTTGTTAAATCCTGCTCGATTACCAGAAGAGGATCCCCAAATCAAATTCCCATTGGTTGTTCGGAGACTAGCTTTTCCTGTCTGGACCTCCTGCATCATCATGCAAGAAGATGATGGAACATCTACATTATCCAGACTCTTAAATTGAACCTGATTTGTTTTCCAGTTTTTATTGCCATTCCTTGCCAGGTCTCGATACCTTTCTTGGGACACAGAGACTCTCCGGAGGTCCAGCGTGTCTTTGGATCGCAGCATATCCCTTTTAGGAACCTGTGGGCTACTATAGGCAGAGCGAGAACCAGTCATGTGGTTAAATGAAGTCTTGAGTGGAGTTGATCTCTGCAGTTGGTACTGAATCCTTGATGAAGCTTCCTTCAGCAGATCCTTAGAGTTAATAGTGCTGGAGGTGGAGGATGAGGAGGAAGTCATTCGTCCAACTGACTGATATTGTGCAGGTGAACTCATGAAGCTGCTGCTTGAGCACTTGGTGTTCCGCTTGGAGAAGGTGCTCATGGTCCGGGGCAGAGGGATCCCAGAGCCACCGTGATCCTGAGACACAGGCTTTATTCTAGCACTCATGGTCCTGGCAGATTAAGATAAAATTTGAAAATACTTTAATTCCACTGAAATCCACACTGATACAAATGTAGCCATCAAATGGTAATTGTAGGTGGAACACTGTAATGCAGTATATGTCTTAGATACATATAGGATTATATAGAAGAGTTCAAATTACAGGAGAGCATACATTACAGAAAGCGAGCTAATCTCTTAAAAAAAAAAAAGCCTTGAGTTACCTTAAAAACTTAAAAGATTAAGTTTACAGATGGGAGGTTATAGATATCGATCATTTATTAACCCCTTTTTTCTGAAAAATGGCTGATCAGATCAAGTCTAATCTTTCCTATATCTCTCTCTTCACTTCACCAATAAGGACAAGTAAAATAAAAGCGCACATGATGTTATCAGCTCACTGATTTCTGTCCTAGATTTTATACTCTGTCTAATTAGATTTATGTGAAAATGTCAAACAGTGCCACAAGCCTCTCTCATCACAAGTTTTGTTTTTTAACCAAAATGTTTTTTTGGAATTGGTGCAGAGAACAGAACACTGGTCTATTTTATCTGCATAAGGGTGGGAAGACTAGCTTTTTCACAGTTCACAGTGCTTGCATGTGTATTAGTCAGGGTATTTTGTATAGAGCATTTTTGCTCAGTAGTAGGATTAATAGCATGTCTTGTTAAGCTTTGGTTGTTGCTTTGGAACAGCTATGCTAGTGTTTGCATGTGTGTGTTTGTGTGTAAGCACATGAAGGTCATTGCGTGCATGTTTACTTGAAGAGACCCTCCCAAAAGCAATTTGGATACTGCATAACAGCACAGTCATTGGGAAAGGTGCTTATGTTGAAAATTGCTGATAGCAGGATAATAAAGCTATAACGCAACAGTGTGATTAAACTGAAGTACTTCAGGCAAATAAGCTCCATCTCTCCATCAATATTTATCTTTCACCCATTACCATTAAGAATACAGCACAAATATTGATACCCCATGAATATTTTAAAACAACTTGCATCCTTAAATAAATAAATAAATAAATAAATAAATAAATAAATAAATAATAATTTAATAATAATAATAATAATAAATAATAATAATAATAATAATAATAATAATAATAATAATAATAATTTCTTCTTCTTCTTCTTTTTATTATGATTATTATTATTATTATTATTATTATTAATAAAATAAATTATTCAGTGCACAAAAATGGTGTTGCCTTTGACCCTCTTCTGTTTCTTGCCATTATAATATATGCTAAACTGTGTTGTTGCACACAGGTAAAATCTGGCATGCTTCACCATTACAAATCAAATACTCTCTGTGGCTGTTTTTTTTTTTTTTTTGTCTAGTTGTCCTGGAGGTTCTGACAATTAATAGCATCATGAGTTCTCCAAAGATATTTTAGCATTAATCCTAGTTGTCCTTGTCAGGAGGTTAAGACCTGGTCATGGACAGAGCTTTTAGCAAGTTAATAAACCAAGCATAAATCCAAATCAATACCGAAATGGTTAAAAAACACAAAATTAATTGTTGTACCACTTCAGTCTATCTCATTCTGAGTTTAAGATAAGAATTTAAGAATAAAAAGAAGAGGAAAATTAGTGGTTCAGGGCTCCTCTTCTAATGTATCCAAGATTGTCAGACTTGTTTGTTTTTGTTTGTTTTTCATTGCATGTTTTTCTGTATTCATTTTACTTATTTTCGTGAAGAGTGCCAATAACGGAAAGGCCTGTAAGGTGCATTTCACAAAACACTCTTTCTCCTGATATTTTTCCTGAGCACTCTCCTAAATATCAGCCCCACCTCATCATTAGTTCAACCTGTTCCTCATTAGCTGCTGTGTATATGAGCTCTGTTTAGGTAGTTTGTGTTTAGAAAATCTTGCTAGGATTTCCCTGCACATTACTGATCCTGTCTATGGAGTTATTTTCCTTTTTGTCGTTTTGCTTATTCATTCATTTTCAGAATCACCTTACCTATAGAGCACAGACAAATGCTTAAAAGTACATGGGAAGTCTGTTCTCCCTTAAAATTTCATTAAAATGCAGCAGTGAATGTTTACCAAAGCCTCTATACTATTTTTCATTCATTCATTCATTGTCTGCCGCTTATCCGAACTACACTCGGGTCACGGGGAGCCTGTGCCTATCTCAGGCGTCATAGGGCATCAAGGCAGGATACACCCTGGACGGAGTGCCAACCCATCGAAGAGGAAACACACACACACTCATTCATTCACACAGTACGGACAATTTAGAGATGCCAATCAACCTACCATGCATGTCTTTGGACTGGGGGAGGAAACCGGAGCACCCGGAGGAAACCCCCGAGGCACAGGGAGAACATGCAAACTCCACACACACACACACACGGCGGAGGCAGGAATCGAACCCCCAACCCTGGAGGTGTGAGGCAAACGTGCTAACCACTAAGCCACCGTGCCCCCCATTACTATTTTTCACTCTTGGTCAAATGATATATATTTGTGAATAAAATGATCAAATATTTCACTGCAGTATCTCACTGTTTATTCATTACATGCAATTATAGTAATCTGTAATAATCTGGTTTTGCTGGACAATGCAGCCAGTGTGAAAGTCTCCTCTGAAGCCCCTGCCTATAGACACCTCCCAGAGAAGTGCAGTGAGGCATGGCCTCTGTGGACTTCTATGGAAGATTCAAGTATATTGTGTCTTGATGGGAGCAAAGTTAAACATTCATTGGAGAACAAGGTGAACCTCATTACCAGCTACTAATCATTGAAATGATAATAAACATATATGACATCTCACACTTCAATATAACAGTGCCAGTCAGATTTGCTCAGGGAGTGCTCAGGAGTCACTAGCCGAATCCATGACAGTTTTACACAACTACACTATATGGCCAAGAGTTTGCTAATTCCTGACCATCATGCTCATATGTTGCCACAAAGTTGGAAGCACACAGTCCAACATCACTGTATGCTACAGCATTACACTTTCTCTGCAGTGAAAGTAAGGGGTCTAACCCAAACATGTTCCAGCATGACAATGCTCCTGACCTCAACACCTCTGAAAACCTTTGGGATGAACTGGAGGTGCCCCAGGGCTCCTCATCCCACAGCAGAGCCTGACCTTATTAATACCGCTGTAGCTGAAGGGGCAAACCCCCACAATCATGCTCCAAATTCATAGTGGAAAGGCTTCTCAGTAGAGTGTGGACTACATCTGGAATGTGATGCTCAGGTGTGCACAAACTTTCAGCCATTGGAAATTTAAATTGTAAGTTTTAAAGCTTGATGTAATGAGTATTTGAATTTATAGATCTAGATATTTAGCGGTCACTGCCTATTTCAGTAAAGTTGAGCTTGCTGGTAAGCAAAAAGCTGGCATACATTATTAATCTTGTCAATTTTGTCAGCATGATTTTCTTTTTAAATTGTTTCTTCTTAAATGTTCTTATTTTAGAGAAGAGACTTAAATAGGGTATTAAATAGCTATGGATAATTAAAGGAAACAGATAATACAGAACACACTCAGATATATAGTTCAATAAAACACATCTGTGCTTGTCTAGATTACCAAACTAAACTAACATCTGGACTGTACTGAAATAAAAGAATACTATATCTTATCACTGAAATACACAGGGAATGCACATCCACTGCACTGGATTCTCATACTGTGCAAAAGCCTTATACACCCTGCACTTATACATTTTATATTACAACTTTAATTTATAACAAATTTATATTACAACTATTTCAGAAGCATTTTGATTATAGGCAAAGGCAACCAGATTTATGTTGAAATATACTGTTAGCTTAATCTCAGCAGATGCCATGTTCTTCACAACAGCTCATGGATCACTACATGCAAAACAACCTGAAATTGTATCAGTAAGCTCATGTAACCTTTCTGGGTTTCCACACCTTTTAAACTTATTATTATTATTATGAAAAATAATATGAAAAATATTTTTTTCATAACCTAATTTGTGCAGCTCAAAAACCATCTGTACTGGAATCTTTACTCCATGGTGATAGAAGACACAAAGATTTATGTGTGCATCATCATAGTTATCCCCTTAGGTGACAGAAGATGGTCAAGGGTAATAGTAGAGTTCCTACAGACTGTACACGTCTAGAGAAAAAGAATAATAAATATGGAGATTTTAAATTGAAAGTTTTGCTATGTTTTGAGTGAAAACATTATTATTATTATTATTATTATTATTATTATTATTATTATTATTATTATTATTATTATTATCCACTCTCATTAAGGGTAACAATAATTCTGTACTTGACTATAGATAATCAATAAAGTTGGTCTGCTTAATAAATAAATTTGACAAAGTAATAGAGATGGGAAACACTGACACTGAAATATGAACTGTTACCTTATACTGTGAGTAAATTCCCATGCTAGTCACAAAATGTACAAAGAAAGCTCTTCAGACAAAAAGCTCTCCATTACCCCAGAAGACTGGAACAGAAAGCTTTTTAAGGATAGTTTCAGTGAAGAAACCCTGAGGGATGAGTTAACTCAGTGACCTGATAGGGCTGTCATATTTCAAGTTTTCAGTTACAGTGCCTCTCAGATAGTGAACTAATTAAATTACTGTATAAATATATGAGATAATCTGCCTTTGGAATATTCAGAATGGATTTATTTAACAATGTTCCGCAAAAAGATTGTTAGGAATTACAACTCTGACAATAAATGGAAATTTTACAACCAGTCTCGTAAATTAATTGCCTGAAAATAACAGGTGATATAAACACACTCAGGAGTCAGGCAGGTGCCTTACCGGCTTCTCATGACAAGGCAAATGTGAACAGTGACTAAGTGGTGTGTGCATGAGAGAGAGAGAGAGAGAGAGAGAGAGAGAGAGAGAGAGAGAGAGAGAGGGAGAGAGTGTGGGAGTTAGAGGGAGTAGCAGAAATAGTGAGAGATACATATACAATTAAATTCTCAATATACAGATTATAAACAATAAATTCTTTTTGAAACGTGCAATCTCACCTGGAATCTTTGTATTCTTGTTTTTGTCCGTTTGGTTAATATAATCAATAAAATCCTGTAGTAGTCCTATGTTCAGTGGTGCATGGCTGTGTTTGCTGTGCCAACTCTTATCCACTGTGGTGAAATAAACCTTTAATGCTGTCTAACAAAGCCTCGACGAGCCACGTGCCGCTATTTCCATGTGTGCGGGAGGGGAATAGAGACATCTGGACCGAGGGGACCTCTTTCCCTTTCTCTCTCTCTCGCTCTCTACCTCTCTCTTTCTCTCCCTCTGTATCTGTCCTTTAAACTTGGCAAGTGACACACTGATGCACTCTTTCACACACACACCAGGCATAAACTCAACTATAGCCGCCACTACACACACATTCATCACAAGTGACTCATATTTCTTGTAGTAATGACATCATGCCAAAACCCTCTGGGTCATTTCCTTCACAGCTTCGGACCACCTTTCATTTTGACTCACTCTTTCTCTTTCACCATCAAACAGCTTGTCCTTGAGACATATCCTTTCCAAAGTCTCAGCTGATCCTTGAAAAAAAGAAAAGAAAAAGAAAATACTAGCTCTTCAATGCCTGAAGGAGGTACACTCACAATAGCACATAAATACAATACTCTACCAACCTTATTAGCAGTTATACAGTAGATAGTAGATACTGTTCTAGTATTGATACAGAGCCATAACAGAGATTTTGAAACAACTTTGACTGACAAACTTAATGTGCACTATCGTTGCACTTGGATTTATGTAATAAACTTTTTTTTCCTTAAAATTTAGACCTACATTTTATTTTTCCTACAGGTATTGTGTGAGAGTCTCAGTCTTGTCAGAAAAAGACAATGTGAGAGAGAGACAATGAGAGAGAGAGAGAGAGAGAGAGAGAGAGAGAGAGAGAGAGAGAGAGAGAGAGAGATGGGGAGAGAGAGAGAGAGAGAGGGGAGAGAGAGAGAGAGAGAGAGAAGAAGGGCATTCAGGACAAGAAATGGAGAGATAATGAGATCGGGAGAGGGAGAGGGAGAGATAGAAGAGAGAAAATGAGAGACAGTGTCTGCTAGATCAAATTGGGATATTCAGTCTAACAAAGATACATTAGTTTTTATCCATTCATACACGTACACAAACATTGTCACACTTCTTTAATCTAGGGGCAATTCAACATAGCAAATCCACCTATTGATACACAGTATTTTGGAATGTGGGGAGCAAAACAGACCTAAGTTCAGTAACCCAAGATCAGGATTGAACCAGAAACCCTAAACACACTCACACAATCACAACTGAACAGCTAAACACGATCACAGCTGAAGGTCCATAAGTGAACAAAACTTCATAATCAATACCCTTTTATTGGTGCTCTAAATATATTAGTCTGGTTTAGTCAGTATGACATCATCAGTAACCCTTGAACAACCAAGACAAGGTTTAAGCATGTCTGTCTTAGTCTCTCTCTTCTGAGTGCCAGACATTCCTAATTCAATTCCTTCTCCATTCACTGGATAGCCAAGGAGTCTTCGCCTTCAGTCTGTCATACAGCTAACACAATTAAAACACACAGTCTGTCGTTTCCAGAGGAATCTAGGAGACTCATTCCGTTACATATAAAGGAACAATACACAGAGGAGGATGTTTAACATGAGGCTGAAAGAAAGGACTGTTTAGTATTATCATTATGAATGTCATGTGAACTGCAGATTTGAGGTTAAAGGATGAAGTGATTTAACACTGCCCTACATTTTCGAGTGCAAATGGAATTTATTCCCATCTTGCCTATGGGTGTTTAATTTAGACAAAATTCTTGTCTGTAACATATATATACATTTTGACGAGGGGAATTAAAACAGGAAACTAGTAAACAATTGATACATATAAGGATGAGTTCATGGCTGATATACCTTTTAGCCCTCTTTTTCCCAAATTATTTTCCAATGTGCAGTGCCAGTCCCAAGCCTGGAAAAATGGGAGGGTTGCGTCAGGAAGGGCATCCAACTTCTATTTTCCAATATGGAATCCATAAATCATGCATCGTCCCATTATAAAAATATTATTTGAAACATGCACATAGGTTGATGTGAAGGTTTAAAATCTTTACTTTATATACATACATTATATGGCCAAAAAAGTATTTGGACTCCTGACCATGACACCCATATGTGCTTGCATGGCAGTAATTTCGGAATTTGTTCTCCCTTTTATGGGAAGGCTTTCCACAAGATTTCAGATGTTGTTTTGTGGATTTGTGATCATTGAGACAAAAGATCATTAGTGAGATTAGGCACTGATGTCAGACAAGGAGGCCTGGCATACAGTCAGTGTTCTATTTCATCTCAGAGATGTTCAGTGGATTGAGGTCAGCACTCTCTGCAGACCACACAAGTTCTTCTACATCCATCTTGGTAAACCATGCCTTCATCATGTGGCATTGTCAGTGGCATTGTTATAACATGTTAGTTCCAGTGAAGGAAAATAGTAATTCTACAGTATACAAAAACATTCTAGACAATCATATAGCCCTAATGTTGTGGCAAGAATTTAAGGAAGACCCACATATGGGAGTCATGGTCAGGTATTCTCATATGATTGGCTACACATTGTATTTATAAACGTAATAACCCACCAAGACCCTGACCAAGGTAAGCTGTTACTGAAGATGAATGAATAGATGGACATTAGCAAGACAGAAATGGCACCCAATAGAATCACCTACAGTGCAACAGTAAAAATATATCCTCATTATAAAACAAACACAAGATCCCTTGAAATAGTATACCTTACTGTGACTGTAGATTTGACCATGCTTGTATTGCCTTATCCTACATACTGTATACAACATAAAATACGCTGCTGTCTCATTAGTACTGCAAATTAAAGACAAATCAGCCTAAGTCTAATTTTGTCAACGGTTGTGAACAGTTCCCCATTCTTTATGCTCATTTGTTCTTTACTTATTTTCACTGCCAAATCGATTAATCCTATGATTGACTTAAGGAGCTAGGGTGAGGTGCTGTAGCAGATGTTTGGATTAGTCTTCCCGACTGTTTATAGGCTGACTGGCTTTCAGAATGTTAAGCTGGTTATATGAGACTGCATGTGTTTTCAGTCCTGCCATTCAATGTAACATGCTTGCAGCAGACACCTGCTCCAGGAAAACCTTGGGGCTTTCGAAACAAAGAAGTAAAACATGACTGTGAAGCTTCAGGATTAATGCCTCCCCTACCAATAAAATTGTCTCAAATACTTTTAAAATAATATACATTAGGAAGGAGAAGAAAAACTATTTCTAACATGTGACGTGCTGTGACCTTAACACATGTTCATATCATTTTGTTTCTTGAAGTAAAATGCTGGACAATAAAGTACACATTCACTCAATATGTTATGTGTAAGAATTTGTATTTTGAGACTTTTTTTTGCTGCAACAAAACATTTATGGCGTATTCCTAGAATATACTTAATAGCCCATTAGTGCTTATGCTACAAAGTGTTCTTTGCTTTACCTGGTGTGTGTGAGAACGTGTCAAGGCGGGGGAAAAAATAGAATAGAAAATGCCATGACATGCTCATGCTAAATAGGCACAGTAACGGACCTATACAGAGAAAAACACTGCTTTGTTTTGTCCGTGTTACCTGAGCTGTCTTGTACACCACATGAAGAGCTGTCATATAAGTCAACATAAAGCTATGGCACATGTTGGCACTTTCTATGAGCAATGAATATTCTAAAATGCTCTGACTTCGCCCATTTTTAGGGTTTAAAATATTCAATAAGGAACTTGATGCTGACAATTGGATCTCACCCGTGGATACAGAAAGGACCATGAAGTAATTGTGCTAGTTAAAATGTTAGAATTTTAGAAAAATGGTTAGCACTTTTTTTTTTTTTAGCTATGATCATTCATTAATTATCTATTAATTATCTAATGCTGATATTATTGAAGCTTATGGTGCTTTAACTAAGGTTAGAGAAAAATCATGTAAGATAAAAAAAAAAAGAAAAAAGCCTATAGTGCTTTGTTTCCTTTGCTGCTTCAGTACTTTGTTTTATTGGATTAAAATTATAGCAGTGTTGCAGTAGCCATGCAGCAAGTTCCTTGATGTAGCTTTTATACAGTGGCACGGTAGTCCATTTGCTGTTTACACAATTTGTCAGTCCTCTGTCCTGTCCACCCTGAAAAGGGTCACCTTTGAGCCACCATTGACCTTTTTTTGGAGATCTGGCCCACATGGTAGCATCACTGATGTGACACGTGTGTTGCTATTAACACGAAAATTAAAGCTAAAAGATGTTCATTCATCGAAAATGGACACAACCGAGGATCTAAAAGGCAATTAACAAAATTGTATTTTGGAGGAAATGAGTAACACAACAACACATACAAGGTAGTCCATCAAAGTTATATGCTAATAAAATGGCCAAAAATGTGTTTTAATGGGGAATGGTTGTTTCAGGTGTCACAGACACTGCAATGATTAAATTAAGCAGAAAGCATTGATAAACTGAATTGAATGTAATGAAGTATTTATATTCCAAACCTCATGCTTAATCCTAAGGTTTAATAACCTTCCCTGCTTTGGGAGTTGTTAACTGCAACTCTCAAAATGACTCTTTTGAATTCTTGGTCTGTGATAAGACTTTCAAACAAAATTCACATTTAGAAGATTAAAGCCCTGAATGTTCAGTCATAAATCAGATTTTATCTATACAAATATTTCTGTTGTCATACAAACCATAATCTTGGAGACTTGTGTGGACGGTAAGCCCAGGTGATCTTTCAGGACATTTGTCACAGATGGACAAGTAAATGTCACACTTTGACACTGTACTTACACATTTTTACAGTAACAACACATATTACAAGAACCAAGAAGAAAACAGTAGACTGTCAGTGGACTGGAAACTCTAACAAACCTTATAATCATGGTGTTTATGCAAGTGACACAGTTCGAGTGTGAGACAGAAACAAAATAGCCCTGAAATTAACTGAGTGTGGGTGGCTTCTATTCAGAGGCTACTGCATGGGGAGAGGAATTAGGTTAAGAGCACGAAAAGAGAGCACTACATGGCACACAGGCTCAAAGAACCAGCTGATAAATGCATATAGGAATCAGCAACAGCAACTCAGCTTATGCAATAAGCAGAGATTAAACACTGTAAAGAACTGCTGAACTGTGTAGATTTTGAACTAATAGCAATTATAAATAATGAGTGAGCGAGGTATATTTTGCCAGAATTGTAATTCAGTAATTGTTATCATAGTGTGTCACTTGGCAACAAGATTTGTTTTGGATAAGAGAAAAAATTACTTGAGGAAATGGAGGACGTGATTAGAGGAAAAGCAGTATTGTGATTTGTTCTTATCAGATATTAGTCACTGCAATGGACTAATCCTCCCATCCAGGGTGTATTTCCGCCTCTCACCCAGTATTCCCGAGATAGGCTCCAGATCCACAATAACCCCAACCAGGATAAAGCGCTTACTGAAAAAAGTCAATAAAGTATAACAATATCATTTTTCTTAACATACAGATGGTCTGTCAATTAGGTTCAATTTGTGTGTATAACAGCAAACACTGTACAGAAATAAACACTGTAAATAAATAAACATGCTTGGCTACTTAGTAAGTTCCCAAAAGAAAGGGAGAAAGTAAATATTGCAAGAAAATATTGCTGATGGCGTCAGTATTACAGAGGAGACAGAGTGTCTAGGCAAGGGCATTACTCACAGTGCGCTCAGAGAGTCAGTATGGCCACAACAGTAGCTCTACATTTAGGATTCAATAAAATGTGGAATTTGAATTGATCCAGATCACTACCTATGTATTTACATGAATACACTTGTCCTGTATGTACAATGGTACATAAGGTAATTTGACGAATGTATGATTTGATAACGTAGTTAAAAATGAAAGAAATGCTCTTATTAAGTAATTTATGACGTTTTGACTAACACTGAATTGTGAACACTAACACTGAACACTGAAACAGCTCTCGCTGTTCATATACACAATATAGAGTTTGGGACTACAAGCTGTACTTCTAATGTTTTCTTTACTAAACATATGACACCCACTGTATATCAGCCTCCTACAGTCATGATGACATCATCACATACCTCCTAATATTTCTATGGCAATGTACGTTTCCTGGCAACTTTCCACCCGGGTGTAGGATATCGTTTGTCCTGGGAAACAACAGCATGTCAGAAAGCACATTGTCCAGAACAAATGCTTGAGTGCTGACTGATGATTCACAGACAGTGAATCATATGTTGTGCATGTAGCTCTCAGGGTAAAGGGCTTCTAATGGTTTTCTAGAACAAATTTTACTTTCTGCTCATATCTGAGTAAATCTTGAGCCAACACATGCTTCGCAGTTGCTACAGTGTTATCATTAGCTGTGAGGGTTTTTTTTTTTTTTTTTTTTTTGCAATCACAGGACAAATGCTGTTTAGTTTGTGGGAAACAAATAAGACAATTTCACAATAAAGTGTAAGGTTTCAAATTTGATTCGTTCTATTCCCTCAAGGGAAACTGCCCCAAACAGCTGTGTGATTCCTTTCTCACACTGCACGGAAATACTTAAGCTTCTACACTGAATTAACTTCTAAATTAAGTTAAATGAATGTAATGACTATACATATTGCATATTATGACTCCCATACTGAGATATATGTACATGCCATAGCTTCAAATAAAGTACAGAAGCTCATGTTAGAAGAGGCAATTGAGACAAATGCACATTGTTTCAACCTACTTCTAGTCCAGTCTCAGCCCACAGGACTATCACACTACTGATCACACATCTGCCTTGTGACAAGTAACAAGGAAGCAAATGACTGCTTGCTTTGTTTACTACAAAGTATTTTGGGATTTGTTACCCTGTATAAGGTCTGTCACAATTAAGACATTTGCACATGCATACAGTGCTGTGATGGACTAGCGAACCATCCTGGGAGTATTCCTGCCCTGTGCCCACTGTTCCCCAGGATAGACTCTGGATCCACTTTGTGTAGATGAAGTGTTGATGTAGATGAATGAGTAAAATTTGCCCCTATTAATGACACATAGCATTCTGAGAGGATAGACATTATACTACTCTAATATAGTACATGCACCTTAAAAGAGAATAGCTATTAAGGAACATTGAACCTGTAAATAAAGAACATTTCTTTCAACCTGTGAAATGGCTAAAGGGATATATGACAGAAATAATAAAATATGAACACCACTTTGTGAGAAAAAAACAAAACAAAAACAAAGAGGTTAATGAACATTAAACCATTTTTAACATTAGCCATCTAGTTTTAGAGACCATGTCTAAGTTACACTGTTATATTCACAGTTGTATTCACTGTTAAAAATAGAATTAAATCACTTCATACATATCATATGCTATCATATTTTAATCCATTTTACTTTGTCATGAGGTTTGAACCATGAACTAAATCCTAATTACAAACAACTCATGGTTCAGAGCCCTTGTGAGAGAACAACGGATTAAATTATGATGGTACATATTGAAACTTTTCAGTATTAAGAGCACATTTCTCTTGACTATCTGCATATACTTTTATGGAAATCTAGTTATAAAATCAAATGGTTTCTCATGGTTAATTCAAATAATTATGAATGAGCAATTATGTAATCATTTTGACAGGTTTTACCTGAACTAATTTCTACTTATTTTTATAACACAGGTAAGATGTTCAGTTACAAAGGATTTTGAGTGTGATCTCTAAAACTCAAAATCTTTCATTTAGTTTAGTATACTTAAAAAAACACACAAATATTATGGCATGACATTATAGATAATTAGATCATAATTACAAATAGGTAATTATAGAGTCAAATTTTCAATAAGCAAAACAGCTCAAAAGGTGAATGTACATTCATACTGAAATCATTTTAAGCAGCTCTTAATCTGTCATGGAGGATGGTTACTATAAACAGATCATTATTAATATAAATGTTAATATTATTTTATATTAATATAAATTAATGTTTATATTAGCCCATTGTTTACTTGAAGACAAAAAGCAATAACTGTGACTGATCTGCTTTTAGTATGAGTCATTATATACTCACTGTAAAGGGAGGAGCAGCTACAGTACAATGCCACGTAAAATGCTGACACATGCAAAGGAGCCACACGAGTTCTTGACTTCAGCAACTAGTACAGCCACAATAAGACCAATTGATCTGCTGAACTGAAAAATGATGTGTCTTATCAGAGTCTGGTCTTCACTGCGTTTAAATCATATTTCAACATTGTCACTGTGTAAGCTGTTAAAAAGAAAATCTTCTACATCCTTCTCTGTGCCTGATGAAAAGCAACTGGCCTCTTTAAAAATGCTCCTACTGTGCCCACACTACTGCCTGCACTGAAATACTGATTTTCTTAACTGGGAAATGGACTCATTGGCTGGCCGCCAACTTGGATGGATATTTTTACCTGGGCCTGGAGCTGAGGTATATGCTGTCTGAGGTCCATTACATTACATGCTGTAAAAGACAAGGAAACCCACAAATTAGAAGCATCATCTTACATAAAAATCACATGCTGCAGTTGAAATGGGTAAAGGAAATGCATAATTGGATTCTTTTCTAACATTTAGTTAATGCTCAGATTTAGCAGAGATTTACTGTTTTATGTTTAAAAAAACATCTGCTATGGTTTGCTCTCTAAATATCCATGCCTTTGGCACATTTACGTGGTTTAAGAGGAGCACCCTGTAACTTTAGCATTGTTAGGTTTTAATTATAGTCACTGTAATACTTATTTACACCTACTTTTGTCTCTCTCGAACTGAAGTGGTGTTAATGATTAGAGGTTGAGTGGCTCTGCCTACAGACAATGATTATAAAAACTGAGTGACCAGTCTCTCTCATTAAACTGAGAGAAAATGTTTGCAGTGCATCTCACTCAATATAGTAAATTATAATAAAACCTACTGTAGCAAACACTTTTATACATTTTAAATTTATATATGGATATCATCACATCTGATAATAAAACTTCTTCAGTAAATGCTTTATCCTGGTCAGGGTCATGGTGTATCCACAGCCAATCCCAGGGACACTGGATGCAAAGTGGGAACACACCTTGGATGGGAAGCCAGTTCATTGCAGGGCACATGCATTCATACCTAGGGGCAATTTTTTTTAGCGTTATAAGGAAACCAAAGAACCTTAAGCAAACCAACAGTGACATGGGGAGAACATGTGAATAATCACACAGACGGTAATCCAAGATTAGGATCGAGCTGTGGATCATGGAACATTGAGACTGCAACACTACCTGCTGTGCCACCATGCTGCACACCATTATTTTATTATAAAGATAAATGGAAGAACTGGGAATAACAATATAGCGATAACATGTATGGTTAAGTTTCAGCATTGTTTGAACATGGTTGAATGATCCCTTTTTTGTTAAATTCACAAAGACAGGCACAGACAGCTGTGAGTAGATGTAAAGGATAGCTGGTGTGTAGGACAAAAGAAAACCTCAAATGATTGAGACTGGACAAGTTCCAAGGTCTAAGAGCAATATTCTGATTTGACACAGGAGATAAAATGGAGTCATCAGGTAAATATAGTAATTCCTGTTTCAGAGAGAGAGAGAGAGAGAGAGAGAGAGAGAGAGAGAGAGAGAGGGGAGAGAGAGAGAGAGAGAGCACTGAAATAAGGGTGTGTCTTGCTGAAAGCAGAACATCTAATAAGTGAATAAGGGCGCCTCCACCTGGCCATTTTCTAAAACGACAAAACACCATAACAAAACTTGTAATGCTGCATACTAAAACATGTTTAAAATATAAATATATATGTAAGACGTAGTACACCACTATTGTGCCGTATTTAATATTTTGACAGAGGCTACTAATTAGTAGATTTTGTGGTTTCTACAATACCACTGCTTACTATCATGTATCAAGTAACACAATACGGCGATCAAATATGTTCATAACATTTACATTAAAGTATATTAGGATATTTCATTGTTGGTTTAAAGAAAGGTTTGATGTATTTTACAGATGTATGCTATTTGCCCGGACATTCACGATTCATTTGTCCTCTATAAAAGAAATTATTATGGTCATCTGCTTTACGCACTTCCGGTATAGAGCTGATCAGTGACCGCCCACTTTACAAGCTGGCTTTTTTTGGTGGAAGTAAATTTCTCAGTCATGTTATCCATAGACATTTGCAGAAAACTATTCATAAACTTTAAAGCTTCGAACCAAACTAAATATCCACGAGATTAATCATTACTGTACGAACGCTGTTTCTAAGGAAAAAGGAAAAAAGTTGTAAGATTGTGCATGGTTTTATGGAGAAAATAAACTACCATACCCACAATGAATTGCGAATGACGTCATTGACTCGGTTTTCCAGATACTTTCAAACCGATACTATTGATTATATTTTAGTATATTTTTCGCCAGAACTGACGGCATGGTATGTTTCTACTTCTTTTAAAAGTCGTATCATGGCTAAACGTACGTTCAAAAAAAAAAAAAGGCGGACTAATCCCACAGTGTGACGTTGGTCACATGCCATGGTAACAGCGACGGCCCTGATTGGTGCAGGTCGCTTTGGAATTCTGGGCTATGTAGTACTGAAATGAGCCTCCGTTATAGGCTATTATTTAAAAATATGGTGGACATCAGACTTATTTGTGGTTCTTGGTAGCGTATACAATCGTTAAACGCCTCTTAATCTCTCAACTCATGATAAGTCAGCCCTATCAAGTTTAAAAATGATATCTAAAAAAAGCCTGCACTATTTTCAGTCCATCACCTCAAGGACACGGCGGTGCAGTAAAGTGCTCCTAAAACCGGAAGACGCGCTGATTGGCTGACGCGTGAGCGGCCGCTACATAGCTGCACATCAAGTTAAATTGTTTCGACCAATTAACCACAATTATCAGCAGGGTAATGGAGACAGAAGCAAACAAACAAACAATATAAAATACTTAAGACATAAGGGGCATTATACAGTAATACAGTTATTACAGTTATAACCAATTTCCACTCAAGACAAATGAATGTACTTACAGCAATGTAATGAGTTGGTATCCTGGCAAAACTATGGTTGTTTAAAATGAAATCCAATAATTTTGCATTTTCCATAAAGTACTAAATAACCTCAGTTTTCTGCTCTCATGCCGAATCAACACACTGGTCACTTGTGTGCATGTTGATGTACATCTGCAACCAAAACAATGGCAAATGTGTTGTGTTGACCATAGAGTACTAGAAATACTCTCTCTCTCTCTCTCTCTCTCTCTCTCTCTCTCTCTCTCTCTCTCACCACACACACACACACACACACACACATGCTGTGTCCAACACTGAGGATGAGTTTCAGACCCTCTGTCTCACTTCAATTAAAGGATCAGATATCCAGCATATTTCAGATATGCCCTGTGGATTGGTGATTATCAGAGCTGGCTGAAGATGCAGGAATGAAAAAGCAAAAACGTGCAAAAATGACTATAGTATAAGGGTAAGGTTTTTTTCTCTTACAACCTGTGGTATATTTACATGATATATTTATATAGCCCAGAATACCACTGAATATTAATTCATTCTCTCGTTACAGATGTGTGTAATGCAAACTATGAATATTACTCAAGCACACAGCAATGATGTGTGGAAAAAAATGGTGCCCTGAATATTCTGTTTATAACAGTCAATTCCCCATGTTGTGTTACAGAGTATCTGTCATAATAATGAATCTGAATTTGATGCTTCCAGTCAGGGATACCTTTTCATCAGCTATTGAACTTAGATTTAATATGTATGGTGGCCTGCTAAATCACTTCACATGGTCAAATTTTGACTATCTTCTTCAGTATTGTTGCAGAGCATCTCTGACTTTTTTTTATTATTATTGAGGAACAGCTACATTAACACAGTCATCAACAGTAGGGATATTTTCCAGGAGTCCTGGATTTCCTGGAACATATGGGTGTGCTCAAACAACTAATTATGGAAGCATAAGAGAGGTCAACGAAGACATCACCGTACTCTGGCTATGGGAACAGATTCTCATCATCATTGAAAAATCTGAGAAGAGCCTTGAAAAGGCATTTAATGGTAGCCTGAAGGATGCAGATTCAATCAAAGCTACCCATGCAAACTTTGATGGCTGGTTGAGGGTTGTTGACAGATCTAGTTTCCTTGGAGATTCAAGGTCTTTCCAAGAACACTCTGGCTCCATCTATGACATCCCCATCTCGGTGGCTTTAAGAGGAAAGTCAGCAGTCACCACTGTAGATGGCTGGGATTGCCTTGCATCTTGAGCAGCATCATACTGTATGTGAACATGCAAAAACTTAAGCTTCCTATCAGAACTGTTAACAAGGAGGTTATTGGAATGCAGGCATGAGGCTTTGGAAGTGAGAACTGCCTGGGTGGAAATGAAAATGGAAATTGTTTAGCCCTGATATGCTTTCAGGTGCATCCAACCTGTTCAAAATAGGTAGTTATAAAATCTAAAATAGTTGAATCACTCGCATGCCCCTTGTGTTCCAACTAGGGAACAGCTGGAGTGTGGGGAGCATGCCAATCGAGGTGGTCTGTTGGGGTTTTACAGGCCAGGCTCTCAGCGTGGCCAGTGGTACACTGGCCATTGCTGGTCTACATAGAAGCAGTTGTTAATGCTATTTTTATTAGGTCATTTAAACATGTGATGAAAAATATAGCAGCTGATATCAGGTCACAAACTGAACTGATTAGGATTATGTATATTTCACTTGATCAAATCCTCAGAAAAGGACAATGGCTGGCAAGGTTTGACAGACTGACTGTATGTACCACAGTGTTTATTAAACTAGCTCTGTATGTGATATGATCTTTGCAGGCAGGAAGACAGAGCAAGGTTATGAAGTAAGCTAAATAAAGCATTCTCACATCATGTTCATGTTTCCTGGCTCATTTTCGGCTGTTTTTCTGAATTGACCTGCAAAAACATTTACATCCTAACTAAACCACAAAACATGTTATGGCATATTCTGTTCTGATGCTTTTTATGTGTAAACATTTACTTAGCTTTTTAGACCACATGCCCCCATATTAACACCCCAAATGCATGATGAACTAGTCCTTGTTTGGACATGGTACTGGTCTCCATGAGGAAAAGTACCCTTTATTTACAGACCTCTAATTCAAAAACATTAGTATTATGTATTAGCATGTCTATATTTTCTTGGTGGGGACAAAAGTCTCTATCAGTATCTGATGGTTTTGCTGATGGTTTTGACCTTCTAACCCCAAGGAGAAAGCTGCTTTTTAACCACAGCTTTTACTTTAAAAACAACTCTCTCTCTCTCTCTCTCTCTCTCTCTCTCTCTCTCTCTCTCTCTCTCTCTCTCTCTCTTTAGCAAGTTTTAATGTCCTTCCATTTCAAATGAGATATATCTGCATCCAAGTTTTGGGTTTGTCACCAGAGCATAAATCAGGCTTATACTGTGGACTAAATGTCCTGACGTCCTGATGTAGTTAATTCTGGCAGATATGAATATTTCCTCTCTGTACTGTGTTTTCTTCCTCTAAAAAGATCCTCATTATTTTCAGTGACAGAGTCCTATAATTTACTCCTGAAATACAAAAATCTAAGAAAAAACAAACGAAAAAAAAAACAACAACAACACTTTACTGGATCATGTTACTTTGCCAAGAATGCTAACTGCCTGAAAATCATCTCCCTGGTACTGAACTACCTTCAGCTCATCTAAAATAGTTTAATTTACAGTCATAATGATAGCACAAAGCATAATGTCAGCTAGGAAAATATAGTAGTGAAACAATTATTCTGGAATGGTTATCCTGTGTGAATGGAGTGGATAAGCATATCTGTGTGGTGTCCTGTGGAAAGAGTGAGTAAGTGGATGTGTGTGTGTGATGGACTCATGCTGAGTTGGTTTCACATAACAAACACCTTGTATGGAAATACAGCCAAACCTCTAGCACTGATTACGCTAACACAGCAAGATGTCTGATAAACAAAATAATTTCTAATATAATATCATGTGATACTAGATCATTCTGGCAGAAGACTAATCGAAATCAAACCTCACTCATTAATTATTGTTTATCCTTTCAGTGGTTGTTTATTGGAACTGTTTGAGATAATCGTAATTCTGTACGTATGAAGAATGAAAAAATCATTTAAAAATGAAGAAAGAAAAATTAGCTTTAGGAGCTTTATGCAAAGCCAGTTTAAGAAGGTAGTATAGCTGTGGTAAATCAACAAATAATAACTGTGAGAGGAACCAGATGAAGACTGGAATGAGAGAAATTTGCGTCATTCCAGGGAGTTGCCTTTTCTCCCCACCGCTCCCCTCTCTCTCTCTCTCTCTCTCTCTCTCTCTCTCCCTCTCTGTCTCTCTCTCTCTCTCCCTCTCTCTCTTGTCCTGCCCACTCTCTCCCTCACTGTCTCTCTTATATTGCCATGAGCAACGGTGAACTTTTCACAACTCTAACTCAGCTGCATCCATCCACAGCATTACCAACACACTGACTAAAGGTAAGTGACAATGATGCTCCACATATTGCATTCTTCCAGTGTCTATTCATGTTGTGTATGGACCTTATAATCCCAAATGCAGTAGTTTACATTTTGAACTTCAATATTTATTTCTTTGTATGTGCTCCAGCCTTTGAAAGACAAATGAATACCATAAATCAGATGAAACTAAATAAAATATGGCTGAGCTGAGGCTAAAAAAAAAAAAAAAACGTAAAAAAAAGTGATGCATAAAATATTTAATTTTTCACATGCCAGTTTACACCAGTTTACAGTTTACACAAATCACTACTTATTTCCATCATGTTCCAAGACTTGTTTTGCTGTGTATATTTGACCATGTTTACTTGCATGTATAGTGTTATTGTGTGTGTGTGTGTGTGTGTTCAGGATGCCCCTCGGAGGAGGAAACAGGTGTGGCTGTTGCCAGAAGACTGTGTACTTTGCAGAGGAAGTCCAGTGTGAGGGGAAGTATTTCCACAAGTCCTGCTTTCTCTGCAGTAAGTCACCAGCTTCTAGAATTTTGTTTTAATAGGCAAGGCTTCCTGTCTGCTTATTATTGTCTAATCTATTTCAGAAACTCTGAGACATCCATGCAGAAAGATGGCATTCCTTGAATTATTAGGTTGCATGTGAAGAAGACTAACATCTTTACTTTACAGTGTGTCCATATTAGGTAGTCAGAAGTTGAACGTCATTCTCGTGGTGGATGCCTTATATGGGACTCCAGTGTGTTCCCCTCCTCAATACTATGTCTGTGTTTTAGGCAATATTGTTCCAGTGAATCGGTGATATAAACTAGTGTTGGCAAGCTAGCCTTGAACCAAAAAGGCTTCTGTCCATTATATCCTGAAGTTCAGAAATGTTTTTTTTTTTTTTCAAAGAATAGAATGTGCACTGCCCAGAGACTCTCATGGCAAAAGAATGCTTGACTGAGAGACACACATCACATGCTGTGTTATATAAGTATTTAGGGCAGGTTTTATGTACAACTATTTTGAAAACATACAATGCTCAATCTGTATCTTGAAAAAACTGGTTTCTGACTTGATTTAAGAGCAGTTTATGGAACTTTACACCACCTAAACATAATCACATTAGCAGCTTGAAACTACATATTAAAATAATAGATAAATACCATGTCAGAATCCAACATCCCACTAAAGGACACTGCAGTGCGCAACTCAACAGCTGTCTCTCTTCACTGTTTTGTTTCCACTCAGTGGTGTGCAGAAAGAATTTGGACAGCACCACAGTAGCTGTACACGTGGACGAGATCTACTGCAAATCATGCTACGGCAAGAAATATGGTCCAAAAGGCTACGGTTATGGTGGTGGTGCCGGAACCTTGAGCATGGACTCAGGAGAAGGACTGGGGATCAAACCTATGGAGTAAGTGGAGGCTCTGCATAATGAAGTTTATAATTAGTAGTGATCAGCTGAGGGTTTTAAATGAACATTAGATTAGATTAGATTCAACTTTATTGTCATTACACATGTACAAGTACGAGGCAACGAAATGCATATACCTTTTTCATATTAACACAACTGTCTCAGTTTTGTTTAAACCCCTATATATGTATTTCTTACGTAGGCAAGCAGCACATCAACCAACCAACAACCCCAATGCCTCCAAGTTTGCACAAAAATTTGGCAGCTCAGATGTGTGCCCTCGCTGTGGGAAAGCTGTTTATGCAGCAGAGAAAGTGGTGGGAGCTGGTAACGTAAGTGACTTCTCCCCTGTTTTTAATTTACTTAATAAATACCATGATGCTATGAAGTACAGCATTAATAGCCTTAATATATACACAGTTATTAAAATTAATAGACAATATAGAGTGAAGGATGGTCCAGCATTTAGTGGGCAAAATGATGTGAAGTGAATTTTGTTGTGTATTTTTTTCCAGTCATGGCATAAGACCTGCTTCAGGTGCGCTAAGTGTGGAAAGAGCCTGGAGTCCACCACACTAGCTGATAAAGATGGAGAGATCTACTGCAAAGGTGAGCATCTGGTTAACTTTTCAACAGTGTTCTAGAAATTATACTATCTTACTATATCAAATGTTCCAGCATTTCACAGTCTTGTTCTTGGAGTACATTTGTGTTTATGATTCAGCTCCAGGACTCAGTTTCTTAATAACCATGAGGTAAAAATATTTTGTTAGAATAGGAAGCACATAAAAATTTATAGTATTTTCATATTCCTGTACCAGTATTGGAAAACATGGTGGTTTTTCCAGTTTTTAATTTGTTCTAATAACAGTGTAAATTGAATAACATGGATATAAATGGATTACAGACCTGCCATCCTTTAAACATTTTGCATAGGAGCACTGCATTTTAGTACTGTAGTATGTTGCTATGACTTTTCAGATATTTCAGGAAATATAACAAAAGAGTTTTACTTTTTCCCAACAATAAAATCAGTAGGCAAGTCAATCTACATATGAATAAGGTGATTATTGCCAGGTCCCGATTACATTATTACATTAACACCACTTGAAAGCTCTGCCCCCTTTTCACCCTTTTTGCTATTGGTCAGTGCTGTCGTCTCATGAATTAATTAACATGTAATAAAATATCTCAAGGTATTTTTGAGTTAGCTAATATAAGGGTATCTTTAAAATATCTCAGGGTATCTTTGACTTAGCTAATAATAGACACATACATAGTTAAAGCCCCTGTGATTTGTTTGTGACTACCATATAACCCCAAACTGTTCCCTCCCTGGCAGGAATATGCATGATTTACTCTTTGGGGTTGGCAGGTCTGGGACTACACTGTGGATTTGAAATGTGTAACCCTGTTAATGCTTTGGATTTACAGGTTGCTACGCGAAGAACTTTGGGCCGAAGGGATTTGGGTTCGGCCAGGGAGCAGGAGCACTAGCCCATGCCCAGTAGAAAAGCAGTACACAAGATCAAGAGTATCTGCTTGAGCTCTCTGCTTTGATTTCTGCATACTACACCTACCATAGTGTCTCACATGCTTGCTATTTGCACAAGGAAATGCTTTAAAGCCTTTATCTACTCATTAAAAGAGCATTATTTTACATGGACCAAATTCCAGAAGCAGCATGAATACACTTTCAATTATGGGTTTATCAAACAGATGAAGATTTCATACTGTTTTATTTGTACTGGGGTTTAAATATTCCTAATGAATCTTAAAAATAATGGGAGGTTACCGAGCCTTTAAAACTGCTACAAAAATGCTAATTTATTAAGGTGACTATAAGCAATAAATAGTGCTTCCTTGTTCCACTGAGTCAGCAACGAGCCACACTGGTGGTTTAAAAACACATTACCTCTCTGTGCAATACTACAAATTACTACAAACTACAGTTTGGTTACGTTTCTAAATTAAATGAACAGAAACATGCTACATGTCTAATAGTGAAGAAAATAACTGTGGTGAAATGGTGGTGATTTTTTCTAAAAAATCTTTTGGACTGCTGTAACCTTCCTACACAGATGCATGATAAACACGTGCAGATGACCTGATTGTTTATTTCTGACATCATTGAGACATCAAAAAGCAGCAAGTGTTGTTAATGAACAATGGGGGATTATGT
Source organism: Hemibagrus guttatus (assembly GCA_033459395.1). Classification (NCBI taxonomy): domain Eukaryota; kingdom Metazoa; phylum Chordata; class Actinopteri; order Siluriformes; family Bagridae; genus Hemibagrus; species Hemibagrus guttatus. Next base: position 21,744,007 of record JAUCMX010000001.1, read on the forward strand.
CTCTGAGCCTGTCGGCACTGACAGGGAGCATTCTGCCATGAAGACACAGACACATGAAAGTCTGAAAGACTAAGAGATGCTGAGTGACAGATTGTCCTGTGCTAATCTGAAATGAAATACTCCGAAGGCAGGTTTAAGTTTTTAAGATATACAACAAAAAATACAGTAATAACATACACATCAATAGCAGATTCGTCATCACTCAGAAGGGAAAACAGTCAGTGTTGTGTGTGGAAAAAAGTGGAGAGTTCTTTGCCACTAGAGGGGGTCCTTATGAGTACTTTTCAATGTTCATGCCACTTGTTGCTTGCACATAAATGCATGAAGGCCTATACTAAACTAAATGAAATCAATATGTAGTGTGGCATCAGTTTTCTCAGGTACAGTGTTATGCATATTTATAATAATTTTAATGTAGATTTTGGCTTTAATTTCTATATATCTCTACAGGTCCCAAATACCCTTTATAATTTTTTTCCATGAAAAATGATTACTCAATGCTACTTTTGTGAATGACAAACAAAAATCTATCTAATGTTATACTAGAGGTGGAAAGTGGTGGCAGTGGTGGTGGTGGTGGGGGGGGGTATCTAAACATCTGAAATTCTAGTTTGCGCATATCAATAACCCAAAAGAATGTTTAGCACTTTATTCATTATAAGTGGCCATTAACTGTTCAATGACCTTGCTGTATTAATGAGGCATTTCAAGCTATAAATAAATGCATGTTAGCCTTTGGAAATAATGGCACACCAAAGCACAACTGTTTCCATTTGGGATTTACCAGGGAGAGTTAGCTGGCTGGATCACGTACAAGACACAGTGTGAATGTTAAGATAACATCCACACACACACAAAATATACACACACACTGCCTCCCTGTCTGTCTGTGCATTTTACAGGAAGCACTAATGAGGATTAGCTGTGTGTCATCCTATAAACAGGTACAGGTTTGTTTATTAGCTCTATAATTAACTCCAGCAATCAGTTATGAGCCTAGTATCAATAGATTTATTAGCACCCAGAGGGCTGAGGTCTGATGCAGAACAGCCCAACTATGTTGAAAAAATATCCAGCCTAATATCTAGATTAAAAGCTGTGTTGCTAACAGCAAGCATTAGATAAGGCCCTATCAGTAAACAGAACACATGTTTAACTCAGTTGAGTGTCTGTAGATTCTCTTGAACTGGTTATATCTAATCAACAGTCCACTGCAGATATAGGCTTCAAAATCATATTCCATTACCCTTTCATATGCTCTGTAAGATTAATGACTGGGTGCAGTGGCGAAAGGTGTTGTGATAAGAATCTACAAGCTTCTTAATAATCAATGTAGGGAGGAAACTATGCTCACACACAATGCCCAAGTGCCTCAACTCTCTCATGCTGCCGCAGAGGCTTGTTAACCAAGGTATGGATATCTAAGTATTTTGACAAGAGGCAAATTAAATCTACAAACAAATATGCATGCTAGATATGAGGTGTCCTGTGGGATAGAGGATAAGTTAAGTTCAGAGATAGCCATCAATCAAAGTTATACATTCATAAGTCTCCTAGCCTAGCGCGCGCACACACACACACACACACACACACACACACACACACACACACACACACACACACACACACACACACACACACACACACACACACACACACACACACACACACACAGACCCGAGTGGCAGCATCAGCTGGTATGCTGCACTATGTTTAGACACATCGTTGTATGAAGAGTATTGTGATCCTGTCATCAAGACACAGGGATTTGAACTGTCTACAGTTAATATTTTAATCAGAGGCAGTGTTACGGGACAGGGGGTCGGGATGAGGACACTATGAGATGAAGCGCTCTTTAATAGCAGAGTCATTAAGCCCCTCTGTGGAACACATGGCCCTACAGACATGATAAGCCAAGCCATGCCAAACTCTAGTGGGATTTCAAACTTTTTTTAGCTGCTCTCAGAATAGAGCAATTTAAACAAATATCATCCAGCTTTTCCAATATACAAAGTATGAGACAAATGCTAGGAACAATTGCATTTACTTGGTTACACTACGGAAGGGGTTCAACACTGCAGTTATAGAAACCTCAGTATGTGCTCGCAGATCCAGGATTAGTTAAGAATTCTAGCTTTTGTAATAAATTGCAAAAACATATTACTTTTCAGTTTGTGAAATATATTAACATCCTTATATATGTATATAAGGTGTTTATTAGAATTTGTTAAAACATTACACACGCAATGGTCAAAAGTATGTGGACACACGATCATCACACCCACACTTCCCCTAAACTGTTGCACAAAACTGGAAGCATATAATTGTCTAGGATGTCTTGGTATCCTGTCCTGTATCATTAAGATTTCACTTCATGGGGTCCATGAACCATGGGGTCTACAGTAGTCCAAACTTGTTTCTAGTGTGAAAATTCTTTTGTGCAATTGTGAAGCAGGCCTTCTCGTCTGACATCAGTGCCTGAGCTCACTAATGCTCTTTTGGCTGAATGAGGAAATCCCTACAGTAATGCTCAGAAATCTAGTGGAAAGCTTTCCCAGAAGAGTGGAGACTGTTACAGTAGGAAAATAAGGAACAACTTTATATTCAGAATGAGATTTTTATTTTAAACCAAGCATGTATTGGTGTAATGATTATGTGCCAACACACGTTTGGCCATATTTTGTATTTTTAAAATTTAATTTAAGGTGATATTGATATTTCTATCGAACTTATGAGCCCCTGCAATGCAACTACAAACACTGTTTTAAAGGAATGGTAAACTATGATGCAATCAGTTTGTGGGGCAATTAGACTTCTATTACCAAAAAAATGGCAAACATTGATAGCAGCTGGCAAACTAGACCTTCATGAAAGCATTAATTAGTAATGAAACTATAAGCTATAATCATTAAATATAACAGGAAATTAGCCCAAAACTTTCCAAAGACTGTAATTAACTCATATACAAATTGCAAATTGCTAATATACAAATTATTTTGTTCTTGTTTCTTTGACTTGAACAAATTGTGGTTTATTGGGACTGAGGCAAAGACAGTGATAGACACAGTGATATTGTATGTACAGAACGAGTGATAAAGTAGGTGCTGGACATCGTTGACCAACTCTAGAAGTAAAAAAAAAAGTGCTGGATAAGAGTTTGTGTGTGTGTGTGTGTGTGTGTGTGTGTGTGTGTGTGTGTGTGTGTGTGTGTGTGTGTGTGTGTGTGTGTGTGTGTGTGTGTTCTTCTATAAATATCTCCCAGTGAGAAAGCAAGGCAAGAACAATAAGGGGTTGGCTTAAAAGAAGGAGACATTGTTCCTGAGCATCATTTTGTGGTGCATCCTTCCTTCTTCCATCGCTGTGTTAGAGGTAAGAGCATACCTTTACCTTGAATGATTGTCTTAGAAAGAAAAGTTATAAAATAGTTATATACTAGTCCATAGCAAAATAGTTATATAAAATTGAACAATCTTAGAAATTATGAATATATTCATAAATTATGAATTTTTCCTCTGCTATATGAAACACCAAGCAGATTTGTCTTATAATAGTTTAACGACTGATCATTAAACTACAAGCTATTGATTGCTACATACTTAATATTTTAAAATGCTGAAATTAGAATAGTACTTTTTCCAGTTTCTATGCAAATAGCAAAAAGCTGTACAAACACATATTGGTCAATTTTAACACTTTTTTCATGTTAGTGCCATTTGTGGATGTTTAATAGAGTTTAAGTCACAAAAGGCATGGAGCTCTTTAAACGACCAGATTCGGGTCTATTTCGGGTCTATAGCACTGGTGCAAATAAGTAGGAGAAAGCCGGATTGTTATCTGAAATACTTGGCACGCCGTTATCCCCAGACACACTTTGTGTCAGATGACACTTTCTTTTTAAGGTGTGTGTGTGGCCAAAGTTATCACATCAAAGTGGCCTACAGTTGCACAGCCAAGTGATTTCATTTTATTATACAGTGTATTACTATAAGGTTTATTGCAGCATAGATCATTGATAATCAAATATTTGATATTACTATAATATTATGTAATTATGTGTCTCATTTTAGATTTTAGAAAATGAATAATCCATTCACAAAGATACAGGATTTTCCAGTGAATGTGTTGACAATCTGTAACTCAACAGTTTCTTCAATATACTAATAAAAATAAGAATTGTTTATCTCATAGTATTTTATAATTTGCAGTGGTAAGAAGGCAATTATTAAAAGTCAGAAATTATTATTTTACATTCAAGACAAACTTTAGACTGGTGCAGATTGTTAGACTGAGTTGCCTCAGTAATACTGAGAACTGAAACCTGACCTCTTCCGTTAGTCTCAATAGCTAAAGCACTTAATTCTCCCCATGGTGCTGAGCTTTAGTAACAAAAGCTTTTATTTTTGTCCTCTAGGCTGAATCCACATTGTAAAGATGCCCGAGTGAGTTGTGTTTCTGTTTTGCTTTCCATCTCAGCTCCTTGTGGTCGTCCTCACAACAAATGAAATCTATATTTAGTCAGAATTGTCTGCAAGGAGTTTTAGTAAAAAATTTTTAATAAAATCTGGAATGCAGCAATAGTAATAGGACAATTTCAGTAGAATTTTCTGTTGCAGTAAATAGTTGGGGTGGAAAAAAAGAAAAACATATACTTTATAAATAAACATTTTATTTACATCAGTCACTGTTTAATAATGATTTTTTTTACCCACTTTGCAGGCAAGAGGTAAGTGACATGCACATTTTGTATTGTGTAAATACTCTTATGTATATTTGTGATCTTTTTACAAATAAGTGTTTCTAAACAAGTAATAAAATGTACTAATTAAAAATGTAGCAAAAAATACTGCATCCCATTTCTGATTTTCAAGATTTTTTGTACATCATGTTTTTTTTGTTTTTTTTTTACCCAGTTCCTTACTTTTTTGTGTTACTTTTAATGTAGCATGCTTTTAATGTAGCATAGCTATGGCAGTATTCTTTCAAATATTCTTGAAATGATTTGATTGAACCAGCTCTAAAATGTGGATTTATGTGCTTTCTCTTGTCTAATATCCACTAGAAAAAGTCCAAGATTTCAGCTTCACGTAAACTAATGTTAAAGGTATGTATATGCAGTAGAAAGATGAAACAGAGAAACATGATTGTGACCTGTTAAATGAGTTGTAATGTAGAGATAAATAGAGCTGTATTAAATCACTTACCAAAACTCATGCAACACGAAAAGCATGGTCTCTATCGTATCGTCTCTGTATGTGTATGTGTGTAGAGCCTGATGGTTGCTAAAGCTAAAGAAATGTTGGAGCAGGAGGTATTGGATAAAGAGGAGGAAAAACAGAGATATCTGTCAGAGAGAGCCCCTCCTCTACAGACTGGTGGAATGTCTTTTGCAGAGCTTCAAGTACGCCTCTGTGCACGCTCACATACACACAAGATCAAGCATTAAACTAGATTAAAACAAACAAATTTTAGATCCTTTATTTTACAAAGCGATTACTGTTTCTAAGAATTTCTAAAGCATGCATTTTAAAACTAATGGGAGTGTCACATTTTTCCCTCACCACTGACAGGATCTGTGTCGGGAGCTTCATGCCAAGATCGACGAGGTGGATGAGGAGCGCTATGATATTGAAGCAAAAGTGCTGCATAACACCAGAGAGGTTAAAACTCTCACTCATGCATGTTTAAAGTGAAAATAAGTGCATAACAATTGCTTGATCTGTGCTATAAATCTTGGTGGTCCTCCTTTATGCAGATAAAAGATCTAAACATTAAGGTCTTAGATTTGAGAGGGAAGTTTAAGAGGCCCAATCTGAGAAGAGTGAGAGTGTCAGCAGATGCCATCCTGCGCTCTCTCTTGGGTTCTAAACACAAGGTGTCATTAGACCTGAGAGCTAACCTCAAATCAGTCAAGAAAGAAGACACAGAGAAGGTGGGGTAGTGATCTAGTGATCTGAGGACTTTAGTGAATCTTGTGTCAAACAAAGATTGCATAAAAACTGAAAGTGGTGTGTGTGTGTGTGTGTGTGTGAGCGTTGCAGGAAAAAACAGTAGAGGTTAGTGACTGGAGGAAAAACGTGGAGGCCATGTCCGGAATGGAAGGCCGCAAGAAAATGTTCGATGCTGCCAAGGGACCTATGCAGTAATCAAGTGAGTGAACAACCAGGCTTGTAATAGACACCACATAATAATTTGATTATGAGTGAAATGCATATCATAAATATCAGTTTTGTCCTATAAAAGCCTAATTAAACTCTTGTTACACCCAATACAATGTAGATATTAAAGATAATAAAGATATTTATGGATGCATTTTGTACTCAAAATTGTTATAAACATCTGTTAAAAGTAATTTCACTAAAGAAATATAAAGACTTTATTTATGTTTTCAAAAAACAAATATTATTATATTTATATAAATATTAAGAAATAGCTTCTCTTGATTATAATAGACATTATAGACATTAATAGACATAGAAAATAGAAAATAGACATTAAATAAACATGTTGTATAGTTCACACTGATAGTGAGAGGAAAAATGTCAATATCAATCAGAAGAATTTTTAAAAGATTAAATTATTGCAATACACAATAGAGGCAAACGTTTATCATGTAATGACATTTTTAATCAGGCTGACATTAATTTAGAAAATATTTAAACAACAGTGACGTAACAGTAATGGATCATAGTATAATCTTGAAGCTGAAAAATCTTAATCTGCAGAAGCTCAGACATGTCTGGGTGAAATAATCTGGGCGACATTGATGATTGCTTTAATCTGTATTAACCAAAATTTCCTGAACCTGGTTTAACATGAGAAGTGCACCGCCTCATTTTCATATAAGGGACAAAAATATCAGAAATCAGGAATACAGTACGTGTTTGAGTCAATGAAATGTAAAATGTGAAAAGGTGAAAAATAAAAAAAGACTGTAAGTGATGATTGAAAGAGTAAAATAAAGTTATTTTTTCCTTTATTGACTATTTGAGGAAAATCTTCATTAAATTTAGAAATAGTTTTTCTATGGAGTAATATTTCTGACTGTTAATATTGATTTTTCTAAGCCTGTTAATGACTTTTATTGTTTTCAGACTTCCATATATAATAAATAACACTTTTTTTCCCTTTTAACAGGGTGTGGGATCAGCGGAGCGTGAAGAAGTGGCAACGCTGACATCGGCATTATAGGTTATTGTTGGCATACTGCCCATAGCCTATATTACATTTAAAGTGAATTTTCTTTATACAAATCATTTATTGTATGTTTTCCTTACATCTGAATTTAAAGTACATTATAAGCTTCTATATTTTATGGCAAAAATACATGACAGTAATTCAAGTAAAAAAAAAAAAAGGTATATTACTTTCAGCCAGACTTGACCACAACAACAAAACTGGAAAGTAGGACCATAGACACATTTTTGCTTGATAGCCTTTGATTACCTTCTCAATAAACTCTATTCATTTCTATAAACATTCTTCTTGTGTATGCACTTTTTCCTTTTTGAAAAACAACTCACTTCAACTTCATCATTTTATTAATAACCAAGGTGAAAATCATGATTGAAGTGTTGTTGAGGCCATAAAATGCTCTAATCTAATAAAATCTACCATATAGATTATTATATAAGAATAAATGTGCTGTAAATTTCTTTTGCTTGTTTCCAACTGTTGCCTCTGATGGGTTTCTGATAAAAGAGCAGATTACAACTTGTTCATACAGTTCATATTTGCCCCATGGTTATGCTATATTTTTTTACCAACACCTTCCAAAAGACTCCAGCAAACGTCAGGAGACTTTCATAAAACCAAGAAAACTGTTAATAAAATTAACATTTTATCGAAAGGATATTACAATTCAATTCAATTCAATTTTATTTGTATAGCGTTTTAACAAAGAGCATTGTCTCAAAGCAGCTTTACAGAACATAAGAAACAACAAACAAACAGACAAACAGTCGTAGATGTTAGACAAAATTATCCCCAGTGAGCAAGCCTGAGGTGACTGAGCCAACTGTGGCAAGGAAAAACTCCCTTAGATGGTATTAGGAAGAAACCTTGAGAGGAACCAGACTCAAAAGGGAACCCATCCTCATCTGGGTGACACCGGAGAGTGTGATCTGAACAATGCCCTATCTGCATTTATGTATAGTCAATTGTGTGATGCAGATACAGCATGTGTAGAATGTTATGTGTAAATTAATTAGGAGGTTGTTGCCGTCCACATAGGGTTGGCAGCGTTGCTTTGAATACCCCAATCCTCACAAAGCAGAACCCAGCTGGAGTTGGTCCATCTCTGGATGCTACTTGAGCTGGCAGAATCTCTATATGTCTCGGGATGGATAGAAGAGGGGAAACAAATGAAAAGTAATTAGCGTAGCTGCTGCTCTTAATATTAGCAGGCACTAGATGATAATGTTCATTTAATAATGATAATGTATTGGAGTACAAGGTTATCGGATGTATTAAATGTTTTAAATGTTATTACTAGTATTAAAAGGATCTACACTTTAGGCATTATGCCATTAATGGAACTACCAACTAGGAAATGCTCAACATAATGTAAACAAGGAATAGGCTTATTCTAAACTAAACAAAGCATGCTGCTAAAACAACACTCACAGACTAGAGCCAAGAGTTCTCGCCCTGACACTAAACAAGATTGTCTGGTTAGAAATCCCTGATATGTAAAATCATTATGGCATAACATATAAAACATCAAATGTTTTAATTTTAATTGTTTTAAAGCTTTGAGAAAAAAAGTCAGGCATTAAGTATCGGATAGGGTTGTTGGATTTTGGAAAGCCAGTTCTGGTCTGCCTCACAGGAAAATAAAATGACCACATATTAAATAAGATTCTCAAATTACATTTTATTTATCTCAGCAGGACTGGCCAGTTTGTTTTGCTGTCATCTAACAATAATGTTTGTTTCATATACTTTACAGCATGTTAGGTGTGCAGATATGTATAGTGGTCGTAACTTATGTCCACTAGGTTGGGACGTTACTTATCCAAACCAAAAAAATGTAAATAATAGCTTGCATTTTAAACTGTACCCTTCACCAGGCAGCATGCTGTTGCAGCAGGATTGCCACTTCACAGCTGCAGGGTGCTGGGTTTGATTCGGAGATCAGGTTACTGTCTGTGCTTTACTCCCACCTTCCAAAGATATTCTGCTATGTGAATTCGCTACTCTAAACTGCCCCTATGAGTGAATATTCAGATGCATTGAGCAGTGTACTGGTGTATTCCCACCGTGAACAGCATAAATCGGTTACTGAAGATGACTGAATGAACTATTGCCCCGTTCATGCAACATTTAAATTTATATATAAAGACTGGGGCATTATCTTATCACCTCCACTGAACCTTTGCATACATGCTGTTTACAATGTTCATAAATACACATGTGCATGTAAAGCAAGTGCTCAGATAAACTAAGATTAATGATGATTATTCTGAGACTAATAAACTAAGACTAATGCTGTAACTAAAACTGATGGTGAGCGCACATGCTGTTTCTATAGTGTGGTGTAGGTGGCACTGTGGACAAACACTCAGTTAACAATCTGTTGAAATGCAGAAGACACACCTTTGTCACAATTCAAAAGATGTTCGAAAGGTTTTGCAGTTAGCTTAGTGAATAATTGTGATAGTTGTGGTGAGAGTTTTTTATTCTGAAAATATTGATAAATCAGAGGATGGGAATATACATTACTAAGGTAATATATAAGATTATTTGCTAATGCAACAGTTTAAATATAGATTGTGACCTTAATGGAAATTGTAGGAACAGTTCAACACAATATTAAAAACAAAAAACAATATAGAAAATGGATTTTTTAAAAATTAGAATATGTTTTCTTATTGCTCTGAGCATTGCCTTCCTCAAGTGCACTTTTTATAAATGGGCTCAGCCTACATAAAGTCATGTTCAAAATTCAGAGATTATTATGTGTCCACTATAGCCCTGCACATCTACTTATCTTGACTAATCATTTTACAGAAGGTGAATCTCCAAATCTAACACTTTGCTGTGAGTATCTGCTAGATTTTGACATTATTATTATTATTATTATTATTATTATTATTATTATTATTATTATTATTACTACTACTACTAGTACTACTACTACTACTACTACCACTACTAATAATTATTATTATTATTTTTTTTGGTTTGTTTGTTGTTTTTATTTTATTTTATTTTATTTATTATTATTTTTTAATAGCCTTTTCAGGGCAAATTAAATATGTACAAAAATAGATGAAGTAATATGTCCAAAGTAAATTTTACTTTAATATAATTAAACTAACTTTTTTTGTATCATTTATTGCATTGTATTAACGCAGTTTAATCTGACTATATACATTATTCAATACAATTTACATAGTTGAGTGGATTCAGTTCTACTGTTTGAAGACGCCTGATGTAACTGGTTAATTTAATGAGCATGTTTAGTAAGTATTTTAGAGCATTAAACACCTTTCTTGAGGACCTTTTAGCATGTTAAACTTTTCACTATTTTGTATAACTTGAAAGCCAAAAAACTATTTATTAGATCATCAATTCATTCTGAAATATTTGCAATATCTAACAATCTAAACAAATTTGCAAGTAGAAAACCCTTCATTGTAGGGTTATTAAAAGGTTTTCCCTTTTAATAAAAAATCCATCCCGTTTCACCAGATGGATAAAAGAAAATAATTTTTTCGAAGACTATATGGTGTAGTACATCATCTTTATGCTTCAGTTGTTGCTTTTACCTTTGTGTGTCTTTACCGTGAGTTCATTCCACTTTTGTAAAATAGTTTACTAGTTGACATAGGGTCTGGCTGCAGTTGTCTAAACAGCCAGAGGGAGAAGAAGATACTTTTGACAAATGAACTGACAGCTTTATGATGTGACAGTGTAAGTTACTTACTATGTACCAGATACATTGGCTATTATTCCCCATAGCTGCTTTTTCCTAATTAATCTGTGGCATATTAATACTTTCTAAATTAATAACCAAAAATGTTAAAATTCAGTAACTAATTACCACAGTAAAGCACACCACTAAAAGATAAGAAGCATTTTTATTGTTAATTTCTTACAGTAGCAGAATAACACAGAAATTAAAATATACACAGATCAACAGCAATTTCTAAATGTATAGGAAAACAGTGCGTTAAGTAGAAATCTCTGCATACTAAGCAGTAGGCCTAAGTAAAACTCTGTATTTCCCAGTTTACCTTATTCCCTTGCTTCTTAGGATGTTTCATAAAACCACCTTTTAATGCACATAATATGCATTAAAGTGCATCACGTAACCATAGATTCATACATCCAAAATTCAAAGGACGTCTCTGAATGTCCCTGAGGGATCATAAAGAGTCCCCTTTATGGGTGGGCTCAAACAACCCCTGCAAGGTAAAAAGAGCAGGGAAGTCTGTATGTTCTTTGTGGAAATCCTCTATAATTGAAGGGTCAAGGATGTCCTTTCCTAAAAGATTGGATCTTTTTTCAGGGCCTTAACCCTCCCAGTCTGCAGATTATATTATATAGATTATATATTATACAGAGTATATTGTTCTCTTGCTTGGAGTCAAGAAGCTGGTTGTTTAAGTAGTGAGCCATAGAATCTAGGGGCCATTCAATAATAAGGTGGTAGTAACTCTAGCTTATATGCTGCCACATTGACTTGGTTAACCTTCTTGTAAGTAAAATGAGGACTTCTGTGATGGGAGTTTTAAAGTCAGGTGCAGTGTGAACAACCAGAGCAGCTGACCACTTTTTCATGGTATGTTTTCATGGTAACATCTATTTGTCTGATTCTTCTGTTGATGAATAGCTCTGGTCTGTTTGCACTTTCTTATCCAGTTGCTGACTTGGAACATTGGAGGGTTCCCCAGACGAGGGAAAAGCAAAGGCTGGCAACCCAGCACACACTGAAATGGAGTAAGACCTGTGGATGAGTGGTTAAGTGAGGCATAGAGCATACTTGGCCCAAGGGAAGTAGCCACTTGAATCTATTTTGGTTGTTGGCACAGTATGTGCTTAGGAAGCTCACAATCTCCCTGAACTGATACTCTGAAGACAGACTGACATTACTGTTCAGTTGAGAACAAAAGGCATGCCATACCCAGGAGGTGAACTAAACTCCCCAATCGGTCTTTGGTAAGGTCATAGTACAGAAACACTTCTGTGGAGATGGCATCCTCTCTGGAAAATTAACAAATGGTTAATTTGGTTTTTGGTTGGTTAGTATGATGTATTACCTTGGGAGTTTTGCAGATCAGTGATGAAATTGTTGGAGATGACAGACCAGGGTTGGTGTGGAACAGGTAAGGGCTCAAGCAGACTTAAAAGGAGTTTTTTAGTGTGGGTTTGGACACAGACAGAACGGGCCTTTGTCAACTTAAAGATGGACGCCAGAAATAATTTTCCTTCCAGTTCTTAGGATGCCAGAATGTCTGGATCTGATGGAAGTACCCACAGGATTACAAGTCTCCATCAAGATGACACATACAGCTGTTCAGGAGGACATTGCTCATGCTGGATCTCCCTTTTATGTTCAGTGGATTATCTGGTGGACATTGTCAGATATTATTTGTGCACTAGCCAACAAAATAGCACATTACATTACAAGAAACCCTGGAGTACCATCATATTTAATGTATCAGGTTTAAATAGTAATAGCCAGAAGTTAGAGAATGTAGTTACTCACACTATAGCCTATAGGATGATAGCATTTGGCATGTTTGTCTGCATCAAATAAGGATTTTTTTTGTGTGTGCTGGAATGAAAAGTTGACTCATCCATGTTTAATTACATGTTAACATTCAGGTTATCTGTAAGGTGATAAAGATCTTAAATGGAAAATTCACATTATTTGTTTGTTCTTTGTTTGTCTGTATAATAATACACTACTTATGGAGATAAATTGTTGTTAGATGAAGAATCACTGGCAAAATAAAAATATTTTGATGCTATTAGTACATAAGATTAAAAGATTAAAAACAAAGGAATTGTTTATTAATAGAAAACCCATGGAGCATTCAGTGATTTAGTGATAAAGGCACCTTCTAACACAGAATGATAGATTAGATCATTTCACCTTAGTGACTCATCAGGGGTGCATTTTTGGTGTGTGATTAAGCAGCTGTCACTGAAACCTCCACTCTTGGGGATATAGGGCGTTCTCAGACTATTAGTGTTCACACTGCTGGTTAACCTGAAACAGACAGGCCTACAGAGCACTTAAATAGTTTGTTAAATAGCAACCATTTGATCCATTTCTTAGCAAATGTCTGCACTTTACATGTTTAAAATATACTATTCCTTTCTGTCATTAAATTGTTTCAACAACCTAGTTTTGGCAACATTTCTAAATCAGGACAGAAATCCATTTGCATTTTTCATGCCACTTTCTTTTAGCTTTTAAAGGAAATGAAATAAACTTGTGACCTAAATAATTCTTGTTTATGAGACTGCTATGAGCTGTGGACTGTCATCATTGTGTCTGGTGTGACAGATCAGAAATTTTGGAGTTGAGTCAGGCAGCCATGTGGTCTAAGCTTCCAATCTCCCAGCCTCCCCTGATAGAACTGATAGAACCGCATGAGCCACACGTACTTTAGCTTCAAATCAGCCATCCACACTTCCTATCTTCTCCTCTAACCCTCATTAGAGCAAAGCTGAGACAGAGAGCCATGTTAGGTGGATTAGTTCATTGCTGGCCAGCTGTGCATAAGCTGTATAAATAGACACATTGGATTGTTATTGTTCCATACTGAGGCATGCGTGCACTCATACTACACAGAGTGTTTTACTAACTATGTAAAGCCCTAAAGTTAGTCATGTGATACAAGGGCAGTTTATAAAGCAGTTCAGATTTGATTCTGAGTTCAGACTGAGTCAGGGGGTATTGTGACCTCTTAAAGGATCCCCCAGACCTACAGAACACAGTGCAGGTAAAACCAGACTTTTTAAATTCTTAATTAATGTTGCTTTAAATGCATTACATTACAATTCATACAGATGTGGTATTCAACTCAGTATTAATAAATTATCATTTGAATCATTTGAGGGTTATTTTTTTCACGGCATAAAAGATTCCATGTGGCTGCTAATCATTGTTGTTGTTGTCATCTTGTGATAAACTACTGTAATAATATGAAAACTTGATGGTGAAAAAAAAGCAAACTTTTTATCTTTACATGAAACAGGTCTTAGTCCAAACATGTCAGATACAGAAGACGTTCAATACGAGTAAGTACTGATTTCACAATGTTGTAAATTTTAATGTCCATGCAGAATTATTGACTATTAACTATAACCATTAATGAATACAAAGGTGTGTGGCAGCTAATTAAAAAAAATGATTTTCTCATTTGTTTCTGATTTTCAGGGAGAATGAGGGTAAGACGCTGCTATGTTATCACTATACATCACATGTTGCAAACTCTATACACACAAACACACACAATGTGACACATTTCATTTATGTCTCGCAACTAAAGCTTATGCAGCACGGAAATAGGGTTGGGGCAGTGTGTTTATCATCTCACTGGTTTCCTTTAAGCTTGGATAACAATCTGGCAGGCAGCATTATGATCTTGCCACAACAGGACCTTCAGACAACAACAGTGATAAAGCACCACACCCAATGGAGCACATGTGGACTACACTTTCCATAATGTCTGTTAGAAAAGACTGAGCTTTTTGCATGGGTGTGGATTTGTTTGGGCAATGTCGGCTTAGCCCAGTCAGGAATTGCTGCAGGTTTTGGCAAAGGAACAGACACACAGGAATGAAGCATTGTGTTACAATCCATAATGTGTGTTTTTCAATGCTCTTGTCTATTTCTGAGCTCAGAGGGTTTTCTCTGAATAAGGAGTGGTACTCTTCAGGTGTTTCTCAATTCTAATGAATAATACCAGTCTTAACTATGACACAGAAATGTCAACTGTAACAAAACCGTTATAAACAATTACACATGTTTAACACAGGAGTCTTCACGCTCTTTTCTAACACCTTTGCTCTTTCGAAGTTGTTTCTTGTTACCCCAAGAAACTATGTTAATGTCATTAAGCTATCCAGTTGCCATTTTCTTCCTGGCACACGGTGGAAAACCAGAGGAGAATGTAATTGTAATCGTTCTGCTCTGGTTAGTGAGAAAAGCTGCTTTGTGTTGGGAGAAAGAGGCCGAGCAAGCTGAGACCCCTAGAGAGAGGTGCTGTTGTTAGCTGCACAATGCTAATCTCACTCTATACTCTGCTTTCAATTCTCTGTAGGCAAGCTCAGGACTACTGCCCTCTTTCTCCTGCAGTAGAAGGCTTTCAGACTAGACTTTTCAGGCTTTTGTCTTCAATCTGGAATAATTGTGTCATATGACCAATTGATAGTCGTATGCTTGCAAGTAATTTTCAGCTTTTGCCTGTTCTCTCACACATGAGCTGATTTGCATGTATTTTGTGGCTTAATAGTACCAGCCTTGGTGTGTGTGTGTGTGTCTGTGTGTGTGTGTGTTGTCTGTAATTTATGGCAAAATACAGTCACAGATGCAATACATAATTACTTAACATATAGAATTCTGTATTGCGTTACATTGAGCTTAGCCGGAGGTGTATGTGTTAGTTGGGTGTGGGAATGGATATATTTTCTGGTTGTAAAGGATGACGGCTATCTCACTTTGCTATTGGCTGTTTTTGCACTGAGGAGGTTGAGGAAGAGGAGGAGCAGGAGGTAAAGGAGGAGGATGAGGATGAAGGTAGATCAGCTTCAGCTAATGCTAATAATTCAAACAATGATTAGCCAGCTGTGAAACTCTGAATGGTATCACAAACTACTGAAAGATTGTACTCCTAAATTAATATTATTCCACTGAAATTGAATGCACAGTGCAGGTCATAACCTGGCGAATGTGTAGAAAATCTGTGGTGCTGATAAACACACACACACACACAAACACATGCATATGCACACACAATAGTTGTATGAAGCTGTGAATTTATATTTACAATTACATTTACATGTCAAACTACTGACATCATCAAACTGTTGCAGTCTTATTTTGTAAGGCTTCTCCAGGATTGTGTTGCAACTTCTTTCAGTTGTTTTTGTTTTAGGGTTTTTTTCTCTTCAGTCTCCACTTTAAGAGTCAAAATGCTGCTCAAATGGGTTAAGGTCTGGTGATTGACCAGACCAGTTCGGCCAGTTTAACATCTTTCTAATTTGTTTCCCCTGATGAATTCCTTTGTTGTGTTGCTAGTATGTTTTGTATCATTGTCTAGCTGCATGATGAAGTTCCGCCTAACTACATTGGATGCATTTCACTGTAAATTGACATACTGAATGTTTCTGTAGACTTCTGAATCCATTCTGCGCCTACCATCATGAGAAGTCATACAAGTCCAAGCTACACTACCTCCATCATGCTTGACTGATGAGCTTGTATGTTCTGGTTCATGAGCAGATCCTTTCTTTCTCCACACTTTGGCCTTTTTCCATCACATTTGTAGAGATTAATCTTGGTTGCAGAACTTTTGTGAACTTTCTGTATGAATTCCAAACAAGCCTTGTGTGACTTTTATATTTCTTCTATTTCTTCTTTGAACAGTAATTTGATACCACTGCCTCTTCTGTGGAGGTTGTGGGTGATGTTACTGTTGTTTTTATTTTGTTGTTCTTCACAGCTCTCACAATGTTTTTGTCAATAACTGTTTATACAGCAGTGGTTTCTTTCTTTGTTACCTTAAATGCCTTGCTTTTCTCCCATATACAGCCCTTTGGTCTTGATGTTGGTTTCACCTTTTGCACAGGTGAATCCCAGGGTTCAAATCAAGATAGTAAACAAGTAGACCTTCAACGCTAAAGAGTAGACATTCAGATCTATTAATGTTTTGAATAGTAGATCTAACATATCATGCCTGGGCAACAAGAAACACTTGTCAGTCATATGTTCCGATATTATTGACCACTTGAATAATAGGTAGGTTTAAATAAAAGGTGCCAAGGTGTTTAAAATTTCTAGTTGTTAATATTAGGAAATAAAAGCTGAAATTCTGATTTATCATCTCATATTTATCTTTTATCTCTTTAATGTATAGCAAATGCAAAACAATTGGCCTTCTCAGAACTTTCAGAAAGCAACAGAAACTAAAAGAAAAAAAAAAAGGAAATGTACAAACACTATATCTTGACTTTTCAATATTCCAGATATTATTTCATACATCACAGTTTTGTTATCTATGTTGACTGATGGATTTGATCTAACATGGATTATCATGTTTTACACAGACTTGTAGAGTCTGTGGGAGCTAGAGTGCACTGTGATTGAAACAAAAAAAATATTCAATACTGTTCTGATATTCATGTATATATATATATATATATTTAAGGTTCTACTTTCACTCATGTTTCTGATAATATAATTTGTAATGAAAACCTGTGTTAAAAAAGAATGGCAAATCAAAGGATAGGAATCTGGTGTCTGGAAAAGATCTAGTTTACCAGACAAAATGAGTCACTACCAGTGTGAGCAAACACAAACAATACAGAAATGATGGCATCAAGTAGAATTCACTTTTAATTCATATTTTTGAATATAGTTAATATTTAAATAATACTCAACTGGCCTATTATCACAACAAACAACCAAGACAAAAAAACATTTATAGCAAAAAAATATTACTTCTACATGTTCCTCACTATCTGAATTAGGTTACTCAGAATTTGTTGCTTGTAGGGAGAATATTGTTGAGTTGATTGTTTACTATTTTCAGCTCAATAGCACAATAGTACAGTGACCATTTACTGGTAGGATCTGCAAATTTATTTCGATAAGATATCTACTTTGCTAGCTGTTGAATCTTCTCATATTAAAGAGAATTTAAAACCATTTAGCGAACCCATTTTAATTTGTCTCATTTTTTTAACACAACCACCCACTCTGTGATTCCACAACAGTGACTATATGAGTTAGAGGCCAGAAGCAGGTAATGAAACGCACATAAACAACTACATTTATACAGCTACTTTTTTCCTTCAGCATATTGTGTTATATTTATTTAAAGAGACATGCATTACTGAATAAAAGCAAGTGCAGAATGTATTGATTTGAATGATGTGAACTTTGTTTACTTTTTTTTCTTTCTTTTTATGTTCTTTAAAATAAATATTTTACTGCACACTGTGCCAGTACTCACATCCCTCACTGACCTGACCTCACCTGCTGGTAACTGTTGTGTAAAAGAGGAGATCAGACTGGTGGGCAGGAACTGGCAAGAGCAAACCTGGGGAGAAAATTGGGAAGGAATTTGTGCCTTTTGTATGAGACTATAGATGCTATTCATCTCTTAAAAAAGTAACCAAAAGCAATTTAATGCATTAAAAAGTATTACAGGTATTAAATTGTTTTTCATGAGCATAGTTTTTGACAGTGGATATTTTTATCCTTATATTTTATTTTTTGTATTTTTATAGTACGAAACATTAGATCTGTTTGCTATATATTCATGCAGTTTTCTGATTGTACATTGATCTTTGCAATACTGATATCATAAACAATATTTGCAAATATACACATTTTGCACAAGGACCATGTTTAAAAAAAGATGTTTAAAAAACAATAATCAATTATTGTATGTAGACATAGTTTGCAAACTGAACCTACCATCTATCTATCTATCTATCTATCTATCTATCTATCTATCTATCTATCTATCTATCTATCTATCTATCTATCTATCTATCTATCTATCTATCTATCTATCTATCTATCTATCTCTATTACCTCTGTGTTGGGCCTGTATTACATTTGTCCTCACATAACTATGAGAAAACATTACCTAGAGCCTTTTTCTTTCTGTAGGTGTGGCCATGGATCATGGAGAGGAAGGTTAGGATATACATACAAATTTTATATTTTGATGTTGTTTAATTGTTATTTTGGTTTTCAGCATTTCTTTTCTGTATCTTTCTTTTTCATAATCACTGGGAGGCACAGAAGAGGCAAAACCAAAGCCAAAGTAAGAGATTGTGCGAAAGAAGCATTTAAATTTCCTGGATGTTTTAGAAGGGGAAATACTCAGTGTTTATTGTTATTATCTCATTTTCAGAACTTTTCTTCCACCCATGGTGCCTCCCAAAATACCTGATGGGGAGAAGGTTGACTTTGATGTGAGTACAGGTTGAAGCATGACTGAACATTTTATTCTTTTCAGTCATAATGTGATTGCCAGTTTTCAGTTCCTATATAAAAATATGTAGAAAAAAAAATACAATTGGACACTTAGCCCTTGTCTTGACTGGACGCTACTGTAACGAATATTATATTATTAGAAATAAATAAATAAATATTTTGGTGTTGGTTGTGCAGGATATCCACCGTAAGCGCATGGAGAAGGACCTGACAGAGCTCCAGTCCCTAATTGAGTCACATTTTGAGAATCGCAAAAAAGAAGAGGAGGAATTGCTCGCCCTATCCAATAGAATGGTGAGTTACAAAAAGAAGTTTACTGCAAGGCAGTGATCACAAAAGAAATATTTCACGGACTACATACAACAGCTTTGCAAGGAATGACCAAAAGGTGGTGCAGTAGGTAGTATTGCAACCTCATAGCTCCAGGATCCCTGATAAAATACTGCACTCAGGATTTTTTTTTAAATCAAGGTAGTTACAATAAGACAAAAATCTATTTTACATGTGAGCTCTGGTCAAGAAGGCAGCACAATAATTATTACAAACAACAATCAGACAAACAACCTAGCAAATAACAAAAAGCACTGTGAGACTAAAACTAACTTCTCAGTCTTTCGGCTGCTCCCTGTTCGGGGTCGCCACAGCGGACCAACTGGTCCGCACAACAACTTAGCAAATGTTTTACACCGGATGCCCTTCCGGACGGAACCCTCCCATTTTTCCGGGCTTGGGGCCGGCACTGCATCCAGTGGCTGGGGTTGAGGCATTGGCTGGGAATCAAACCCTGGCCTTCTGCATGATAGGCAAGAAACCTACCACTGAGCCACCAATGCCCCAAACTTCTCAGCCATATAAACAATTTAATTTTCAATGTCTCAATTTCTGATAATGAAATTATTTGAACAAGTTTCTATACGTCGACCTGTGATGATGGAATGCTATAACTAAAAACTCATGGAACATGAAAATGAATGTAAATCTAAAATGTAAATTAAATATCATGCTTTTTTAACAGAAACAGAAGAACAGGAAGTGGACCAAGAACTGGTTAATATACAAAAAATTTAGCTATGTTAGCACCGAAAGCAGATGGTAATCATTTGAAAAGTGACTATGATGATTTTTAAGTTCATATGTTAGCTGGAATCTGACGACTTCTAAGCTGCTTTTGAAACATGTTTCAATAAAATATCATCAAAATCGTGAATAGGAAAAATGTCGCTTCAACAAGTTTTCAACAAGGTGTGGAGTTTCAGATTTTTTCCCCTTTGTCTATGTGAGTTTAATCCATGTTCTCCAATTTCCTCCCACCTCTTAACCTTATACAGGTAGGTGGATTGGCTATGCTGAATTGCCCCTAGGTGTAACTGAGTGTGTGAATGTTTGCATGTATGGTGCCCTGCGATGGACTGGTGCCCCATCCAGGGTGTGTTCTGCCTCACACCTAGTGTTCCTGGGATAGGCTATGGACTCACTGTGAGCCTGATCAGGATTAAGAAAAGTTATTAATGAATGAATCATTATCAATAATTATTATCACTGCCCATTGAAATGCTTTATTATACTGTGATCAAAACACGTTTTCATGTTGATTGACACTTGTATTTTATTCTAAAAATTAGGAAAAACGACGAGCAGAAAGAGCAGAGGAGCAGAGAATCCGTGCCGAAAAACAACGAGAGCGTCAGAACAAGCTAGAAGTGAGTCAAGATAATAATAGATACTTTCAGTACTCAGAGTATATCCACAGAAAATTAATAAGATGTGAATTAATCAGGAAGAAAGGGCACGGAAAGAGGAAGAAGAAGCAAAAAAAAAAGCTGAGGACGATGCCAAGAAAAAGAAGGTTCTGACAAGTCTACAGTTCACTGGATACATGCAGAAGGTAATGTTTGTAAATCTTTTCATTCTTGGGTGTACCTAAATGACTTTACCTGGTTTGTCTTGATTGTTATCTTGCTTTTGTTAATAGACAGACAAGCGAGGAGCACCAAGGAAACAAACAGAGAGAGAGAAGAAGAAAAAGATTCTTAGTGAGCGGCGTAAGGAACTCAACGTTGAAGATCTGAATGCTGAGCAGCTCAGGTACAGGACTGTCAGAAAGATAAATACTGCAAATGTCTAACTTTCTTCAACATAGATAATTCCCAATGGTACTGATAATGTGACATGAAAAAATGGGAAATTATAAATGCTGTAAAGCCACAGATGACTGAAATCCAGCGTCATTTCAGAGACTGGTTCATCCTGTTTATCATGTCTCATGTCATACAGAGAGAAAGCCAGTGAACTTTGGAAGTGGATGTACCAACTTGAGGCAGAGAAATATGAACTGCAATACAAATATACACGTCAGAAATACGAGGTAATCTATTAGCTGTGAAAGTAAAACTAATATATCAAATGTGAAAGGCAAACTCAACAAAGCTGTTAGCTATAAAAGGCAATCACTGTAACCTCCAGTTGCTATTTTTCACATGAATTTTTTTTGACAGAGCCATTAAACCATAACTCACACTGGGTCATTCACACCTAGGCCACCTAGACAAGGTGTCATTCACACCTAGGCCAGACTTCTGTTGTAATCTGGTCCTTGAATTGCTTCCCAGATAGTTGAAAGAGACTTAGATACTTTGTGTAGAGACTACGTGTCATATCTCTCATATGTTTCTGGGTCATATCTCTAAATCTTTCTGTAGGTCACTGTTCTGAGAAACAGGGTCAGCGACCACCAGAAAAAGTGAGTACTTGTGATAAATATTGTTTTCATCAATCTGTAATCTACCAAAAAAATTTTACCAAACCCCAAATGGTCCATATTTCAGTATCCCAATATATACTTAAAAAAGTAGTACATTCCCTTGAAGTAGAAACCATATACAGTGCATCCGGAAAGTATTCACAGCACTTCACTTTTTCCACATTTTGTTGTTACAGCCTTTTTCCAAAATGGATTAAATTCATTATTTTCCTCAAAATTCTACAAACAATACCCCATTATGACAACATGAAAGAAGTTTGTTTGAAATCTTTGCAAATTTATTAAAAATAAAAAACAAAAAAAATCACATGTACATAAGAATTCACAGCCTTTGCCATGACACACGTGTCTATACAAGGTCCCACAGTTAACAGTGCATGTCAGAGCACAAACCAAGTCATGAAGTCCAAGGAATTGTGTGTAGACCTCTGAAACAGGATTGTATCAAGGCACAGATCTGGGGCAGGGTACAGAAAAATTTCTGCAGCATTGAAGCTCCCAATGAGCACAGTGGCCTCTATCATCCGTAAATGGAAGACGTTTGGAACCACCAGGACTCTTCCTAGAGCGGGCCGCCCGGCCAAACTGAGTGATCGGGGGAGAAGGGCCTTAGTCAGGGAGGTAACCAAGAACCTGACGGTCACTCTGAAAGAGCTCCAGCATTTCTCTATGGAGAGAGGAGAACCTTCCAGAAGAACATCCATCTCTGCAGCACTCCACCAATCAGGCCTGTATGATAGAGTGGCCAGACGGAAGCCACTCCTCTGTAAAAGGCACGTGACAGCCTTCCTGGAGTTTGCCAAAAGGCACCTGACAAAGTTCTCTGGTCTGATGAAACAAAGATTGAACTCTTTGGCCTGAATGGCAAGCGTCATGTCTGGAGGAAACCAGGCACCGCTCATCACCTGGCCAATACCAACCCTACAGTGAAGCATGGTGGTGGCAACATCATGCTGTGGGGATGTTTTTCAGTGGCAGGAACTGGGAGAGTAGTCAGGATCGAGGGAAAGATGAATGCAGCAATGTACAGAGACATCCTTGATGAAAATCTGCCCCAGAGCGCTCTGCACCTCAGACTGGGGTGACGATTCATCTTCCAACAGGACAGCAACCCTCAGCACACAGCCAAGATAACAAAGGCATGGCTTCGGGACAACTCTGTGAATGTCCATGAGTGACCCAGCCAGAGCCAAGACTTGAATCCAATTGAACATCTCTGGAGAGATCTGAAAATGGCTGTGAACTGAAGCTCCCCATCCAACCTGATGGAGCTTGAGAGGTCCTGCAAAGAAGAATGGGAGAAACAGCCCAAAAATAGGTGTGCCATGCCTGTAGTATCATACTCAAAGAGACTTGAGGCTGTAATTAGTGCCAAAGGTGCTTCAACAAAGTATTGAGCAAAGGCTGTAAATACTTATGTACATGTGATTTGTTTTGTTTTTGTTTTTTTTTAATAAATTTGCAAAGATTTCAAACAAACTTCTTCCATGTTGTCATTATGGAGTATTGTTTATAGAATTTTGAGAAAAATAATTAATTTAATCCATTTTGGAATAAGGCTGTAATATAGCAAAATGTGGAAAAAGTGAATTACTTTCCAGATGCACTGTATGAATTAGTTACAGTTAAGGAAATGTTGAGGTTCTTTATCTGTATCTATATGTCTATATGCCATAATTCCTGAACTTCTGTTTGAAGTAGCAGCTGGCTTTCATTATGCCATGACCTCTGAAGTAGACAAATTGGAAATAACTACACAAATGCACTGTGTTAAATAAAGGCGTCTCAAAAAAGAAACACTCCATGGCTCACCAAGGGAGACATCCAACCTGGGTGGATACAATTGCAAAAGAAAGACAGGGAGGAAGAACAGCTGAGAAGCCACACTAAGCTGTGTGTGAAGTCAGACAGTATAATTATACAACCTAGTAGTATAAAATAAACCACCGACCTGGCATTCAAAATATCAAGTCCTCTAGATCTGTTGGACACCCAGACAATGTCCATAATGGTAGCAATATGCATGAGTCAACTCACAGGTGTGTATTTAAAAAAAAAAAAAAAAAGTAATAAAACCTGGTATGACTTATGAAGGCAGGATAACATGCTGGGTGATACTGTTAGGAACATATATACTTGACTCATAGCAGATCTGTGTCAGCTTGCAATGGTGACATGTAGTCACCATTAATTTACCAAGTAATGTTTGGGATGAGATTCACCTAATCATTCCTCTGCTGCCTATTGTTTGAGTCTAAGGAGGAGCTTCTACAAAATTATGCTTATATTGTGCTCCATGTTGGATGACCTTGGCACAAAGCCCCTATTTCAAAAAGGATTAAGCCATTTTTTTAGGCCTCTCCCACAGCTCAAATGGTCTCTCTCTCTCTCTCTCTCTCTCTCTCTCTCTCTCTCTCTCTCTCTCTCTCTCTCTCTCTCTCTCTCTCTCTCTCTCTCTCTCTCTCTCTCTCTCTCTCTCTCTCTCTCTCTTGCATGCACACTCCCAATTTTTTTTTATCTCCCTCAGTGATATGTGCCAGAGGTAGAAATGCCAGAGAACTTAAAGCCTTTTGTAGGCAGGCTGGCACAGGGGAGGTTGATGAGAATGTGCCAAGTAAATGACAGAGAGATAACAAGAGAGAGACAGAGTAAGACAGAGATAATGAGAGAGAGACAGAAAGAGGGATACAGACAGAAAGACAGAGACAGAGAATTAGACTGTGAGAGAGACAGAACAAGAGAGTAACAGCAGCTGCCATCTTGAAGCCAGAGATCGCTGTATAGTCAAAGGTTGAGGTTTGGTGTAGTCACTGTGTTTCTTCTTTTTTAATGACATCAGAGGGTCCATCTATCAGCTGGATGGCGAGGCTTACAATTACGATTTTTAAAATGAAAAGTAATACTAAAGTAATAAACCTTCTCATTTAAGAATATTAAACACTACAAAACCATATTTTCCTTTTTAAAGTTAGATTTTTATATTTTATGTATTTTATATACATAGCTTTATTACAACATTTGTACAAATATGAAGTTTGACAAAACAACATGTACAGGTCAGTATGTATTACATGACATCATTCTTCAAAAACAGCATTTAATATTCTCATATTGAACAAGTGGGAAATTTGATGACAATAAAGATTATATTACTTTATTAACTGCACACTGAGGAACTCCAGTTTCTCTTTATTAACATTTGTAATATCTGGTCAAGTGTTTTGGACAATACTTGTTTTTATCTCTCTTATCAGTCATTTTCTCTTGCTGTTGTTCTTTTAGTACCAAAGGGCCCAGGAGCAAGAGAGGATTGAGAAAATAGAAAGTTGTCACCAGTGAAACGTGCCAATGTGGAAAATGTGGCCTTTATTCATGACCTTCTAAAGAACAAACATGATGGTCTCAGGCACAATTAAGATAAAAAAAAAGTGTAGAAAGGAAACAGCATATGACTACATTTGATTCCATGAAATGTATATTCTTCGTAAAGGTAATCTGTTTTTTTTTTTTATTTAGTAAAAGGTTCACAGACATAAATCTTAATCCAAACAATTTGTGCAGCTTCTGATTATAAGAACTTGACTAGTTTGACAAGTGTGACCATATTCATATTATTATTCATATTCATATTAAAGCATTTCACTACATGTCGTACTGTGTATGAGTTTGTATGTGGTAAATAAAATTGGAATTTGAACTACACATCCATAATTACATCCATAATTACAGTTGAACCAGTTCAACAAGAAACCAATAAATCATATTGAAAGGTGCTTTGTCTGTTTCTCAAATGTGTTTTAATGTTATCTTTGAAAATGCGTGATTTGTAAGCAGATAGCATGATCCATGTCTCTGATTGCTCCCATCTCCCAAAAGACCTCAGTGTTGTGCTTCCACAGTAGATATAGCTAAAGCATGTAATAACATGTTTAGAACTTCATTTATCACTTGATCACTCCTTGAGATTGCCCTTTCCACAGGGCATCCATTGACTGGTCGCAATTTACTGCAGTTGGCCAATGCAGCAACCTTGTCTTCTCTGCATTTCTGTATCCTCCACCACTTGATCCTCTCAGGGCCAGATGCTGGTGTCCTCACTTGTTGCAGTTGGTCTAGGCACATGTCCAGCATGAGAAGATGATGTTGAGGGGGTGACACTATCATACAGGATCACTTTGGACTTGATCAAGAGCTTCAGGCCCTGCTGCCGGACTATCAGTTATCGATCAGAGTCGCATAGCCGCCACTGGTGTAGGTGGTTAAATGCATGGGCTTTTTTTTTTTTTTTTTTTTAACATATGTGCCTGCCACGGCCAGGGCTTGGGCTTTAGAACAGTCCAGTATGTGACATCCCCTATCATTCCTCACTAGTCTATTGCTTCTTGTGCTGTAGAACATCACCTTGTACCCCTCTCTGATGTCTTTCACCTTAGCTCCTGACTCCACTTTGATTCTTGGATGTACACAATATCGACTTGTCTCTTCTTGTCTCTTCTTCATGTGTAATTCACAGCTGAATCCAGTAAGTGTTGCAATGTTGAAAGGTGCCAATCATAGATTTTTCTTTTTGGCTCTTTTGGCTTTTTTTTTTTTTTGCTCCATCCTTGGGCAGGTAACCCTTTTATATTCATATGTCACTCAGGTAATGTCGGTTTAGCCAATACGCCCCTGTTTCCAGCTGGTACTGCGAGGAGGCTTTCTTCATTTTAAAATAAAAAAAACTTAAAATTTAAGAAGTGGGGGGCATGAAGCCTTTATTATCGCCACACATACATTACAGCATAGTGGAATTCTTTTCTTCGCATATCCCAGCTGAAGAAGTTGGGGTCAGAGCGCAGGGGCAGCTATGATACAGCGCCCCTGGAGCAGAGAGGGTTAAGGGCCTTGCTCAATTGCCCAACAGTGGAGCTTGGTGGTGCTGGGGCTTGAACCCCGATCCACGACCCAGAGCCTTAACCACTTGAGCCACCACTGTGCCTAATTTATAAGCTAATTGACTAAAAATGGTCATACTACTGCCCAACACTGCATAATGCACATTCTGTTCCACAGAAAAGCTTTATATTAACACATTTAATTATGCATAATATACCGTATGCATTATTCAAATAAAATATGTTCTGCTTCATGACAAGTTGTATCTTGAAGTACATTTTTGCTTTATCATATCGTTATACAAACTTCAAACATTTTGGCCAGAGTGAAGATGATAATGTTTTAGAATTGAGTTGCACCCATACTTTTGCAATACATCTGGCAAACCGATAATGTAGAGAACTCAATAGAACTCCCAGTGGTTAATAAGCATGGTTCAACCCTGTATGTTGTATTCTGTTTTTCATCAAGTCCATAAATGAATGATCAAGTCAAATTTTTCTTCACATCAAAATGTAAGTAATGCTAACAGCCTTAACTGATTCCTCTGTTGCACCGTTCTCCATTTTTCATTAAAGTTATTAATCTAAATGAAGTTATGTAGTGCCACAGCAAGCTTCATAACACCGACTAATTATTGACATTTGTTTGAACTGGCTGTAAGACAACTGGCATCAAGCTGGGGAACTTCCCAAAACTAAAAAACACAGTACAATCCTGGTGTTTTCTGACTTGTTTTATAATCCCCTTCCCTGCTCTACCATCACCTTTCAGATTGCTGAGTTGTTGTTCAGTCATCTTCACTACTTTTCAGGTATTTTGGATTTTCTTGAACTGTTTAAAGCCCTCAGACAACAAGCTGACCTCATTCCAGTGTGTTTCAGTAAGACCTAATTTCTCTGGATCACAACCACTACTATCAGTTATTTGCGTTGGAGTGAACAGGTGTGGTAGAGCATGTATTTAGGTGCAGGTGGCATGATAAACCAAAAGGATGGTGGACCTCTGACTTAAGACCAATCAACTGGTTAAATGAAACACTGAAGTCATGTACTGGCTTGGCTTACCAAAACTACATCATACTGCTGAGAGCTGATGGTCTTGCTTTCTTTTCCTAACAGCTAAATCTGACTCATCTCTTTTTAGATGACTCATTTATTTTCCTGTTAAACACCACTGTAATAGCAGTAACAGTAATGTTTTCTTGTGACATCAGTGACACAAAGCAAAGAACTGCTAACTTCTCACGGGAATATCAAACTTACAACTGATTACAAGTTAGCACCAGAATCTTTAAGCACTTGTGAAAAGTTTCAATATAAACATGTTTAACATGTTGAGGGGTGACGTTTAACTTTAAATCACTACGAGCATAAAACAAACAAAAAAATACCATTTCAAAAAGCTTTATTCGGTTTCTGCTGGAAAAAAAGGTATTAACAAATTAAACATGAGATTTGAATGAAATGACCAACTACAAAGGAACCCTCTTCAAATATTAAGATCAAGTGAAAGATTATTAAAAGGCAATGAATCTGAAAAAAAAAACCCAGAAAAAAAAAACATTAATATTCATAATAATACCTTGATGTCTTATACTTCACCCTATGGTTAACTGTATCGGGTTGGCAGAAACCAAAACCCAAATATTTGCAAAATATATCCATTTTTATGAATGTGTCATATATTTCAAATAAAAAGGCATGAGAAAATTGAAGTTTAACCAATCTCTTGTAGGCAGACAGCGTTCCATTCATGTCAGAATATCATCATTATACTCAAAACAACAATCCATGTAATGTAATAAATGTAATAAAAATGTAATATGTTCCCATTATGGTGCTTCCATGCAACAAAAAAATCAATGTGAAATAACAAAGAATAGAAATAAACATTTTTTTTCCATTTCTGTGCAGACTCAGCGCTGTGAAGCTCATTTACATTCCCCTTAGCTACTTTTTCCTTTTAACCTTCGCAGTTCTTTATGTTCAAAGTGGACAGGAATATATGATTCAATTTCATATATTGTATGTGTATATATTGTATGTGTATTACAATGTGTATAGTTATGCAAGTTATTTTCTGGAGCTGTTATGTAGAGTTGGACGATTGTGAAAGTCATCAGCATGATGATTAAATTACTCAATAATCTGAAGAGACTTGAATGCAGCTGAAGTTGTCTCATTCACAAAGAAATTCTTATTCATCCTTTGCTGGAAATGAAACAAACAAAACAAGCAAAAAACATTATTACAAAATTTACATTACACACTTTTATATATAAATGATTACTACAAAACAGTCCTGTGACTAATTTAGACATAAAATAAACACATAAACATATTAATAAAATCCAAAAGTGAACAATCAAACAAAGTTAAATCCAAACTTCTTAAACCAACTCAAAAATCCCCAATGTTGAATTAAAACTTACCATGGCTATATAAAATCACATGGACATAATTCTCAACACTTATGGACATAAGTGTAATCTATACTGATTATTTCTGTCAGGTTCTCCATGAATAATTATAACGATATGATAATAAACGATGCTCAAATAAAATTGTTGCACAAAAAGTCATTATAAACCAGTTCTAGAAATGAACAACCTTTACGACGTGTTGTTTTTTTTACACATTAACAGAAAAAAAGAAGGAAAAAATCCCTGTTAGACGAAGTCAATCAAGGTGAGATAAAACAGCAGCTTTTGTCATGGAAACTAGCATTGTAAGATTTAATTCAGTACAAGCATACCAGTGGACACACTTTTTCTCAACACCCCCCTTTACTTTTTACCTACTGCTGTGTAATCACAAACAAAAGTCCTTTCACTGAAACTTTTTTAGACTTCCACACACCCACTTTCACACAGGCTCTCCTCATTAATGACTTGTAGACGTGTTAACAGCTTTAAACTGAAGCACACGCCCAAACCTATCCACCCTTCCACACCCAGCCCTGATATAAAACACTCTGTCACCTCCACCCCTCCTCTGCGGCTACATGCTAAGATCTGCTACATTTCAATAAACAGATCAATGCTGTCAAGAATGTCAGAAAATCAAGTGACATTAATTAACAGGCTGTTAGAATGTAGACAGCTCTGGTTAGAGCAGGAAAAATTAAGCTCCACAAAAGTTTTTGTCTTAACAATCTTGGCCTCTAGACATTTCACAGTTTTGTCTTGCTCTGCTAAGTATATATATATATACACTTGTATCAAAGCCTCACTGCCATGGAACTGTCATGAACATACGTGAATTATAATACATTTTTCATGGCTTACTTGAAGGCAGGGTTTAGACAGGAAAGAAGTGAAACTGATTCAACAAAAGATATTTGTCAGGTAGGTATGTGCAGTGCCTCTCAAGTTCCATTGCTTTGTTATGATTTCAACGGTGATAGGAACACCTTTTTAAATGTCCAGACAGAGAAAGAACGACTAGTCAAACTTATTGTTGGTGTTGGGGGGGGGGGGTGTTTTGGGGGGGTTTGCAATGTGGGTTTTCTAATCACATCACCATTTTAGCATTTAAAAAATGTTGATATTCTATTTCTTTGCTGTCTTACAAAAATAAAATCCATCAGGAGCACTGGTGACAATAGAACCTAGTCACTGGCAGTATGTAGACACAGTATGTAGACACAGTGTCAGTAAATTAAAGGAAAGTTTGAGCATGTTCACTCGCTCCTAAATATTTAAAAGAGCTGTTTTAAATATCAAAAAAATATCATCTGTCACTTAGAAATATCATGGGTTTTGTCAGGACTCATGAGTTAGGTAAGTATTCAAATGAAAAGTATCCAGTAATAATAAAGTTTTTTTCCCCCAAAGTTAGATCCAAACAATACATATAAACATCTATACCTGTGATGAAGGAAATCTATTAAGAGCAGGAGAATGTGATGGGACAAATGCACATGACCACAAACTCACAGTACTCTTTTTGTGTCTCATCTTGTGTGTGAAAGAGCCTGGGAATTATAACACAACCAATTCTTATCAAAGTTCCTACAGACTACATACTACAGACCATATTCTCAAACAAATATGGTCTGTAGTGTGAAACTTTTGTATAAGTCATTGGTCTGGATTATGTTTCTGAATTTGAAATTCAAGGTACAAGTTAGTTCCTGTTCTTACCTACTGTGTCTTTCTCAACTCACAAAGTTTATTAATTTAATAAAAATTAACGGCACTCTTACTTCTTTTTTTTTTATTAATAATAAATTATTTTGTCCTTAAAGACTTTCCTGAGCTGGGAAACTATGGATATTTTAAAGTGCTTAAAAACAAAGCCTTATTTAATAAAAACGGTTAAGTGTATCCTAAAAAATCACAGCATTTACTTCTCTTTTTTATTCTGTCTTAGATTATTTCTGCCATACAAGTCCCTTTATGGGATGATGTGTCACTATAGAAACAATTACATATCACAATGAAAGTGTTAATATTGACCTATCTTTCAGGTTACAATGAGAACTACTCTACTCTTATACAAAAATAATGCACACCTTTTGACCAGCAGATTCTACAGATACTACAAGTTTATAGCCATGTAACAACAGCTAAAGATAAGAATAACGAATAGCTCTGAGTCTGATAGCTGTTGCATTGTTTGTTCAGGATTTCTCACTCCTAGTGTATGATTAACACAGTGAAACCTGTTGCTGGTCATTCTTTTAGTTTTGCTTGTTACAAGATGTAACAAAAACATTTCAGCTGATCAAACTTTCACAAAATGTTTTTTTAAGTATATAATTAGGACATTAATATGCAGAATTTGTAAGATGATCATTTATTTAGTTGCCTTATTAGAATTCCAGTGTATTTCTCTGGGATGGCTTAAATGAATTTGAATGGCACCACTTCTTTGCACTATGTCTTGTGCTGACAGCAAAATAATGCAAGGAATATAGTAATTGGATACTACATTATTCTGCAGTAGAATTTTTTTGTGATTTTAAGACAACTGTACTGTAGTCTGACACTACACAACTCTATGATTTTTAAGAACATGTTTTCAGAAAGTTTAATAACTTATTGATGCATCTGGTAATGCTTCTTGTATAAATAAATTAAAAAGAAAGCAAGTAAGCAAGAAAGTAAGCAAGCAAGAAAGAAAGAAAGAAAGAAAGAAAGAAAGAAAGAAAGAAAGAAAGAAAGAATGAAAGAAGAGGAAGGAAGGAAGAAGTGAAAAGGTAGCTTTATTTTTTTGTTAAACTGGTTGAATCACAGTTTGTGTAAGAAAAAATGTTCAAAAGCATTATTAGATTTAAAGCACTGGCTAAACACCTCACCTTCTTTAGGGAACTCTGAAGAGTCTTGTCAGACCAGAGGCTATGAAGGAGAACTCCTGCTGCTTTACTGGTCTTTGGCATGGCTCTATGAAAAACACTGCACATAAGAACATATATCTGTCTCACTAGCAGCAGAATTATTTTCCTCTGAATAAGACACTCACGTGTTTTGAGTCATGTTATTGAGTGAGTTTAACAGGTCTTTGCTTAGAAACATCTTCCCGTTCTCAGGGTCTGCCCTCAGCAGGTTGATTGCTGTGTGGCAGGCCGCTGCCATGGCGCTGTCAGATTCTGGAGTATGGTCAGATGTTAAGGTATCTATGACCTCAGGAAGAGCCTGACGAGCTGCCGTGCATACACAGAGCACAATCAACACAATCAACAACAACAAACATCAGTCTCACTATCAGCACTATCAATCTCCATATACAGCTAATAACAACCTTCTCATAATAGCCACAAGCATCAGGATATAACAATATAAAAAGTAAAACTTCAAAATAAAATTGACAAAAATCCATCAACAAACCACAACAAAAAAATCATGCAACCACCTATTCAGCATACATGCAATATAAATTAATATAACATCTCACAACTAGTAATGTATCACAAGCCAAACTAAAACAGCACTACACAACTTATTATACACTTATTATAAGCAACATTTATACACATGGAAACACAATGACAGCCAACAGAGCTCTGAATGCATTTATAATTAATGAAATAAATCCCATGCATTATAGAACTAATGGATTCATGTTTTGTTTCTGAATGTTACCCCTCTTCCATGTTTACTCTTTCACTTGCTTCCTGCCTAGAAAACAAAAGATGTAGTCCCTCCCAATTTCAGGTCTCGCATGTAAACACAGAATTTGAGTCTCATCTTGTTGCATTCTTTATACTCAGGTTAATCTGCACTAGTGTAATAATATGCTTATTTTTTCCAAGTATACAACAAAGTACTCCTCTAAGTCACCCAGGATAAGAATGCCAAATGCAATAAATATATAAGTCAATTTACCCATAATTCCTTGTACTGCTGGAGTCCGAGCCAGGTTCCCAATCAGTGTGCTGATGCTGTTCTTCAGGGACAATGTCTCTGATTTTAGATTTTGAGCAATGTTCCGCGTACCATTCAGCCTCTGGACAATGATGTGGCTGAACACATCTGACACCTAAAATGTAGAAACAGGATAACACACATTAGCAAGTTCCTCATAAATACTTCTTATAAATGTACTCATAAACCAAACTTATACTATATATAATATTTCTATTATAACATATATTTTATAATATATATTTTATTATTTTCAGTGAGACTATATATATATTTTATATAAAATAAATTGTTAAATACTGAGTCATCCAAAATGGTGCTCACACCAGTGATAGATAACATGGAAGCAAACAGAAAAACCGGTAGAAATTTACACTTTGTCATTCCAAACGTAGACCTAAAACCAGTGAGTTTTTTTTTTTTTTGAGTAGATCAGAGTGTTGTGCTCTTACTGATAATGTAAAGAATTGCTGAACTATCAAGTCATCTTATTTAGACAAACACTAAATCTACCAACTTTTCAACCTGAATACTTGCGTGTCCTTAATTATGTAATTGGTTTATTGGTGTATAATTGTCATGGTTGGCAAAGTTCCCTGTTGGGCTACTAGGGGGTTTCTAGCAGGGGGTTTGTTTCTCTGTGCCATGTGTGTTTTGTGTTGACATTTTAGCCCTGCCTGTTCCCACCTCTGTTCACCTGTCCCTTGTGTTCCCTTGATTATTACCCCTATTTATATTGGTTGTCGTGCCTGTGTTTGTGGCAAAATCCCTGTTTTGCGCCTATCCCTGCGTATGGGTCTGCTCCGTCTCGCCTGGTACCACCGGTACGTGACAATAATGAACAGATGTAGGACCAGGCAAAACAACGCATTACTAGCTAGGCATTAAGCAAGGAAAAAGGTTAAAAATCAGATCTTACAATGCCCTTCTTGGCGGTGAGGTTGTGCAGCGCTCCACAGCATGCCTCCTTAGTGTTTGTGTTCTGACTGGAGCCCAGCAGGTCCAAATACAACCGCAGGGTCTTCGAGTGAACAAGTTGGCCCATGCCTTTGGGATTGAAATCATCCATCAGTGGGTATTCAGCGTTGCTCTTTAATACAACCAAACAAAAGATGACTCATAAGACATGGTAATGATTCACAGATAGATAGATACAACTTTATTATAGCAACGATTTATCACAGAAAACTTTTTTAAAATGATTTTATTTTCTGCTAGTGTTTTCACACAAGGTAGTAAATTAAACCTCACAATTTGCTCCCTACTAAGCAGTTATTATTGCAATACATTTTATTATGCATCGATTAGCAATATAAACAATATTCAATATTGTCCAATGAGAAGTACATATTGCCCCTTCAAATGTTTGAGGATCTTACTGATGACAGTTGTGTAGTGAAAATAGAAATAACAGGCCATCAGAAAGGAACTAAACTAACCTATAAAAACTCTAATATAAATATGATTTAAAAAATATACTCAAATTAAATTAAACACATGGATGTTCATGCAAAAATAGTTTTAATATTGTTTTCATTTGATTAAAAAAAATTGACCTTAAACAAACATAAGATAATTTTTAAAAAACAGAAGGTTACTACAAAATTATAAATCGGGCTTTTTCAAAAACGGCACTCATTAATCTGCTCTTGTGCCTTTAATTCAATTACTTAGGTGAACTTTAAACATCGCTGACAGTAAACTGACCTCTTGTTGGATCTTGCGACTCTGATTGCTAAAACAGCCAATAGGGCCGGTATCAGCGGTGTTAGCTAAAGAAGCCTTCTGGGTTATCTTGCTAAAGACAGAAGGGGCCTCGGATTCCAGCTGATAGGTGAGGTTGTGCAGAACACACACAGAGTTCTCCACAGACTGCGAGAAAATAGTAGAACAAAGAACACCTGTTAGGACATGAAAAATGTTTACCACTTTATGTATGTTAGTGACACTCACCTTAGGCCATGTGTATTTTATTGCACATGTTTAGAACTACAAATACCGAGGCTCCTGGTGTATGTTTATGGAAAGCTGGAAGTTAAGCTACAAGTAAAGCATTCTCATTACTGTATCGATTAAACAGATAATCTAAAACCTCATTTTCTATAAAAGAAATTTCATCCACTTATATTACTTTACTTAGCAATATAGAAGTAACATACCTATTTATCATTAACAAACATGGAAACAAGGGTCCAGTAAACAGAGAATAATACCTTATCATCCAGTTTGCCTTCATCCACAGAAGTCTGCAAGTGTTTGACTAGTGAGTCAATCAGGCCCTCACAGTTACGCAAGGCTTGCCGGCTTGCCACTCTGCCAGAACTGAGATTCCTTTTGGTAAAGAGAGTAAACAGGCTACTGTTACATAACAACATTTTTTTCTTTTTTCTACATTTTCTAATTGCTATGTCTAGGCCAGTAAACAAACATGTTCACACAGAGCTCTTAAGAAATGCAACCATAAATTTTGTAGCCTATTGTAGCTTAATGGACCAAACCAAGAACACTATGTGGAAAAAAACAAAATAATAGGCAAAAGATTTTTTTTTAATATCACATATCTATACTACATCATATAATTATATTTTCTTCCATATAAACAATATACACCACATCTTTTGCAAAGTTTTAAACCTGAAATTTTTGTGTACTATATTCAACGACATAAAAATACACATTTGTTTTCTCATAACTGAGGTTCCCACTGACAAATGCTGTGCAGGAAGCATGGTACCTGAATTTGCATTTACTTACGATGTGATCCTCCTGAATGAGTTAAAAAATGTTTAAATTATCGGAATGTATGTTAATTGTTTTAGTCTGCTTCGCTGCTGGTTAACTTAGCTTGAAATAACAAGCATGTGTTCCCATGTACTAAAGCTGTGTGAAAGAATTTTTATCGTCATAAAGTAGTTCACACAGTATGAGGCTGAAAAATGCAGCAACAATCTCTATCAAAATGCTCAACATTAGTTTAATCATAACTGTCCGTGGCTCCCCAAAGCTAATGTGAGGAGAGCGTTGTGCTTTTTGCTGTGGCATTTTACCTTCATGATCATATGTTTGGTGGATTGTAAGTCCCACTGGACACAATCAGACCTAATCACTGGTTTAGTCATTGTAGAGATAAAACATTGTTGTCAGTGAAAAAGGCCTTTTTCATATAGGTAAATGATATGGCTGGTGTGATAGTACTGCAGCTACACCCTCAGTACAGCCCAAGGATGTCAACTTGATAAGGAATTTCCCTCAGTTCTAAAAATGTGTGTAATGACTCATGCTTTGTCTCATAATTATGATAACATCATAGACATGCCAGACTCATTTCTGGTCTCACAAGAGCAGAAGACAGTTTCAAGGTTTTCGCCTATATCAAGTGTCACAGAGTCTACAATTAGATGCCACGGAAAAAAACGTGGTTTAAGTACCAATCGCATAAGCATACCTTCCTTTTTCATTCGATTATTTTGGAAAACATGTGCAATCTCTAATTGAAGAAGA
The DNA here is from genome assembly GCA_033459395.1 of Hemibagrus guttatus. Taxonomy (NCBI): domain Eukaryota; kingdom Metazoa; phylum Chordata; class Actinopteri; order Siluriformes; family Bagridae; genus Hemibagrus; species Hemibagrus guttatus. The sequence continues at coordinate 21,780,703 of JAUCMX010000001.1, forward strand.
TTTTAATATACAGTTTGACCTATCTAGAATTACTTTTGACCCCTGGAGGATATTTTGAGTGCGACATAGTACATGTTTTTTTCTTTATTGCAAAAACTAATTGCTTTCATTGTCTTCTCCTAGACTAAACTTAAATCTGAAACATGTTGGCAAATACAGACTCTGTCAGAACTCTTTTTTTAAAAACACTGGATGTTTAATAAATTATTTACTCTATTAATTGTAGTAATTGTTATGCTATATGTGTTTAAGTACACTCTTCTATTCTATGTTTTGCATGATACCCTTTAAAAAAACCTGTATAACAATATATAATACAACATAAAAAGGAATAGTTATCGTAACTAGGTATAAACATTTTGACATCTATAACTTGCCAACAGTGTGATGATAAATAAATATTACTCAAGAAATTAATACAGTTAATAAAAACAGAGGAATAAATGTAAATCATCCACTATGATCCTCTTAACAATTTGCCTACAATTCCACTTTCAAGAAAACAAAGAGCTATGGGTTCTGCTCACCGTAGACAGGCTGTGGCATAGCGAAAGCTCTCAGTGCGAGATTCAAAATCAGAAGTGATGCCTGTGATGTCTGCGTTCGGCTGCAGCACTGTGCTGGTGAGGACCGGCAGAGCTTGTCGTAGCAGATTAGGTTGAATGCTTTCCTCTGAAGACAGGTTCCACAGAAGACCTGGTTTGACACAGAGACACTGCAAGCTCAAATAATCCAAATGCAAGAACAAAATAATGTATGGTTTTTGTCTACTATCTGGTAAATTTATATTTATGGAAAAATAAACCAGGGCAGGTTTACGATCTGCACAGAATGTGCTCAAGAATAATGCAGATAATTTACAACCTTAGACTTGTAGTTCAGACACTTCACAGAGGATGTAGATTATCTTACAAAGATACATTCCCTTATGCAATGGGTTATTATGTTTTAAACAGATTAGCCTTTAAATACTAAAATATTTGTTTGTTTGTTTGTATTTTAAAAATTTAAGATAAAATTAGAGTATCTAATAAAATATTAAGCCTGGACTGTTGTTGATAAAGGCCTGACAGCATTAAACAATGTTTAATTCACTGACGGCTGTTTTAAGAATGCTACCTAATACTAACCTAATAAGCACCGTAGACGTATGAGGATAGTATTTTTATTCATTGGGGAAGGAAGAAGCCTCAGCTTAATCTTCTATAAAGACTATCTTAGGTTATATTCCTTTATTTAATGGTGTGTTAAACCAAGCCACCATGCACAGCATCCTAGATTTGCAGCTCTCTAAGACCGCGTGTGTGCAGATGCTTACCTGTTACATGTTTCTGAGTTTCGGCTGAGCTAGTGTCTCGGAGTAGCTGCAAAGCCTCGTTCAACCCTCCTGCGCGCCGCACCTCCTCCTTGTTGGCTGAATTTTTGAAGACGACGTTACGCAAGGCAGAGGCCGCTGTCAGCTGGATGTCAGGGTTTTGGTTGTTAAGCAAGCCCACCAAATGAGCAATGGCATTTAGCTTCCGTACCTAAGAGAGAGGGTATATGCAATTCAGATGGTGAAAACTGTGTAACGTTGTCAGCTATTAACTTCTCAGACTGGTTACTAGGTATGCGTGGTTTGCAGATTAAAGTGATGTGCAATCGTTCCATACTACTTCCTATGTTGCACTCACATTTAGTATTTACTTTAGTGTTTGGATTCACTGGTTTGGTGAGTATAATATGCAAATATCTGACTTACATAAACATGCCTTACCACTGTGATCACAAAAACATGCTCAGTGCTGCATCAGTAATAAACTCCACAAAGTACAAATTGTAACCAGTATCTGACCACACACTGCTCCAGTAAGGCTACTGGCTGAAATGTTGAGCTGACATTCAGTCATTTCTGTACATTATATCTGTTACTGACAAATATGGGCTTGGATGAAATGTTCTTTGCTCACCTCTTCTTTGGCGTTGTCATCTGTGAATGTGCTATGCTGAATAACGGAGGCTCCAAGCAGCTTATACCTTTCATCACCATGCATGATCCATGTTATCGCATCTAATAATGCGATATTAGACATGTTTGCTTCTCCATTCATTCTGATAATCAACAACAGAGAATTCCTTAGTTACTCATTTGACCTTTAAATACAATATGCCAGAGATCAGTAAATGGGAGCAACCTAATGATGGACATCAGGTCTTCTAACTCACCCGTTCATCTCACCCTTGCTCCTGCTTGGCATTGAGAGCTTGGGCTCAGAGTTTGAGTGGGCAGAAGGAGGTCGCCTGTTGATGGTATTACTGCCATAGAATTGATTGCTAGTGCTCTGAAAGCTGTTGTTCATTTTCATTGGAACAGGGCTGGTGAGTGGAGGTTGGCTCTGACTCCTTTCCAGGCTTTTTGAATGCCTGTACTTCTCGCTCCAGCGCGTGGTGGAACTTCTGATGGCCCCTTGATTGGCATAGATGTCAGCATAGGTACTGGGTTGGATTACAGTAGGAAGGCTGTTCGGTAACATGCTGTTATTTGGAATCCTGTGATAGTTGGCTGACCTGGTGCTGACACTCCTTTGCATTATGCCCTGCTTCTGTTGTCTCTGGAAAATAAACAGGCAAGAAACATGAATGCGTTTAACCAAGACCTGCACTGAGTAGACACATGGAAAAAATACTGTACACCAAATCCTGCAAGAATATGAAGAGGATAAGCTAGCAATGTAAAAATACTCCTCCTCTGGATATGATCAGACAAGAGGACAAGAATGTGCGAATGTGCAGTGTTATAATGTGTGAGCAAATGCGTACAAATATGTACAATGTATAGATAAAAAATTATGTTTCTTCACAAGCAACAGTAAATATATATTTTAGATTTAATTTATATATAAATATATATTTTACCATGAAAGTTAAATCTAATAAAAATACAAAAGAATACTTGATTCATTATTCATGGAAATCTGTCAGCAACAGAACAGTCTGTACAGCTTACCGGGTATATGAGTATATGAGTAACATGAGGTTACAAAGGTTACAAAGAATTGTTGTTGTTGTTAATATTATTATTATTATTATTATTATTATTATTATTATTATTATTAATAATAATAATAATAATAATAATAATAACAACAACAACAGCAACAACAACAACAACAACAACAACAACAACAATAATAATAATAATAATAATAATAATCCACTGATTGAGGTTCTCAAAAGGTAAGTGTTCTTTTGCATACATCAGTTCTTGCAGTGGTATGCACAATACAACCAGCCAGGAGCTCAATGCAAATAACTGCATTTTGATCACAAAAACAAACAAACATGTGAGGGGTTTATATATTCTTATACTCTAATCATTCTTTCTTTCTACAAATATCCACAACTTTATACATTCTGCCAGATTAGCTTTCGTCAACTTCTGTTTCCTGAATATAATGTGTGGGAATTCTCATAAAAGACAAGATCAGACAACCCTCCCACCACAGACTAATGAGTGATTTCTGAATGCTTCACTCCAGTCTCATCTTTTCTGACTCTCCTCCTTCAACTAATGCACTGAGGATGACCTCAGATAAGCAACAACTACGTTCACTCTCACTTGCCATCATAACACAAAACCAGAAGCTAATCCATCATTATCAGTAGTTTTCGTGACAGACTGTTAAGCCTTTTTTGACACACACCCAACACATATACACACACAAAGCTGTAGAACACCGGATAATTATATAATTCACACAACACATCAAATGCTGTTTCTCTAAACGTGCAAAAAGGGTGAGATAGAAAAGACAAAAACACTCAAAATAAAATAAATTTGATTCAGGTTTTACAACCTGAGGCCTGTAGCCAAAATCACATGTTGCAATTTCTTAATTCAAGCCACTTAATTCATTTTTCATTTCATGATCTCCTTTCACTAATCATCACATTCAGACAGAATGCTGCAAAAAGTCATGTTTACAAACTGCATTTATTGCTTAAATGTTGCTATAAATATATTTAGAATCATATAAATAGTTTTATTATTGTATTTTTAGTCAAGTTTATAACTCTCAACTTTTTGCAACGTTGCTTTCTCAAAAACCAAAAAAGAACTCACTGAAAATATTTCAAATTGAATTTTACTGTAAACTTATTTGTTAGCACAGCATTATCGCATTAGCATGCCCGTATCCACCAGTGAAGTCAGCAAGTTCTTGGCCTTTATGTTTTTTCCGAGATGTGTATAATAAAAAAAATTGTGAAATAAATTGCCTAATAAAAACTCTACTATGATGCAAAGACAATGCATGCAATAAAATCGTGTGTCAGTGTTAAAAAGTTTCAAATGACCAATAAAAGAAAAAAAAAGGCATGCTTTTCTGTTCACAGAGGCCTAGCGTACTTCAGTTTTAACAGTCAAAGAGTGAGAGGCAAGATATAATTAGCTAAACATTGAAAACATTTAACAATCAAACGACTGACAGTAATATACAGGGATGTGCACTGCTCAACATTTGTCAAAATTCACCATTTTAAATTGAAAATATATCATTGGTGTGAATCATTTAGCATGATTCACGAAAGTGATAAGAAAGAAACACTAACGGAGCCGATTTCAGCATAGTAGGCATACAATTAAGAATAAATTTAATGAACTTGGTTCCGTGGCTTTCCTGGTAGCCAATCAGTAAATTCACTTAATATAACTCATTATACATTATCACTTAATACAACTAATATAATTCATAAAATTCAAAAGTAATCATCCTCAGACCTACAAAGGGGTGGATTTGGCTCATATGGGCTTTTTAGATTTTGGTTAGGACAGTCATTTAGCCTACAGAAATAAAAACATTATTTCTTCTTCTTCTTCTTCTTCTTCTTCTTCTTCTTATTATTATTAAACATTATTCAAAAAGTTCAAATGCATTATTTTAAATTAATTCTAGTTCTTTAATTTTATTTTTCTTTACTGTTCTCTTTATTCATTTTAAGAGTTCATCTAAGTATTTTGCATGTCCCCCACCCCCAAGGTAGCTCAATTTTTCAAACCTGCATACAACCTAAACTTGTACAATAAAGTTTTACATAACGTTTTATATAAACCTTTTTAACAAACTGTTAACTAACTGTTAAGTTAGCGTTAGTGGAAATGAGAGTTTCTGTTTTATGTGGCAGTAACGTAACTGAATGAATGTGTGTGAATGAATGTGTGTGCAAAAAAAGTTCTGTATATGCTCAGACTTGCACACTGAATCGCAAGCTCAGCCCTTCACTTTTACATATACCTGACCGTTTGTTAAGGTATGCATTCATTATCTTTTAATTAAAAAAAAAAATAGCATGACGTGTATTTATTAAGTACAAAGACTGAGCTTACCATTTTTGTATGTCCATTTGTGAAGGTGCTCTCATGCAAAAAGTCCGATCCATTTTGATTAGAAGAGGGGAACTTGCTTTCATAAAACACACTGTCACTCTTGGGGCCTAATTAGAAAGAAGATTGCAGTGGTGAAGTTGTGTACTTTGTGAACTTTTTAAAAAGTTAAATAATAAAATTATGTGTATAAACCTGAAATACTGTTTTGATGCAGACTGACTTATTACATTGGAGCGTGACTGGCTAGAGTTCAATAATCACTAATTAGCCAGAAAATTATTATGCACTACAAAGTTCCAATGCACGTAAACAATCATGAACTCAACACGGGTGCTTGAGCTCAGGCGGGACAATGCCCTATAAAATGGCGGAGGACCTTTATAACAACTTTGTAATGGTCTTTTTAACAGCTGGGGCACAGTACATTTAGTGCAAATAATTAGATATTTATGTTGAATAATAAAGCACCGCAGCACATTGTTAACGTTTGGCTTGATTTAACACAGAATTACTGACATGACACAATTAGTGTGTTTACCAATGTGATATGAAGTGTTGCTGCAGTAGGTTGCGGTCAATACAGAAAAACACACACAATGTAACTGCTTTTTTTAATTTATTTTTTCCTCATTTTTTGTTTTTTGAGAACAATTTTTCGGACAAGTATAAGTGTATACAGTTTAGAAATCATTATCTAAATGATCTAAATTTACAGAGGATGGGGAGTAGTTTCTCTGGAAACTCTGCATTATATTGTAATTTACACATTCTATGTATTAATAAATAATTAATAATTAGATTAACAGTTTCTAAAATTTCATACCCGTGCATACAGAAACTTATAGAAATAGTAGCAGAAATATATTAGTAGGCTGATAGTATTTGCAGAAATAGAAATATATTTAACAGAAATAAGATGACAAATTAATATACAAAAAGATTGAAGGGATACACATTATCTACAAATATATTGCTAATTTCCTCTGAAGTCTAATGGTTTAATTCGTTTCAACCTAGGAAGGCTGACTGCAACAAAATTGTATACTGGGTTATACAGTTATAGACTGTAGTTACATAGTTATAAACAGGAGTTATAGATTAAGCACCTCTACAAACGTCGTGTTTACGTATCAGACGAAATTTATTTTACATTATTACCGTCTTTTATGTCAATATTCTAATATTTTTGGTTTATGCACAGCTTACAATAATGCATTACTGGTGTGCTGAGCAGCTCAGAGACTTTCACATGTAATTGATTTTACTTTAGAGTGAAACTCGTCAGTAGAGACACAGTTTATGAGAAACTCCGCGCTTTACATGAGCGGAGACTCTCTTCTTCTGCTGCACGGACAACAAAACAAATCGTTTCTGAAAATAACTAATGTTGTTGATTTATTTATTTATTTCTCACTGTTGTCTAGAGCTCCAGAGAGTGCACCTCGTGTTTATTGGTGCACCACTTTTGGTATAAAAATAAAATAAAATAAGTGCAACCCGCTTGAGTATATAGTATATAAGCAGTGATAGTATGGAAACACTTAGAACTAGTGGTCATTCGGCGTGGTTGGGATAATGCACTTACTGGTGGGGGACAGTGTTCCTGCTGATCCTCTGGTGTTGTACTTGCTCTTGCTCTTCCTAATGGTGCTAACCTGCTCCATCACGCGGCGCTGGCCCGAGTGAGACTCACCGTCTGACGGAAGCGCCAGCGACGTCTCTCCGATCTCCCCGATAGATAAAGCCGATCTCAAGGGTTCCCGTGTCATTTTGGACACCGGTCTGTCGCCGTGAATGAAGCAAACAAGAACTGCGTCAAATGGATGTGTGATCCTACGTCCCTGATGCTCCTCCTGACTGACTAAGGTAGCCTGAAGCTCACCTGTTCCCTCCCTGTAGAGCTTCACGCCCTCCCTCCGATACGCAGCCAGACAGAGCAACTCCAGCACTTTCAAATCTAACCGATTTAACGGATCTTTTTTTTTTGCAGCTAATATCATACAATAAAAAAAAAACGACCCCCTCTGGGGCTCAGGGGTAATCAGGGGCGAAAGAGAAATATTTTTTAGAAAAGAAAAAAAAAAATTCCTGGTGAAAGGTCACTTTCATTTAGTAGGTGTTACAAATGATTAGCAGTAGGACACTTATTTTGAATACAAGAAAGCTTATTTTTGTGCTGATGCCAGGGCAGTACGTTTCTCACAAGACAGGCCTGGGCTTGGTTTAAAGAGAAGGAAATCCCAATAATAAACATCTAGAAAGTTCCGCCGCACCCATGGGTAGGACCAGGGCCTTGTCCAAAACCGCACAGTGCAGCACTCAATAGTGTGCCACAACAATAGCAGCATGGCGGACTGTGTTCAAATTCTCTGCTGTAGGGCGCGGTTCAGGACGTGTGCACGGGCGTGGTCCCATGAGCTAATGGCGCATTAGTCTCCATGTTACAACATGTTCATGACACATTCGGCAGAATAAGGAAATGTGAGACGCGACTCCGCGATAAAGCGTGGGAAAGAAAATATTACTACTAATTTAGACACAATTGGGCCTTATTAATGCTTATGTACATATAGCCGGGTGATAAATGAATGGAATTAGAACAAAATAAAGTGTCTTAGTAAAGTTTTGGACACTCCAAGCCACCAGTCTACTGGTGACTCTTGATCTGTACTTGGGGCATGAACACAATATTTCCAAAATATACTCCTTTTGGTATTTTACTGACAGTGATGGAAAGTGCTGTCTAAAACAACTGTCTAAAATCTATCATTGGTGTTTATTTAGGTTGAGATCTGGTGTCTGTGTCTGTGAAGCCCATAGCACACGATTGAAATCATTGATTTACTCATTAGACCATACAGTATGAGGCCTAGAGTAAAGAGTGTAGGGTTATCCCCTATATGTAGGGTTAATCAATATTTTTATCTGTCATAAAATTAGTTTTTAAATCGGCTTGAACCAAACGCATTCTGAATAGTAGGACTGCACCCTTGTGGTGTACGTGTTGAACTGCGATTAGTCATTCAATCACTTTAAGTAACTACTTTGTACTGGTCAGTGTCACTATGAATCCAGAGCTGAGGACTCCCTGGATGAGATGCTGGTCTATCACAGGGCACCATGCATGTTTTTGGGAGATAGGCAGAGAACAGCTTTTTAATTTTTGTATACAAGTTCACATCAATCATACATATATTTAAGACACATCAGTTTTGCATATTAATAAGAATAATTTATTTCATCTAAAAAACTACATCTGTTGAAACAACTGAAATCATGGACAAGTGAGAAAAATGTAATGCATATAGGGTTTACAGAGAGCAGACAACACTATACATGTACTGAGATGTATGAAGTAAACAAACATGGATACAGGAAACTTATTTGTGGTAGGTGTTCTTGGTCAAATATTGAAAAACCCTTTGCTGCATTCAGTATTAATAATGTGTATGTATACAATAAATATCGATGTGATTAAACAGGAGTGAATGATTACAGTACAGAGTTATGTGGAGATGCTATTATAAGACAAAAATACAAATGCGTATTTTTTATTTATTAAAGTTTGTGTAAACTTGTGATAAGCAGGAACCGTTGAATATAAAGAGGCCATTAAACGAATGTAAAATAAATTAGTGGTTAATAGAATCACCTTTCCTGGATTGAGATCAGTCTGGTAATTAAAAAAAAAAGAAAAGAGCCTGATAAATTAAATGTCTTGTGAGTTAGATCTATAAAAAAAAAAAAAGCATAATGCCCATGTAAAAGCATAAACACCTTAATGGCTACAAGAAATAAGCTGAAAAATCATTAAATAAGGAGTAACTGGTCCATTTTTCTAACGTCACATGGAAGTGTGAGGGATAAAACATGATTGGGCGTGCTGTTATAGGAAAATAATCAACAACAAGGTTAAGAGATATCTGATATTAAATTTTAAGTAACAGTCTCACCAGTCAGAATAGAGAATTCAGCAGGGCTGTGGTATATGTTTGCTTATGCTATGTTATTTCTTACGATTTGGTTACTATTTTCTTTCAGTGATCTTCTTGATGATTGTTTTCCATTTGTGATTAATCAAGATAATTGGTCCAATCAAATTCCTGAGACAAACATCCATATATGTTGGACTGCAATCTCATTACTTAGAACAAGAACACAGCATTGTTAATAAGAATTGACACTCACAAGCTTTTTTTTTTTTTTTGCCTGTGGTGCTAATAGTTCCCTCTTGTGGAAAATCTTCAACCTACTCAAGTAAGCAAGACTGCTAATGAGAGATATGCCCCATTCACACCTGGCATTAACATGTGTCCCATGTGATCCAGTTACAAGCGGACAGCTGAGATGAAAAGCCGCTCACTCACACCTGCCATTTTGAACATGTGTTCAGTGATCCTTTGATTACATAAATTATTTTCAGGGAGAAATGTCTCATGAACAATATTTCATGAACCTTTATGGACTGTTTCAAACATTTGGTGGTCAAAACACAACTAAATGAACGTGAGATGTGATGAAAGAAACTATGAAAAGCAGGTACTTGCATCTCTAATCTTTATCAATTAGACTAGTACAAGAAAGCTCTACCATTCAGAATGATGTCTGAAAAGTCTCACCACAAAAAGTTATGGTCACATGTATCTCAGACCACCATCGAATGTGGTTTGAGTTCACACATCTAACTTAGTGCTGCCCACTTTCGATCTGGTCACACAGTACGGTATTAAAACCAGGTGTGATTGGGGCCATAGAGAGAATGAGGTTCATCAGTCAGTTTTGTCTCCATCCAAAACGAGGCACATTCAATCAGAAAGCTCCGGAGTGTGTTTCAGCTTAAGCTTGTATGCACAGGTGGGAAATATCCAACAAATTTAGTTAAGTGGTTCAGCTGTGTTTACATATTGAATCATGAAACTTGGTTGTTCAGTCTTCCGGTTCAACAGTGTCAGGCTCCCTTTGAGAATCGTCCTCATCTATAACCTTAGGCAGCTCCTTCAGACGTTCTTGCAGGCTGCCAACTGCAAGCCTCATCTGGTCCTCTGCACCTTGCAGGGACTTCACCTCCATGCTGTAAAAAACGTACAGGAAGACAGCGGAGAGAAGGATGGCGAAGCACAGCGCCCCCAGAAGGTAGAAGGAAGCTTTGGGGAAAGGCTGTTCAGCTCCAAGGGAGAATACTGGCACAGCAGCTATGGCCATTTCCAGCAGTAGCAAGGCTAGGCCCATAAATCCTGTGCGTGCAGCCGTGTAGCGCATGTGCTCAGCACAATGCAGGCCCACCTTCACCTCCGTACGAGCCTCGGTCACAGTGTTTATCAGCTCAGAAAGACTAACTAAAACAATAAAAGGGGAAACAGGGAAAGCATTTGACAGGATGACTAAGGGGCATCTGTTGGGGGAAAAAAACATTTTCTAAAGTTATGCTTCATTACCTGCACTACTGTCATTTTCTCCCTTCTCATCTTTCAAAGGGTAAAGCAGTAGCTCAGTGCTGAGAGCTTCATGGTCTGAGTACGGGAAGTCATACCCAGGAACAGAGCCCTTAGTTGTGGACAGAGATTCACAGCTCACTTCCACTCTCCCTGATCCCTGTTAATAAAATACAATTGCTATTTTGGATTTTCTTTGTTAGTTATAAGACGTAAACATTTGAATAAGTCTTAAACATTTTATTATTCATGCAAATACTGTACAAAGTATTCAAAGTGTGGAAGTATGCAAATATGTATCACTTTGTACCAAAGTCTAAAAACAGAAGGAGTATTTATTCTGGCCTTACATAGATTAATTTTGTTTTCATATAAACACACTCAGTTGTCAGTTTATTATGTATGCCTCAATTTTATCTGCAGTCTCTGTTAAGTTATCTGGTAAGTATACCATATATCAGTGCTTTCACATTTTAATTATAGTTGTGTTTGAAACACTCGCACCAGCACAAGATCATTTGTGTTAGTGTTGTGGGTAGACATTATGTCCAGCAAAAATTTACAAAATAAACCTGTGTAGTAGGTGTACCTAAATGTAGGTGTAATGTGATCTGTCCAACAGTAAAATCAAGCACATTCACCTTGAATAAGATGTAGTCGATACGGATTCCTCCTTCAAATGGAATAAGTTCACGAGTATTTGTGAAGGGGTTGTCTGTTATATGGGTGAATCCCTGTTCGCATCCCTGAAAAATCCACACTGTGTAAATTTTACTCTTAACAACTGAGACACAGCCACAGTAAGACACTCTGCCTGGCCATGACAATACATCATGTATCATATGCTGGAGGATCTGAGAAATTTCACATGAGTATTGTCTATGTACTCACTTCAAAGCTAGCTGTCTCAATGAAGCAGTCCCGGAGTCCAGTGTAGCTGCGCAGCAATCTTACACCAAGGTCATCAGGGTGCATGTTCAAATCCCCTCCTAATATCACCACATCTGCCCCAGCACATGTGTGTCTGAGTGGGAGGTAATGCAGACAAAATGAAATATATCCTCTTTCGCAAGGTTTGTTTTAAAAAGAAGAATGTGCTTTTATTTCAGTAAAAGTGGTGTTCAACCCTATAGTGATGGAAGCATTTGTGTTAAAGTCAACTTCTTATAATTTCCTCATGAATAGAACAGAGCACACAGCTAAAGACAATATAGTTGTGCTAGAGCTTTGGTAGTGCCTCTCAATTTAGGGTCCTATATGTGAGCAGAATTATGTATTTGTTTTGTTTAGAACTACACATTAAGATTTTCAGATGTTCTCCCTGGGTGGGTTTCCTCCAACTTCCCTCGTTTACTCTCACTGGCCAAAGCATGTACATCGATGGACTAGCAATGCTAAATTGCCCAGAAGTGTGAATGAGTATGTGAATGTGTATGTTATCCTGTGATGGACAAATATGTGGCCCACAGACAGGAACAAGCCTAATAAAGGTTCTAATCAGGCCTCCAAATGAATTTAGAACCCATGCTCTAAAATAAAATTGCTGTGTGGACAGCATTGCATGGAATGTCTAGAAATAAAGAGCTAATCTCTGTTACTCCACTAGGGGGCAAAATAAATGTCATTTCATCTGCAGGCAGAAAACTTGATGCTGTAACCATGACTCTCTCTAAAATAATCAAATTAGTTTTTTCAGAAATGAAAGTAAATAATTATGTAATTACAACTTGTACATTTTCCTATTTCTAAATAATTTTGCAAAATGATTTTATGGGTTCATGGGTTATTTTATTTAGATAATCCCAATTTAAGGGGTTGAATACTTAGATGAGCCACCCTGTATATATGGCAACACTAATTCGTAACATTTTTGTTTATTTTGCAATGACTTGCATGTCTGTTTTGTGCTATTAGTGCTTCCAGAACATACCTTCTTGATGTCAAACTGCCGACTGACTTTTTTTTGTCTGACCCACTTGACATTTCACTTAGTGTAATGTGGCCTATAAACTTAAATGAGTCTGACAGCCCTGACCTAAATACAGAGAGTGGTTTAATACCGTATAAAGTTTTGAAGTTCCCAGGCTTGCACTACTCTGTGGGAGAGATAGGAATCTTGCTCTCTGGAATACTCAGCATGTAGCTGTTGGGGAAAAGAGACAGCACTATAACACAGGACTGAACACACATCTATATAATTAAGAAAACAGGATACATTTTGGACTTACATGAGTGACATAGATATGCACCATCAACCCACTGATATTCAGCAGTAATTTCCCAACAGCTTTACCCCCAAACCAGTCTCCATGATGGGCCTGAAACAGAAAAAAGTGTACACCCACCAAGACAATTTATAATCTGTCTATATGTAAGGAATACATATAAAAACACTTTGGGGCATGCAATCATGGGAAGATAATCAATGACAGGGTTGATTACCAGCACAACGCTGATTATTTACAAACATCACATCCCAAACTGTTTTATTCCACTTATAGAATATTAATTTGGAATCCATTTATTTATTAAAAATGTGATTGCTTAAAGTTACATTAAAGTTTGTGAAACCCCACTTAAACCTGTTCTTGTTAGTTAGTTAGTTAGTTAGTTAACTAGCATCTTTCTTTCCTTCTCTTGAATGTAATAAGACAAAAAATTGCATCTTGTTGTGTTGCAGAAAAACATGAGGCCCTCCATCCTGAAGACTTTCCTGGGGCAGAAACCTTCATCTTTACCTACTTTTACAAAGTGCTGACACATTAAACAGCTCTTTGAATGAAGCTTCAACATATAAATAGCTTTTTTTTTTTAAGTGACTTTTTTCTATTACATTACATTTAGGTAATGCCATAAAAGTGCATTTGAATGAGCGGTTACTATAGAAGCCAGAACATGTAATAATATAAAAATTAGATTTTCCATGCAGGTGGAACTACTGTCAGGACCATGCTTTTATGGAAAAGAAACTTAAGAATCCACTGCTTATATTAATGCTTTGGTCTAACAGCAGCAGTCGAATCAAAAGGATCTGCCAAAGTGGTATTTGTCTTTTGAAAGAAAACAGTCTGAATGTACTCACCATGTAGGGATAACCATTTAAGGAGTATTTGTAGAGAAAGACATCATGGATTCTATGCCTGGAAAAGACCGCCAGTCCACTTCCAAAAAATCCACTGAGAAGTAGATGTTCAAAACAAAAAGCACGTATTATAACATAATAGTAATTTCAAAATTTTGTTCCTGATTTCTCATCTGTCACACTTTACCAAGGAGGAGGACTGAGAGGAAGCAGGTAAGTGCAGAGTGGACTTTAATTATTAAACACACGGTGAAAATAATGAAACTGAAATGGTGCACAAATACAAGAAACTGAAAAAACAAGCTAAACTGAATAACTGCAGAAGAACTCTAACAAAGTCCCAAGGGGAAAAAGCACGGCAGAAGCACAGATGATAGCGCCACAGCGCACAGTCAGGAAGCGAGGTCTCTGAGGAAGCAACTATAATACTAGCCAACAACTGAGTGGAGTAGAAGTTGCTTTTGGCTGCTCCCTGTTCGGGGTCGCCGCAGCGGACCGACTGGTCCGCACAACAACTTGGCACAGGTTTTACGCCGGATGCCCTTCCTGCCGCAACCCTCCCATTTTTTCCGGGCTTGGGACCGGCACTGCATCCAGTGGCTGGGGTTGAGGCATTGGCTGGAATCGAACCCGGGCCTTTCGCATGATAGGCGAGAAACCTACCACTGAGCCACCAATGCCTCTCAACAACTGAGTGGAGTGAGGGAGCTAAATAGTGCGCTGGTAATTGGGTGCAGGTGACAGTGCTAGCACTCCAGTGATTGGGGGCGTGGTCGAGTGGCTGTGGTCAGTGCATCCGTGACAATCACAATGAATCTCTAACTTTTTTTTTTTTTTAACTTTAAAATTTTTTTTAAGAGTGGCCAGGTTAACATAATGCATATGGGTGTAAATCAATAAGAATTGTCATGAAATAATATGACCTCTTATACAACTGTTAATAGTAAACTAATCATAAATACATAAATGCAATGTGTGGAACTTACCTTTTATAATAATGGGAATAAGGATGTGTGCTGCCAAGATTCGTTTTCAAAAAGTGGAAGTCTTTTTCACTCCAAACCTACACCACAGACCAGGAGTAGAAGAAGCAAATTGCAAACTACAAGTTGATGTTTTTTTTTTTGCTTTATCTTTATTTCTCCTGAATAACATGACTACACCACTTCCTTCACACAGATGAACTTGGTCAGCAATATTCTACCCAATAATCATGTATCATAGCGGTTATCATGTACCAAAAAAAAAATGTCGCACTGCAGAATGCCTCAGTAGGAAACAACTTTATCTGCACATAATGAATGTGATTAAATCAGTATGGAAAGCAGGAAATTTATGATATTACAATCCTCCTAAGTGATTTAGTATTACAATGTGTCAATAACACTTTGTTGCTGTGTAAAGACAGATGGGGGAGGTTTCACAACTTTTAATAAGTATAACTGCACTACAGTTAACCGTGGAACCGTACAGCAATAAAATCCACCACCTTTCCACTTATTAGCACATAGACATGGATAAGGACAAGACAAATGGTCTTCAATGACTATACTTGAAAGTTTTAGTACATTGTTGTAAATAGCTGGGATTCAGCTATCTCAAACTTTACATTCTACACCAGGATATTTAAGGTGTCAGGATAAGGTCAACAGAGTGGCCTGTTAATGTTATTACATGACAGTGCAATTACAATTAATTAATTAAATCTTTAAGTTTAGGTTGATAAACATGACTGACATTTCAACATTATCTATGTTTGCACACAAAAATTGCTATCAGCTAAATTAATCACATCAAATCAATTTTAATTACTCTAATTACTGATTTAGAATCAACTTTTTACATGAAGGTTGCTCTAAGCTCAGGAAATTATCTGCACACTGTGTGTACTCCAAACATGGCGTTCATGTTACCATAACACTGAAGCTTAAGGCATATTATGGGTTAACTCAGAATGTTATGAATGTTTGTCAAGCTTTTAAATCACCTTTTTTACATCAGTCCCAATGAAGCATGTTGCAAATATAGACTGAACCAATTTTTAAACCTGGCCATGTTAGTCAGCTTACTGCTAAATTGTTAAAGTGATTTGGAAATTCTTCCATTTAACAGATTATCCACCTTTTTCAAACCAACTGAAATGTCATGCGAATTGAACAGCAGACATATCGTTAGGGTGAATAATATTAATATTGTAATAATATCTATTTATTAATATACATATAAATTTATTAATATTAATAGCTATTTAATGTGGATGAGGCGTTTTAGGAAGTTAACTTACCATGCTACCTATGACTCGGACATTCAATACATGCAACACTACTGGAAAAGGCTACAGTTAAAAACAGTACTGGGTGATTCATTAAAAACTGTGTGAATCTAAATATCATTGTTCATATTCATGAACAAAGGGTTTTGTTTGTAAATTGCTCATAGAAGAATTTATACAAGATATTTATATTCATGAAAATCCTGAACACTCACATCGTACTGACCTGATTAATTTTTAATTATTTGCACTTTTAATTCTGGATTATAGAGTTGAGGTTAACGCGCTTATCTTTATTCATTTTAATTGACACCCTTATCCAGACAGACTTATAGAAGTGCTTATCAAATGACAAAGTACAGTCTTTTAGCTTATCAAATAACAAAGTACAGAAGTCTCCATCAAATAACACACTGTCATGCTAGTTCACTAGGTCAGGGACTAAGAGTACCTTCGAGAAGATTTTGTGAAACCCATTTGTGTTATTTTACTGGCTTTAACTACTGAATACAAAAATAAAGTGAGCTAACACAAACCCATAAACTAAGACAAATGGTGGACATATTGGTCTGTCAAACACCAATGGCTCAGGTGATGGAAGATTTACTGCATACCGCACTGTGGATATCAGGCTTTGTAGATTTTATGGATCATCAACATATGTATGCGAACATTCAGAAAATCAGTCTTTCTGAAACGATAATTTGGCAGAAGTTTTTTTGTTTGGTTTGGCTTAGACAATCACTTACAAAAAGCTTTGCTAAAAAAATGTATAAATGAGGCCCATTCTGAGTGCCGACAACAGCTGCAGTGAAAAGAGGCATAAACATCCAGATGCCTCAATGATGGGTTCAAGACCCCACACTGCCACCATAGTGCCCTCGAGCAAATCCCTTAACCCTCTCTGCTTCAGAGCCACTGCAGCATGGCTGACTCTGCTCTCAGACTCCAACATTCTAACAAGCTGGGATATGTGAAGAAAAGCATTTCACTGTGATATAGGACAAATAAATGCTTCTTCCTTTATCCTTTTTTTTTCTTCTCCCAACATGCATGAAGCTGGCTGCTGCAACTTTTTGGACTGCTGCTACATCATGCTACATCACATGGTAGGTGGACATCCAGAGGAAAGTGATATCTACCCTCTTACATATTCATAACCTCACAGAGAACTGGCTAGTGTTGCAGTGATTGACAAGGGAGAGAGTAATGCAATCCCTCACACCCAGACAGCACGGTCAGTTTTGCTCTCTGGAAGTCCTGGCCATGGATGGCTATGGCATTGTCATGTGATCTCCAGTGATAATGCAAATATTGGGTCCTGCAGGATCCCAGTCTCTTTCTTTATCTTGCAATCTTTGTGTCTTTGTTCCTGTTCAATTGAGGGTAAATGTTCCAGGGTTTGTTTTCTTTTAGGTCTGAACGGAAATCAGTCCTGATGCACATTTCTACTTTTGATTTTTCTACTGCCAATGAGGATGTGTGTGTGTGTGTGTTTGTTTATCTCACTTCCTGCAGTAATGCTACATCATGCTGTTCCTTGCTTAGCAGATCTCCAATCATGACATACCGCTCAGCACGGTGCTTACTAAGGTAGCGGATTCCCCTAAAACCACAAACACACACACATACTGACACTTAAAACATTAACCCACATTGCTGTCGTTAAATATTTTCCATATCTGCATGACAAGCCTAAATTAAACTAGACTAAATCAACATGCAAGCAACATGAGCAGACAGGATAAGATTTTATGGTACATTAGGTTGTATAAAACACCATACCTCTCCTTCTAGCATAGTATAAACTGTGATAAACTTGAGAGTACCTTTGACTAAATTATTCAGCAGTTACCCTAGAAGTAGTCAGATTAGGAGACAAAAAGTTGGGGCTGATTAAATTCCCTTCAGACATTTTTTTGTCCTTAAGCAGCTTAGTTGAGATTACTTTAAGACTTTTCCTATCCATAACTGAAAGCAGCAATGTAAGGTATATTTGAATTTGTGCTCACCAGCAGTTGAGAGAGAAGATGCGTAGTCTTATAGGCATGACTGCTGTCACGGGATTGTGAAAGTGTGATCACCTCTGCAGAAAAAGCATGTCAGCAGTGAAAGAAAAAGGTCAGCAAGATTAAGATGGTGCTTAGTCACATCACATTTCCAAAAACCTGAAAGCTTGCAGATGTGATGCTGAGCTATCTGAGCTAAAGAGTAAAAACAACATGACCGATGATGTCCAAGAGTGTTTTTCTTAAACTTTAAGCTATGAATTGTAATTGCCAATATGACAATTTCTCCAGGAAACAAAACACTTGGTTGTACATTAAAACAAAAGATTAATCTGTGAATAATAATAATAATAATTATTATTATTATTATTATTATTATTAGTAGTAGTAGTAGTAGTAGTAGTGGTAGTAGTAGTAGTTATCAGACCCAGGACCACTGATCAACTGATCAAGTGCTTTTTACACACAGGTCATATTTCATAAATCATTTAACACTGTGGTCATTTTGCGACTATATGCGTATTTTACATCAGTAATAACCCACTAATACTTAACAAGCAATATTTATACGAGAAAGCTTAGTAAACAGTTAGAAGGTACATGTTCAGCAGGGCTGTTTATGAAAACACTTAATGTATGTTACAACAGGAAACGTCCCTCCATTGCTTTCTAAAAACCTTTTACTAATGCAGTTTATCACAAAACTTGAGTAAATGCATTTAGATGGATCTCAGTAAATATGTATATAAAAACCGTCAGTGTGTCAGCAAATATGTAGGCAGGATGTGAAGTAAAAATGATAAAGCTACGTAGAAAGTGAGCTGACAAAAGTGTCCTGCACCTCCAGCAATGGCTATTATAACAGAATATTTACAGTGTAGCTAAAGCTAGCAAGCTAATAAACAATTTTAACTAGTTGAAGGTAAAATTGATAGTTTGCGATTACCTTTAATTCAAACGTTAGCGATTTCACGTTGAAAAAAAGCTCCGCTGAAAAAATGTATCCACAATGATGTGTTGCACTTTAGATAGTGAAGTTTCGGCAGTGTAATGCGAGCTGTCACAGCCGAATAACAGACTTCGATTCATTACCCTGCCGTTTCCGGGTCTGGATGACGTCGACGCGGGGGGCGGAGTTAGTTTGCTTATTTTCACATTACTCATTTTCAAATTACTAATTTTATTTATTTAGTTATTTAGTTAGTTAGTTATTTTTAATTTATTATTTTATTAACATGACATAGGAACCAAGAAAAAATAAATAAACCAGGGGTAGAGGTATAAACAAAACCTCCACAGCATTCTGTGACAAGCAAAACAAACGAACAAACAAACAAAGAAAAAATAAACTAAAAAAGGTAAGTAAGTAAGTAAGTAAGTAAGTAAGTAAGTAAGTAAGTAAATAAATAAATAAATAAATAAATAGATAAATAAATAGATAAATAAATAAATAAATAAATTAATTAATTAAAAAAAAATTACACAAAAACATTAAATTGCCAGCATATATTCTTAATTGCGGGGCATGGTGGCTTGGTGGCTACTACGTTTGCCTCACACCTCTAGGGTTCCTCCCCGTGCCTTGGGGGTTTCCTCTGGGTGCTCCGGTTTCCTCCCCCGGTCCAAACACATGCACTGTAGACTGATTGGTGTCTCTAAATTGCCGTGTGTGTGTGATGGGTTAGCACTCTGTCCAGGGTGTATCCTGCCTTGATGCCTGAGATAAGCACAGGCTCCCCATGACCTGAGAATAGATGGGATAAGCGGTGCATGGAATATTTTTAGTTTTGGCAGCTTTTCTGTAACTGGAAGTGGACAAAGAGTTAATATAAACTTTGGCATGTGAATAGGTGAAATTGACAGGTGTAGGGCCTACATTTTGGCATGACATATATTGAAAGGAGGGGAATTTTTCTTTTCTTGCCAGCGTGAGACCCAGCATAAAAGAGACCCAGCATGATAATAATTGGAAATATATCAAAATAAACGAAATAACAATATCCATTATAAAGTTTATGTATTGTAAATATATGTAATTCTAATGTTATTAAAATGCTTGATGGCTATTTATAATAAGAACTTTAATAAAGATAAGTATAAGAGGAGTATACAAGATATCTTACCTCTAAAATACAAGGGGATATGAGAAGTGGGTAATGAAGTATTACAGGGGGACATGAGGGCAGGGTGACCTCAGTACCTGCATTACATGTCAAAATAATAGGCACCATTTTGAAAGCATAGAGAAAAATTTTGGTATTATTATTATTGTTATTATTATTATTATTATTATTATTATTATTATTATTATTATTATTATTATTATTATTATTATTATTATTATTATTATTATTATTATTATTATTATTATACACATAGGCTTTGACTCTTCCTTGCCAGAACACCAGAGGGCGTTCTGGCAGGGTTTGTTTCTATGTTAATATGTCCTGTGCCATGTGCTTTTGTTTTCATTTTTGTGTCTGCATGTGTCTTTGCCCCACCTGATCCTTTACCCTGTTCCCATCTCTGCACACCTGTTTCTTATGTTTCACTAAATACTTTCCCATATGTACCTTGTGTCTTGTGTTTTCTGAGTCCTTGCCTCTTGTAACCCAGTTTATACTTCATGTTTTCTGCCTCAAATTTCTGTTTTGCTTTTTATTCTCTGTTTCGTGTTTTCAGTCCTCACATTCGTCATATTTCTGTATTTTTGTTGCCTTAGATTTATCTTTAGTGTTTCCTGTGTCTGATAGTGTCTGTTTAGTTATTTTACTAATAAAACCCCTGTCTGCCTCCTATCCCTGCATTTGGGTCTGAATTCTGTTCTCTGGTACCCGCAACTGACTGTTTTTGCTGACAATTACAATCTTACAATTTTCTTCAACATGGGCCTGGTCACAAGAATTTCATTTTTTAGAGCCTCAGTTTTTGCATGGGGTTCAGGACAGTCAAATCCAGAAAAGCTAAAGTTACGGTTTTGCTTTGAAAAGTTTTTAATTTCAGCAATGGCTATATCTAAAATATTAAACAATGCTCTTTTCAGAGTGATCACCCAGACCTATAGTTGACTGATAGTTCTCTGCCTCTTTCTTTCAGCGGGGGAAACTGTGCTAGCAGATGGGATCCCATGATGCACCCTTTGCACACATATCATTCAATGACTGCAAGGAGGCATTGATGACATCCCCAGCACTACAGAGGACTACAGGATGGGACCGCAGAATGGTATCGTCTGGCTTTAATGCACCAAGAACCTTATAGGAAAGCACCAATTTCAAAGAAATTGTGAGACATGGGGTATGACTTCAGAATCAGCTTTGTTGGTGTGCTGTCATTTAGACCATGCTCACTGTCGATATCACCAAAATTTGGACAATGTTTACATGTGTGGAAGCAGGGTTGTGGTCGGGTGCCGGTTTGTGAATGGAGGGGAGATTTGGGAAAAGTGAGTGCTATAGATCCCACACCTGTGCAAAATTTTGCTAAAAAACTGTTTCGTGTTTCAGTGAGCGACAGCAAGATAAAGAGGAGAGAGACGCCAGCCACAGGAGAGAAAGCTGAGCAGGACAGAGTTGTGTGTGTGTGTAAGATAAAGTGTCAGATAAAATCTCTAAAAGATAAATGATAAACAGCAAAGGGAAACAGAAAGCCATAAAAATAAAGAAACCATTTGTCCTAAGCCTGCCTACTATCTCCTCATTCTTGACCCAAACCATCATGGATTCCTTATCACTCCATTACCGACAGCCAAAGTTTGATGCATATCCAATGCCCCACATTGATGAATGGATAAGCTAGGTATGGCTCACATTTGATCTTGCCAGTTCCCCATGACTTCCACATTCCATTAGAAAATGGCCTTTTCCACCTGCTTACACCAAATGTTGATGTTTCCTTTTGGGTTGCTCTGTGCATCAGTGACGGTCCCACATTTCATGGAAGTAATCCTTCATCCACATCCTGCCACTAACTATATAGATTAGTCAGTTAATGTTGTTCTCGATTGTTTATAGGTGCTCAATTCACATATTTAAATATTTTATATAAATATGTTAGGGATGTTACGAGAGAAAAAAATTCTAATTCATTTTTGATGCAGCAAAAATGAGTTTTGTCTAAATATGTGCCTTAGAGTTCCAGTTTCAGAGTAACTGAAACTCAACAATGATATAGAGTTTGCATGATCCATTTAGCTACAAAACAAAAGCCAAATTCCTAAAACAAAACCAGTGGCCTAATGACCCATTTTATTGATTTTTGAAGTGAAAAGAAGTAAACACAACTGCTATAGCAAACCATTGGGGGATAAAAAAAACATTCTTTTGCAAATGTTAATGTATAGTTCTTTTTTCCTAACTGATTGCTCTCCTTGTATTAGTCTTGGCCAATTTCCACCCACCAGCCAGCCAGCTCTCCTCTATCATATGACAGCTACCACCACAGGAGGGAAAAAGCTAACACATGCTTCCTTTGAGACATGTAAAGCTGCCAAACACATCTTTTTTTAAACTGCTAGTCATGCATCACAGGGAGGCATAATACACTCAGTGGAAAGCACCATCAAGAAGAAAATGAAGATAATTGATGACTACTGACTAAACACTACTGTTATAGCAAACAATAAAAAAAAACATTCTTTTGCAAATGTAAATCTACATTGTAAATCTACACCCCCATTTTTTTGCTCTCCATTTTTTAGCCTTGACCAATTCCCACCCACCAGCCAGCTCTCTTCTTTCATATGACAGCTAGCACCACAGGAGGGAGAAAGCTAACACATGCTTCCTATTTTTCAAACTGATCTAGTCAGGCATCACTGTGTGGCATAATACACTTAGCACGCAATAAAAATAAATCTGAAAATGAAGCTAATTGACGTCTACAAAGCACTGGGAGGGCTACTAAAAATATCAAAGTACTTATCGCTCACAATTCCCCCTGTACAAAATGTCATTAAGAAATTAGCTGTGGAAGTCAAGGCAAGATGTGGAAAATCAAGAAGAACTGCACATATGCTAGCCAAAAAGACAAAGGTGGAAAAAAAAACATATGACACTAAGGACCTACAGGAAGAAGACACAGGAGCGGTGGTGCACAGTTCTGTTCTTCAGTATTCTTCAGTGTTCTTCAGTATTCTTCAACATGATCTGAATGGAAGAATCATCAGAACGAAATTTTTACCTGTGACCTCATCAAAGTGAACATCTGATGTATGCAGAAAAACTAAATATTCATTTAAGAATTTCCTTCGGGATTAATAAAGTGCTTGTCTTATTTAGGCATTGTGGAAAAAAAGGAGCAGCATGGAGGGAAAATAACACCTTGACCACTATTAAGCACTAGAGTGGACCAATTATACTTTGGGGATGTGGGGCAGCTAATTGCACAAGAAATATTGCACAGGTAGATTCCTAGCTGACTAGAGTTTGACTAAAAAATGTTAATATTTATAGATTATAGATTTGCAAACATACAGGAAAAAAAGTTACATATTTTCACCTCAAAAAGCAACAGAATTTGTAATTGATTCAGGACAATACTGAGGGATCTTTTACAGGTTACACACTTATTTGAAACAAACAAAAAAACTTTACTAGTTCCAAAAGGAAACAGTCCTGGCAGTCTTCTATATAATTGTAGAATCACAGTCACAATGTAAGCTACTGTTCAACAAGGTTCAGAATGACCGAAGTCAGTCAAACAGTCAAATAAAAACAAAAAATGTTCCTTAGAAAGTTAACTAAAATTGTATAATTATGTATTTTTCTGGGGGGGCATGGTGGCTTGGTGGTTAGCACGTTAGCCTCACACCTCCAGGGTTGGGGATTTGATTCCCGCCTCTGCGATGTGTGTGTGGAGTTTGCATGTTCTCCCCGTGCCTCGGGGGTTTCCTCTGGGTACTCCGGTTTCCTCCCCCAGTCCAAAGACATGCATTGTAGGTTGACTGGCATCTCTAAATTGTCCAGAGTGTGTGTGTGATTGGGCCCTGCGATAGACTGGCATCCTGTCCAGGGTGAACCATGCCTTGTTCCCGTAGTCTCTTGGGATAGGCTTCAGGTTCCTTACGACCCAGTAGTCGGATAAGCAGGTATAGAAAATGGCTGAATGGATGTATTCTTCTGTGCTTTTTAAGGAAGCGGCCAACCAGAATCTTCTAACGCTTTTATAGTATGACAAGTCAATGTTTTTTGTCCAGTTAGCGAACATTTAGCATTTTATTTAAATATCTCTTATCATTTTATTGTTGCATAAATAGATAAATTTGACGCTACAGCAGAGACAAGAGTAAGAAAATACAGGTTTATCAAGTCAGCATTTCATCACACAAACGTCCCAAGGGGAGCCAAGACATTTTTATTTGTATTGCTGTATTGGTATTGTTGTTTAGATAATATTGTACAAAACCCTCACATTGTATATAACATAAATGACTTCAATGCACATTTGGTAACCAAGGTCACAGTGAAACCGTTACTGGGTATTGAGGGGAAAAAAGAAAACTCCAACACCGTTTAGATTATTATATAAAATCTCAACAGTAACACACAATTTTCAATTGATGCAAACCGCATTAACTGAAAGTCAAAGAGCAAACATAAAATTAATAATTAATAATAATAATAATAAAAAACAGGAGCCTGTAAAAAAAAAAAAAAAAAAAAAAAAAAAAAAGTACAATTGAGGAAGTTGTCATCAAGTTCACAGACACCACCATTTATATGCTAAGGCTGTACCAATCCAATAAAAGCTTAAGACAGCTTAAGCCCATCACTGTCCATATACCATGAAGTACCGTTTAACATGAATAGTATCGATGAATGGCTTTCTGGACAAATGTCTTTTGGAAATCATTAATTCAATCTTCAGTAAATTCAATTAAAGCTTATGTAAAACCCTTCACAAGGAATTCAATGAATCAACAAATACTGTCAGAGCAAGAAAACCCTGCAACCGTATATTTGATTGTTTTCCCCTCTCTCCTGTAGCACTGAAAGTAGTATGTTATGCCAGGAGACAAACAGTGACCATTTTGTGTCAGTTCAGTTTAAACTGGGTATTGATGTTTTCTGGGTATGGATATATATCTATTCATGAAGAACAAAATTTGGACAGCATATTGCCACTAAGTACACTAAGGGGAATGACAGGGCAAAGAAGAAACCACTTATCACTTTTTTTAATTTAAAAAATTTGCAATTTAGGAATCCTCACTATTCTCCAATGACTGAAATATGGACTCAAATTATGTGTATGGCACAAGGTCTTATGTGGGAGAAATCAATCTCATAGAAGGCTGACTCTCTTCCAAGGATCCAAAAGCACCAGAGAACACAATAACCAAAGGCAAGACTTTCAACTGTCAAAAACAACCAAAAAATTTGAATCAGGGGTATAGTACCACTACCATCACATATTTACCCATAGGCAGCCACAGATGAGCAATCTTCTTTGTGTAGGAAGATAATTTAACGCAAAACACATCTACATGCTGACATTGAACTTATCTATTTAGTTAACCCCTCTTTAGTACAATGTGCCAATATCCATTTGTAACAAGGCTGAATGTGCACTCATGCTTCATTGTACTTGTTACAAGTAGCAAATAAACAAACTGAGCAAAGAACTGAAGTGATATTTGATTAAAAGGCTTAAATGCTTTATCATGCTCTAGTATCAAATCAATACAAATATTTGCTAGTGTTTTATGTCAAGAGGTAGTCAAAAGGCACTTCAGAATGTCACCCACACTGAGTTCTTTGGACAGAGGCACTTGTAATTTTCACTTACTTGTATAGTGGGTGTGTAAACCTTCTTGTTTCTGACACCTCCTTTCCAGATCAAAAACAGGTCAATGTAAATATGTTGCACTGTTCCTTACTCTCTACACGTGCAGGAAAAAAAGGTGTTATGTATTAACATTGCACGCTATATATCAAACTGTTTGTCCTTTACTTAAACCAATCCAGAAGGCTTTAGCTCTTGCTACTTTGGGACAATGTTCAATTGATTGTTCAATATGTTCCCATGTAGGAGAAACAGTAGCAGTATCCTTTTATCAGACCTGTCCTAGTGATAAAAATATATTTTATTAGGCCATGTCTTTACTTCTATTATGCACTGTGCATCTAAGGACACACATTGTCTTCCAATGCCAAAACCTCACCTTCCTGCCAACATGTTCAACATTCATTCAGTCCCTCAGTAAAACAGAAAGGGCAAAAAAACATTTAGAAATTGTATGCAAATAAAACCTGTGAGACCCACTTTGTTTTTAAGGCATTTAAATATGTATAAAAAAACACTGTCCTTTAACAGAGCAATAACTCATTTCTAATTTATATTTGTGCGTGGCCCTCTATTTGAGCCTCCATCCAACTCCTATCAGTACGAAAACAAGAAATGCTTCCGCTCTTGGCTACATGCTGGTGTATTGCTCTGACGTCTGGACAAAAAGACAGAATGTCCAAAGGCAAAACCCGTTTGGGCAGAGTGGCTAGTCTTTAATAAGGCGGTAGACGTGGTACTGTGCCCCATGTTCGCTTGTTGACACTTCGAATACAAATGCTATGCAAAGCAGAGTTTCCTGTGTTTCCCTGTTAGTCACCACCTGGAAAGGAAAAGAAATCATGAACTCAAAATATCATCTGAAACATACAAAAATATAAAAAATGACCATTATGTGACAAAGAATCTCAATAAATACATGATAAATATGTATACAAATCTGTGTAGGCATACATAAGTGACTGGACTTGTGTTGTCTAACCTGTAAAATGGTGAAGTTCTCCAAGACGCTGTTCATCATGTACTTCTCAGGCAGGTGTTTGAGCTTGTGGATGAAGTTGATCATGTATTCGCACATGGGCGAGCGGTGGATCCTGTACACACATTTTCCGCCTTCCACTCTTGCATACTCCGTCTGTTAATCAAATGCATATAAAACATGATCAATCACTTATACATTTTATAACTTGGATTTAACAATTATATTCACATGTCTGTCTAGGGGAAAAGAAATTTACGACAGAACATTTATGTGTAAAGTGAAAACACTGCAAAAAGGCTGGACAGTTTCAGGTTTTTTAGCACAGTGACTCATCGCCACCTGATGGAGCAAACCAACCAGTTTAATATTCCATATAATTATCTACTGTATATGCTAATAAAAATTTTTTGTTTTTCTGAGTTGAAGACAGAGGAAATAACACACCTCTACTTTCTCTACCACCTGCTTTCCAAATGAGCAGACTTTTGTGGAGACAGTGATGGTCATATTCTCAGTGCTGCAGTACTGGCTGCTGACGCCGTAGAAAGATCCAGGCCCGTCCTGCATATCATTGCTATTCAGATCCGCCTAAATCACAAAAGCAAAACAGATCGAGGTCTTAGCTTAAGTTCTACCCTTATTATTTATTATCATTTCTATAGGACTGATAATCATCTTCAGCATAGACACTGCTGAAATATACCTACCCAGAATTTGACCAGGAAAAAAGCATTTTGTGGGCCCTTTTCATACAGCTCTTTTAGCCCTCCCTTCTTCTCTGGGAATTTGTCATAAATCTGGCGTATGTCCACTGCCTCTAGCAGAGGATCGCTGTATGATGGGTTGGTCTGACCGATGTGCACAAACAAATGTTTGCTATACTGTAAAAAGGAAACCAAAGCATCAAATCTGACTGGTCTTATACAACACCACAAGGTGACAATACATTTCTTACTCTGTCAAATAAATTATTTGTACATCTTAAAAAAACATAAAAGTTTATTACTGCAATAGAGCCAATTTTCATAACCCAGACAGACCTGACTAATTTCTGGGGTGACTTTCAAGAAGGCCACCTTTCGCAAAACACCCTTATATACAGTGTATAGTCACTCACAGTGTCCTGGTCTCTGGGAACCTCCATGAAGGCAGAGTACTCAAGCATGCGCAGCTTTGAGGAGGCGATGGTGCGGTCCTGCCACACAGGCACGGCGGTGGCGGCTGGGGGCAGAGGTGGTGCCAATGGCTCGTACGCTGGACACCAGATACAGAAGAGCACCAGTGAAACACAACACAAACACGACATGCACACACCAAACCTACTGTTCTGTAACAAAAAGTCTACCTGATATGGGAGGTGGAACAGTTCCGGGTAAGTTTGTGTAGGTATGTGCAAAAGGCTTGATGCTGTAAAATAATAATGTTGTAATGTTAGAGAATAGTGTTATTTTAAACGTCTGGAGTATTATAGCACACTTATTTAACTACTGATATTTAACTACTGACTCTTATGTTGTGTTGCATTTCACAGCATCATCTAACTCATAGTAAACCTATTTTGTTGTGAATGAGCTATGCATAAGTTATTTTTATGCTAAAGTGACCTGCAGATTAACTACACATAGATTTTTAAAATGAAACTCACTCCTGAGAGGGTCCAGGTTGTCCTGGGATTGGAGTCGGCCAAAACTATAAAAAGCAGAGAATTTTATAAAAATGGAAAAAGAAAGCAGAATTACAAAAACAGAAATTTTAAAGTAATACATGGACAGTCTGGAGCCAAATTAGCACTACTGACCCGAGGGGGAGGTGCATATGGTGGCTGGGGCAGTGGAGGAAGCTGGCTCTTGATCAAATTTGGAGACACTATCTGGGCAGAGGACAGCGACGCCATATTCTGAAGAGCCTTGTCTTTGGATGCTTGATCCTGAGAATGAGCAGAAGACACCATCAGACTAGTATTCCACACAACAAAACTGGATATTCAGTGAAATAAAATAAAACTTATGAGGTAGGGCTTAGAACAATTGTACAGTTTGTTTATTATCCATAACCCATGAAGTAAAAACATCAGAAACATGAACAAATGCAGACAGTTTAAGCAAGAATGCCAGAGAGAAAAAATCAGAGCACACAAAGTATCAAAATATTGTTAAAACTAAAATTGAACATGTATGTGTAAGTGAATTCTATGGGTGTGTATATTTGCACACACATATATACATACAAACATACAAAGAGGATATATGGTTTGCACAAAGGTCAATGTGCTATTAACTTCATTATTTAGATTGATTTTTATATAGTGCTCCTCTGGATTTCCCTAATAGCATAAAGAGGTGACAGGCAGAAGCAGTTAAGAAAAGTGATAAACAGGTTAAGTCCTGAGCACACGCTGTGATACAAGACAATACTGAGTCCAACACAACAGCCAAGTCCAGCACCAGTTTAACAAACCAATTATATTTGGCCAGTTTGTCTTCGCAGCTAGTCAACTGGGTGAAAAATCAACCCGCCTAAATAAAGATTTTAAGGTTGCTTAAATCAGGACACATTCGAGGCATGCAAGCATTTTCGAAAAGAACATCTGCTCTTTGTTTACAAAATATACAAATTAAAACAGAAATCCAAACTAGTGTATACATGTTTAGCGTCTCTCGCTATTTTCTACATCAGCATTCATATAGCACTTCCCTGACAGTTGGTGTCAATGTCTAAATTTCCATTTATTCCACACAGATTGTATGCATCACTATAAGCAAACAAGTCATGAGACAAAAATAAGCTGAAGCAGGCAATGCATGGGGACACAATGTCCAGGTTTTATAAAGACACATCAAAGCTTATAGAAACAATGCGTTTAGAAGGGAGAGGCTGTGGAGAGCAGAAGAGAAGTGCTGGGCATTAGCAGTGCTGTGCAGCATGTGATATAGCCAAGAAAATGCACAAATATCCAAATCCAACTTACCAAGTTCATGGCCTGAATCAAAGAAAAGAGAGACCGTTAGTACAATATCCAGAGGAGCTAGGTTTAGTCTGTTCTTTCGCTGTGATTAAGGATTATTTCTCTCTCAGATATGATTAGATGTGATTCTAATAATATGTGAGAGATGTCCGCAAAAAGTCTATTTCCCAGCCCAAAGACAGAAACAAACAAATCATTTGAACTACTTGTAGGAAACCAGGCTCTCATTATGCTCTAAATGCTTAAATGTCATTTAAAAATGTTTAAGAATACAATACAAAAACAATTTAAGGAGATAATGTTATTTGGAAGAAAAATGGATTAATAAGCAATTAGTATAAAGTCAGATAAAGGTGATCACTTTTACTGCAGCTAAAAAGTGTCGATCCATTTAGCTGGACAGCTTACAAACAAGCTATAATGTATCCCCGAAGAATCACACAACCTCATGCGTAATCTGGAGTCAGGTCTACCTTACCAGCGGAAACCAAAGAAGCACACCTCATTCAGGATTTACTGAATGAATGATAATAACACAACAATACAACGCACATGGAATGTATACTTTCTTTAGCTGGTGAACTGATAACTGAGAGACATTTTATTAAATCTGTCTGGATTGTGCTGCGAGAATTCAGGATGTAAGTGGTCAGGGTGAAAGGTTGGATGGACATAGGGGCTCTAGGTGAAAGGAGGGCAAGGGTTAAAGGGTAAAGAAACAGGGAGTTTCAGGAAAGACTACAGGCAGAGAGCATGGAGCTGTCATGCACTTTTAGCCTTAACTGCTTCAAAGCAAGAGAGTGCTGAGTACTGAACTCCACTCCAACCTCCATATAACACAGGCGGCCTTTGTTTTAAGAGGACCTTCACTGGGCTCTTCTTTAGGGTTTGGTCATCCAATGGCACAATGGAATATACGGTTCCATAAGGTAACGCTGTCTCCGATTTGTTAGTGCGAAGCCAAATGCTGCAAAGCCCCGTCCCACCCGCAAGAAAGCGCATACCTTCAGCTTTGACTGTATTTCGCGAGATTTTCTCCGGGCAAGAACCTGCAAATGGCTAGAAACCTGCAGAATAGAAAAGCGATAGAGGGGGCAAGAGGAAAAAGAGAGAGAGAGAGAGAGAGAGAGAGAAGAGGGAAAGAGAGAGAAAAGAGAAGCCATAACCAAAGAGGAAAGAGACTGCTGTTTGCATGCTAGCCCTGAGGGCTAGCAGGAGACACCTACCTTTATACCCGCTTGGAACTCGCGGACTTTCTTCCGTGCTAACACCTGTATGTGACTAGACACCTAAGGGAGTGTAAAATTCTTTTAAAACACACCCATGCAGACACATTTTGACACAGGTAAATGCACACACAAACCTACCAAAATCATAAATTACATGGTTGCAAAAAAAGGTGAGTACACATCTTTACAAATAATACAAGGCTTCATTAAACATTTTAAAAAATATATTTAAACAAAATGAATACTTTTAAATAAATAATAAACTAATAATTTAAATAAATGTATCTCATGGTTCAAATTGTATTTATTTATACAACACTATAAAATTAGGAGTTAGTTAGTTTTGGGGGGTGGGGGAGAAATTAAGTACCTGTTTCCTTGTGCGGATTTTTCCAGTCCTCAGCTTAATGTACCGGGCAATAAGTTCATTACGGCCTGTGGAGACAGAGGAAGAACAATGATTGTGACAAGGGCCCTTATCCTTCCTTCACCACAAGATGGCACTCAAAGAAAGTGTAAGTTCAACACACCTTTATCAAACAAACGCACTCTTTCTGTCACACAGATGCTCACACACACACACACACACACACACACACACACACACACACACACACACACACACACACACCTAACTCTGGGACACTTTCAAAATCTTCACTATACACAAACCAGAAGGCTGATCAGAAGTATAAAGATCGGTTGCAAAAGAAAAACCTGCATCCAGATAACATAAAATGTATAATATTAATTTACAAGCCATCTCTATATTACATTTGTTGTTTATTTACTAAATATACCACCGGGCACAGGAACATTCAAACTGGACCATGGAAAAACAGAAGGTTGCTTGGCCTGATGAATCACATCTTTTACATCATGTAGACATCTAGGTGTGTGTTCATTGCTTACCTGGGGCTAGAAATAGCACCAGGAAGCATTATGGGAAAAAGGCAAACCGGCAGAGGCAGTGTGATGCTATGAACAATGTTCTGCTGGTAAACACTGGGTTCTGGCATACATGTTACTTTGTGGATTGTCCCACCTACCTAAACATTCTTTTAAGAAGCATGACAAAGAGTACTCGGTGTTGCCTTGGTCTCCCAATTCTCTAGATCTCAATCTGATCAAGCATCTGTGGGATGTGCTGGAAAAACAAGTCTGATCCATGGAGGCCACACCTCTTACAGGTTACTAACAGGACTCTAAAGAGCTGATGCTTACATCTGGGTGGCAGATACTACAGCACACCATCAGAGGTCCATGCCTCAATGGATCAGAAGTGATTTGGTGCCAAAAGGGGCCTACACAATATAAGGCAGGTGACTTTAATATTATGGCAGATCAATGTATGTCTGCGTTTTTGTGCACATGAATTAGCATATGTGCATATGTGTGTGTTTGGATATACGGAGAGCAACAGGCTGTGTAGGCATGTGCACAGAGCTCGTATGCTGCTGGCCACAAAAAAATCCTGAAGACAGCCATGCAGTCTTTATTTTCCCCTCTGTTGCATATAGCATTAAGAGTGGCTATTTCTGCATGCACAGGGATTACAGAGTGCAGGAGGAAATTGGAAACCATGGATCTGCTAGTGGTCAACACCTTGGCCTGTCTACTTCTATAACTCATGTCCCATCATTTTTCAATTGTCAGGAAAAAGCACTGCTGGGAGGCCTTACTTACAAGCAAATAAATATCATTTGCTTATTGAAAATCATAGCACCAACATAAAACCACGAGAATTAATTGTATTGCACTTTTAACTTTAGATAATTACTATAAATCAGAAAAAGACTAATACAACTAGCATCCAACAGCTTTTTTAAAAAAAAAAAATGGATCGTTCCTATAGATGGGCTTAAAAAAATAAAAAATAATAAAAAAAGGAAAATAACCAAATATGAGATAAGCAGGCACAATGCTTTCTGCCAAGGCTAGGCTATGTTATGATTTGCTAACAGTATTGTAGTAACTTGTGGGAATACAGAATAAATACCAATGATGACAATGATTTCATGTTAACATGTTGTACTGAATTGTAAATTGTAAACTTTTTCTTAATATACAGCTTTTATTTTCTCTACTTTTAAATGTCAAATCATTTGCAATAATTAACAATATCCATGAATTTAAATTTTACTGTACTGCACAGTTTCTTACCAAAACTATACAGTGTGGTGCATATTGTGTGTGATATAAATATCATGTCATTTCATCACTCCTACATTTCCTGTCACCCTTTCTCTCGCACCCTCAGTCTCTCTTCATTTTTTCTATCTCTCTGAATAACTCTCTCTCTCTCTCTCTCTCTCTCTCTCTCTCTCTCTCTCTCTCTCTCTGACCATAAAAGTCAAGCAGTGAAGTTCTGAGCAGAGGAGGGACACAGAAAGAAGCTGTGAGAGAAAGCAAGAGAAACATGTACTGTGTTAGCCCTTCCCAGCCATATGCTTCCCCATCCTCCCCTCCCCCTACTGACACACCCGCATATGCCTCTGCCTCTCTCTCTCTCTGCCTCCGCATTCCTTACATACCTCAGCGCCTGTCACATCTGCCCCACACAGCCTGACTGGTTGAAGAGGAGTCAGGAGCATGCGTGGAAAGAGAAAAGAAGAAAACAGAATGAGAGGGAAAGAGAAAAATGGCTTCAATTTTTCTGCCAACAATGGGCAGCTGGAGTCCCCCACCCCAAACCCCTCTCAACAACTGACGCTTGCATCTGCTGTGGACAGTCCTCATTCACTACAACTCCTCTCTTTCCCCTAAAAATCTCTCACTCTTTCTGTCAAACTTTCAGTTGCTGCCCTAAATCAGAATGCTGTTGACTATATCCATTCAGTTATAATACATTACAAAGAAAGGGGGCAAAGGGACAGCAACACCATAGTCAGGTGACAGACAAGCAAACCCATACAACATGTGCGTCATTGTGTAGGCACACGGACACATGAGCACACACACACACACACACACACACACACACACACACACACACACACAGAGAGAGAGAGAGAGAGAGAGAGAGAGAGAGAGAGAGAGAGAGAGAGTTGCTCCAGTTGTCATTTTCTCTCACAGATTAATGCTCTTTCACCTTGTTTGGGACAAGGCTGGGGGGGATGCTTTAACCTTTCCTGTGCCAGAACATGTCCAGCCAGCTTATTAACAGCATGCCCTGTGGAAATTTCCACCTTTGCAGAGAAATGGAACTCCTCCTCTGTCCCTCCTTTACCTTTCTCCCCCTCGTAAACCTAGCCAAACTCTTTTACCCCATGTTGCCTATCACACATATCTACAGTTCTAAATATTTAAGTATCTTTATGCAACATTTTGGCCCTGCTCAACCTGTTTGCCTGAAGGGAGGGCCCAATCTCTTTCCTCCCTAAAGTGCAGGACCAAAATTTACATGGTTTGACAAAACCCAGGTACAGAGCAAGTATGGTAACAGCAGAACCAGACTGGCTGCATTTCTGCCAGTTAACTGCGCCCTGAGCCACTCTGAAGTAAAACAGAAATCCTCAATAAGAAAGAGGAGAAAAAAAGCAAGTTTGGCCAAAATAGACCAGTTTCCTCTTCAATTAACAGAGTTTCAGACATAAACTTGAAACCCACTGGATGGATTCAAGCGAACAAGTTCTCACCCATTGTGCAGCCCTGAAAGTCAATAAGGACTACATTTGTGAAAAAATAGACTGACTACTAAATAAAAAAAATTGACACCCCCCCCAGTGACTGACCAAGGCAGCAATACCAGGGCAGAAGCAGTCGGCATGCCTTTGGCCTCACGTCAGTGGTGGAATTAGGAATGCTGAGCTCATCCCACTCGTGAGAGGACTTCTTCAGTGGCAGGGCCTTTGGCCTCACATGACTGAGTGTAAGCGGAGAAGGCATTTACAGCTATGGAAAAGAGCAAGCACTCGAGACAGCCGGAGGGGGTCCTGACTGCTCACTAGCCAAAAAAAAAAAAGTCGAGAGCAAGTGCAAAGGTCAGAAGTTGTGATGAAGGTTTGTTTTCAAAGTATATTTAAGTGAAAAAGTGCAAGAAATTTCTTTAATTCGGAACAAACAGTGGTTGTGTGGGAATCAGTTTTTGTAGCAATACCAGGGAAAGTGAACATTCCTTAGTGCCACAGATTATGTTTTTCATCTATTCCGGAGCGTTTACATGTTACTGACACAAGATCAAATATTAAAAAGCATCAGATTTTATGTGAGGGAAGATATGATATCTAGTGACATCAATCTACCCTTCACAAACAAATGACAAAATCTTATAAATCAAGAAAAGCACTGATTGAGAGATGAAAAGCTTTACCAAATAAGCAGTAGCACATAAAAATTAAGGTCTTGAGATTTACTGACCCTGTGCTATGCACTACAGGCCTGTGGTTGGAACAAAAGTTCCCAGGAAAACTGTATGACCCCACAAATGGAAACAGTGTAGAGCCATAAATCAAATGTTAAACATTGTAGATTCATTGAACCAGATGGACAGATGGCCTGGCCTGCTTGCACAGACTAAATCCAGACCCAGATCCACACGCAGAAATAATTATTTTTTCTTTTTAAAATTATACCTATCTATTATATTTATTATTATACAAGCATATTTATGCTTTACTTAAGATTTGGCTACATTGATTTTCAGTCTTAAGTCATTTTTCAGTACTCAAACTGTTATCAGCTATGTTTAACTACTTTAGTATTTCTTATTTTATTATGAGTCTCCATGGCCATCTAAAATTTCTAAAACATGAAAGAGATTCACAAAAATTTCCCCCATTACAACAGGTTTTCCAACACAGCCAGCTCCATGAGAGCCTGAAAAGTGGCCTTGGGAAACCGAGCTTGGATTATTCGGTCACAACTTTGGAAATCAGGTTGCGGCTCTAAAAATAGAAATAAATTCATAATAAATCAAAACAAAATCTGGCGAGGTCATTTCCAAGCAGCACATAAGGGAAACCCTCCATGTAACTGAAGTTGTGCTGGAAAAATGGTAGCAATGCAACAGTCACAATAGCATTTCTTCTGGTACTAACTTCATGTGTGTCCTTAACAGTAAAGATCAAAGTAGTTCATTTTAACTGAATATATATAGAGAAAAATAATGGAAGATATACTGTTGGTGTGTGGGGTTTGCATGTTCTCCCCGTGCCTCGGGGGTTTCCTCTGGGTACTCCGGTTTCCT
This sequence comes from Hemibagrus guttatus, assembly GCA_033459395.1. Lineage (NCBI taxonomy): Eukaryota > Metazoa > Chordata > Actinopteri > Siluriformes > Bagridae > Hemibagrus > Hemibagrus guttatus. The sequence continues at coordinate 21,817,012 of JAUCMX010000001.1, forward strand.
CCCCCAATCCAAAGACATGCCTTGTAGGTTGATTGGCATCTCTAAATTGTCCGTAGCGTGTGAGTGTGTGTGACTGGGCCCTGCAATAGACTGGCATCCTGTCCAGTGTGTACCCTGCCTTTTGCCTGTAGTCTCCTGGGATAGACTCCAGGTTCCCTGCGACCCAGTAGTAGGATAAGCAGGTATAGAAAATGGATGGATATACTGTTGGTGTAATGTATGTGTGCATGACTGGCCAAATTACACTCTGCCTTCACTTATTTTATAGTATCCATTTGACAATTGAGAAAAATATAAGAGTTTTTTTTTTTCTTAAAGCAAAAATTAGGAAAAAGCAGACAAATATATAATTAATAATAGTGTCCAAGTAAAAGAGTGTTACGAAGATGGAACTCATTAGCTAATGTAGTAACATACAAAAAGGTTAGACTAATCATCTGTCAATTTCTGAATAGAAGGGGTGTGTGTGTGCGTGTGTGTGTGTGTGAGAGAGAGAGAGAGAGAGAGAGAGAGAGAGAGAGAGAGAGAGAGAGAGATTAAGGGATACGGTGAGAGAGACAGAAACAGAAAGAAAATCTTTCAAAAAAAGAACTGTGATTGAGCAAGACAAACAGAGCTGGTTATGCCACTTTTCTCAACTCTGGGAATGAAGAGAGAAAGAAACAAAGACTGTATATATGAAAGAGAAAACCTAACTAACTAGGAAGTAAAGTTGCTGATGATCTTGATAATACAACAAACCAGTTTAGGGGAAAGAAAAACAGAGAAGAAGGAAAAAAGTGATCATCCTGTTTGTGCTCTACAAGAGAGACCTGTCTATAGCCTGGTCTTCTCATCTCCAGCTCAGGGCAAGTGCAGGCCTGTTCAGTACTGCACTATGAAAAATACAACTGCTGGCTATGATCTGTTTGTGTTTGGCCTCTCCTTTTCATAAAGCAAACCAGAATTCCATTATTTTAAATACATTAAATAGGCAGAATATTTCATATTGGCACATTATTCCAACAATCTTCAAAAGATAAACATTAATTATTTAATTTATATAAACAATGAAGCTAAGTTTTCACTTAACATACATTCTAATTAAGTAGCTTAATATTATGATTAACTATGGAAACAATGTTGATTTAAGCATGATTGATAAGCTCTTCTGAAAAAACAGGTGTGACTGACATGGCATGGCTCTGTGTGCGTGCTCATGTGTGTGTGTGGGTGTGTGAGTTTGGATGGACAGGGAGTAATGGTGGTCTCCAGCCTCTGTTTCATCACCTCAGTCAAGTAGTGTGCAAAATATTATAACCTTCAATCAGTCCAATCACGCTCTCTCTATCTCTGTCTTTCTCTCTCACAAACCACCAATCAAATGTCTCACTCGCACACCATCTGATCTATACAAATCCCTGTAATGCTCTAAAATCATCTGTAAACACTGTCATATGCATACTTGTGACCAGAAATTTGTATTCTACAATTATAATAAAAAGTATTCTATAATTATAATAAATTGTTATCTATAATGCACTCAACAAGGTTCAGTGTTAAGAACATACAAGAAAGAAAGAAAGAAAGAAAGAAAGAAAGAAAGTTAAGAAGATATAAGAAAGAAAGAAAGAAAGAAAGTTAAGAAGATATAAGAAAGAAAGAAAGAAAGAAAGAAAGAAAGAAAGAAAGAAAGAAAGAAAGAAAGAAAAAAAAGAAAGAAAGTTAAGAAGATATAAGAAAGAAAGAAGTGCATGTAAAAAATGTTGTATGTAAAGCATTTGCTCTTGTGGTAGAAGTGGAAACCAGTACTAATGGAGTTTCTGTCAGAGGGGGGAAATAAAGAAAAATAAATTAAAAGTATGTACAGTACTGTGTAACAGACCGCAGTAAAGCAAAGATTCCTTTGGAAAAATAATGTAATTAAATGAGTCTAAATAAAAAAATACTATAAAGAGGAGTTGTCAGTAATAAACTGAACAGTGTATCTGAAGTCTTTGTTCAAAGTCCAATCTTTGTGATAACCCTTGTGATAAAAAAAAAAAAAAATGTGCAGTTTTATAAGAAAACAGGTAAGTTTAACAGCAACTGTAACATTTGTTAATCTAAAATATTTTTGTACTGACTCAGTAATGCAGGAGGCATACAGTATTGCAAATTTGTATTGTAAAAATATTAGGTTACCTAAGACATTTGCACAGTACTGAATATTTCACAGTACCGACGTCATTTAACAAAAAGAATAAGACGACATTTAGCTAAATAGATTTCAAATGTGCTTTAATAGGTTAAATTGCATTTCCCTGTAGTGCCTCCAAAATTTTACACACGGTGAAATCTCATGCTGGTGAACAGATTTGAAAATATCTCAACCTATTCTTTTAGAGGTATCATAGTTAGAGGTTGTAAATAGCCAAATATGGTCACAGTGAATCTGAACGCACTAACCTAACCTACCAACTACTGCTCTTGCCATTTGAAGGGGAAAAAACACAATAAAAGAAGGTGGACAAATAAACAATATTTTGGGATGTGACCTTTTTATCAATTTCTACCTTTTTTTCTATATTTGCAAAAATGAAAGATGAATAAAATTATGAATATGGATCTGTCATCTAAGGTATTTGTCATTATATGGTGATGTTTGCCTAATTAGAATAAAAAATAATAATAATAATAATTTAAAACAGTGGCACATGAAGCTCACATACCATACATCTTTCCCTCGTCAGAGAGAATGATTTTACGGCGACCACAGGGTGGGTAGATGGCAAGTGCCTCCTGGAAACTCTGCTCAATATCGGGACTCCATACACCCTCTGCATCACTGTCCACTGTTTTATCGAGCTCATCGCCGCCATCTTCCAGCCCCTGCCGAGGGCTCCCGTTCGCACTCCACTCGTTTGACGCAATGGTGCCGGCTCTGATCGGGCCCTGCCACGAGCCCACACACTATTCTGGGACTACAAAAGAGGAAGAAGGAAAGACCATAAATTACTGTTCCTATAAAAGTACAGATACGCTGATCGATTAGAAAAGGCTCATAAAATGCAGCGAAAATCTAACAAACAAATAATGTTAGGTTGCAAACAGAGTTTCTGTTACCTGGCCTGAAGACGTCTAATAAGTCACTAGCACTGCAAAAGTCATCAAATTAGCAGCCATTACATTTTATTTCTAATTTGCTCATAAAATGATGTGTATAAAGAACCATATCCCGACTGTGACTTCCTCAATGCTAATGCCCCTCCAAATGACAAACGAATTTCTGACATTATATAAAACCCCATTTAAAAAGGCCTCAATAATCAGGCCAGGCCTGAAAGAATTCTTGTGGTCGGGAGAGAGTGGTCCAATGTGGCTGTCGGAACGTCTGAAACTGGTTAAGAGATCTTAAGTGTTTTTCAGGCTGCTTCTCTGTGCGTGGTATTGTTCCCGAAGACTCGGGTCCCAGGAGTGACTATTATACCCACATAATTCATTCTTTTATTTCACTTTCTGCTGATGTTGACTAAAATACACAGCTTGGGTAAATACGGCTGACTCGGCACGTGACCTTCCTGGGGGGATACTTGAAGCGCTCTGGTTACGGCCATGCTGAAAGAATAAGCTTTGCTTGGCAGGCTGAGAGAGTGAATGAGCAAAACAACCAAAAAACTGAGAGCCCGTCTGGAATGGGAGCAGTCTAACTGCAAATGCAGGCTATGATGTGGTCTAAAAATGTTGGACAGATTAATTAGTGATACAGCAAGCTGCTTCCAAGGCATAATAAGGTCTATGTGAAAGGAGTCTGATCGTTAACTCAATGTCCAATTTGATGTATAACAGAAGTATGTTACACATACATGAGCAAAGGTCAAGCAAAGATGATGGATTAAACATGACTTAGATCTTATCATTGTTATTATAGGCTGTGAGCCTAATATTTGGTGATCAAAGCAATGTGAAAATGAGCTGTGCCTAATGGGGACGATTAAGCAGTGCAGATGTGTGAGGGGTAAAGAGACTTGCAAAGGGCTAAAAAAGGGCTACCTGTTTAACTTTGAAGACCAAAATGTGGCCTGCTGAAAAAATTAAACCTGAATTAAACCTGAGCCTTTTGGGCCTGTGCTCCCAGAGTGATAGTGCTAAACATCCAGACTGATTTCTGGCTGAATTGAGGTGCTACCTTTCAGCAGCTTAGAGTCATATGCATATATACAAGCCATAAACAGACCACTGATGATACTGGAGCACTTAACTCCTAAGGAACCTGGAAGGTACCCTGCTTTAAACTTATATGGTGTACCATTATTATGCTAAGGTGGTACACACCATTAAACATAGACAAACATTCAACGTTAGTGTTGTTTGCAGAGCGCTCACTGGAGGATACTGTGATTGTTAAACAAAGCTAATAATTTGTGTCACCTTAGACTCAGATATTACAAGATAATCCTGTAAATAACCTCAGTCACTCTGTGTGTGTATGCGTTGGTGGGAGATGATAAGCATGCGTGCAGAAAATGAGGCTGCTCTATTGGAGAGTTGGGCTTAAATCCCAGACATCTCCTTATTAAGGAATCACAGCAAGAGCTCTCTCTCTCGCTCCCTCTCTCTCATGTGTCAACCGAGCTCCCTCTCTGCCCTCTTCCCCACCCCAGCCCAGCCGCCCCACGCTCTCAAGCACTCTGCCCAAATAAGGAGAGGAGAGCATGGGATGAGGGGAGGGGAGCACACAGAGGGAAGGAGTGTGTGTGTGAGAGTGTGAGTGTTGTGTTGTGTTGTGTTGTGTTGTGTTGTGTTGTGTTGTGTTGTGTTGTGTTGTGTTGTGTTGTGTGGGATGGGATGGGGGTTGGTGTAAAAGGAGGGGAGGCAACCGGTGGAGTGACCAATTTAGGCGTCCGCTTTGGGGGTCTGGAAAACAGTGGGAACGACAGCAGCGCCCAACACTCATATGCTAAAGAATCACTCTGAAGCTACAGCTAGTGTCTGGCCTACAGGCAGGAGAACACCTACAATTCATTAGTTGGATGGCTTTTAGTATCACATGGCTGACACATTTTACTCAAGCATTTTGGAACATTAGGCTATATGACGTTGTTTGTTGTTACTAAATATATAAACTAGGAATTGAGGGCTGACAAACAGAGATGGAGGTAAAACCTCAGCCATCTTTAACATCTGGTGAAATCAGAAACACTGCTGCTTTCATCAAATTATGGTGCCCTCAAGGCTCAAAAGACCTTTGGCATTACATGGCACAGCAAGGATATTGTGAGTGAAACACTATTTCAAAGTGCATATCTTAAAAACACACACAAACACAGGCAGAGAGCTGCAATATAACAGATCATAACTGAATGAAATAGCACACCATTCACATAGAGTATTAATATCTGTCTCAGGTGGACAGCACAAATCCATGTGAATTTATATATCAAACGTGCCCTGTCGTCCAGTCCCTCAGACAACTTGCAGGGGTTCAAATTTGCAGGTTTGCATTCATAGTACAACTGTTCAGTCACAATGCTAATACTTTCAACTGTTCAGACATGTAATGGTTACATTACTTTTTACTCAGCTTGGACATTTTGCATAAACTATTTCTTAAATCTATTTATTTTAAACATGAAGCATGGAAAAAACTTTTTTTTTTTTTTTTTTTTTAGAAAAATCTAGTTTCAATAGACCCTTGCTCACTGCAGTCTCATATTCTTGCTCTTGGCTGAGAGGAATGGTACCCAATGAAGTGTTCTGCTGTTGTAGGTGATTAACCTTACTGTTCAATGTGTTGTGCACTCCGACATGCTTTTCTGCTCACCATGTTTGCAAGGACTGGTTATTTAGTTACCGTAGCTTTCCTGTCAGCTCGATACAGTCTGGCCATTATTCTCATCAACAAGGCTGTTTCCCCTCACACAAGTGTTAATATCAGAGCTGTTTTTAAGGGCCTTTTATTTTATTTTTTTTTTATTTTTTTTAAGCCTTGTAAGTGACTATTGTAACCAACTACTCTAAGTGGCCAATTAGGAATTGACAGCCAAAAACCTAATACAAAGACTTTTTTTGTTTTATTTTTGTCATCGGTTCTATTTTTGAAGTTACATCAGGTTGCTTTAGGCAGATTTGGAAACTTATTCAAGACAAAAAATAGCCATGAACAGCTATCAATTTCAGATGTCCACTGGATCCTCAGAGACAGACAGTTAATACCAAGACTGAAGGGCCTCTGGTATCACACAGGATGAAATGTGGTGTTACAGAGCAGTAAGTATATAATGTTTAAGAATCTCTATGTGTAACAGGAATGTAAAGAATAACAGTGAATGCACTGCAGCACAGACATTTATTCAAACACCAGCTATTGTAAACTTGGCCTTTGTTCACGAGGAGTATTGTCTACTAGTGTTCCATTTCCATCTTGCTGTATGACCTCAACTTAAATTGACGTATACGGCCATACCTCACAATGAATCCTCAGACAAATGGATACAAATCATCTTAGTTGCTTCCTCTTCTTGTGTTTAGAATATTGATGCAAAATTCAGGTGCAAAATCTTTAGAGAGTGAAGAGTGGGAAATCTTTTAGTCACAGGTCTTTTCTGGAACTAGTGGGAATTACGACCGATGGAGGCTCAGCTGGGAGTCTTATGTTTGACCCACAAAGAGGAGATTGTGAAAGACTCATACAGCTAGACACAGTGATAAAGATTCACATGGATTCCATCCAGGCTTACAGGAGGAAAGATTGACGAGTGAGTAAGGCTTTTGCCTTTCACTTTATACATACAAAGCAAAAAAAAATAAGGCAGGCTGTTATCCATGCTATTCAAAGTACAGATAAAAAAAGAAACAAAAAGAGAAACCTTTAGAAATATTCCATTCTACATTTTTCAGGAAATGTGACTTAAGATCTGACTTTACAACTAACTTAGGTTTTAGTTTTTGTGTCTCTCAGTGAGTCATCTTATGAATTTCAGGGAGTCCTCAAACTGTTGACAGAGTGAGGGGACTTTCCAGTGCAAACAGATGATTCCACTCATCGAGTGAGCTCACGGCCCATCTGCGAGCTAGTTTTCCCTGATGGGCCACTTTTTTGGCGGGAAAACACTTGAGAAAAGGATCATATGCAGAACTGAGATTATTGTACACTTCTGTCATTAAAAGATGAGCCATGCAGCTAACCACCCTAACCTGCCTTTTTTAATCAACTCTCCTCTTTAATTCAACATGTGGATTCCAAACCTCAGAGAGAGGAGTTATGGGAGAATGGGATTCATTTGCAATAATCTGGACTGAGATGACTGTTCATTCGAATCAGCTAGCTAAGACCAGACTGTCTGGAGAAAAAAAAAAAAAAACATACTAAGATGCTAGGATTCAAGGCCCATTGCTAAATTTTGTGTTTAAAAGAAATGGTGTTTTTGAAAAAGCATTCTCAGCATACCCTGTTTTTCCAGTTCAGCATTAGTAAGAACGGGAGTTCTTAGGAACTGATACAGATAGACCATACACCCTTAGGAGTTTAGTTCCTGGGTAGCCCCTGAAACACACCCTTGTTTTAATCATCAATCATCGATTCATTCAATCAAGTGTGAAAGCACAAATGCGCACGAGAGGGAGAACGAACAACAGGGCTGAACAAGTGTAGCAGCAGCTGCCTTTTCAGGTCGGATTACAGATAAAGACACTCTGGGCTGAGGGCAGAGTTGCCCTCCTCTCCACAAACCAGCATAGAGCTCTACACCACACAAAAACATCCACCAAGTTCCAGAGAATTAGAATTCTACACTGACTACACACTGGTTTTAAACAAGAAAAAACACAGCTGGCAGGCAATTCCACTGCTATCTATAAATTTCTCCTTATTACAATGTTACCCATACTGAAGAGGTGGTAGACTAATAAATACTTGTGATGTAGAGCTAAGGGCATTGTGAGTTGAATATAGTAAGCACTTAATCACACACAAAGAAGTCATTCAAGTGCAGAAAATTAACAGGGCTAGATCTGGATATCTATGTGCTTCTGAATGGCTGTCACCAAAATGCTGTTGGTTTTGGTGACAGAACCTGAGGTCAGACACACCATGTCCTTTCTACGATAAAATGGGGGTTTTGAGTTTGAGTGGCACAGTTTATCGCCCACCAAAACTGTGGATTTAGTTAAATGTCTATTATTAAGTGTAGTCAATATCTCAGTTGACTGATATCTGCTTCCGAACTAAACATAAGACTGTTTGAGAGAACAGAACCTCATAAAGCACATTTAGAATTAATCTAATTTCTTGTAATGCACTGTAACTTTTATGTATTTGGACACTACCGCTTAGCTTTGAGAAGTTTATATGCAAACGACTCCACTGAAACAGAGCAAAAGAGGTGTTCCCAAACGCCTTTTTAACTTCCCTCCAGAACTGATTTAGGACAGCGACTGACTTTCACTCGGTTTCTCTTTCTCACTCTCTTTCTTTTTATGTTTGAGTCTAATAAATTCTCCCCAGCTCCTCTTCCAATGGCTTCCTCCTACTTCCGCCCTGGCTCGACATTCAGGAAACAATCAGAGCCGAGAGAGACGAGGAGAGAGTGAGTGAGGGGTGGTGGTAGGGGGTGGGGGTGGGGGGATAAAGGGAAAGGAAGCGCAACACAACTATGCTTTTGTAACAGTGTAAGTTACACAACACAAAATGCTTTCCCCTTTTATGCTGCGTGAAAGCCAGAGATGAAGATGGAACTCTCAGACAAATTAAGACTTCTGGATCCCAGATTTACACATCGTTTGGAAGAACCTGCACGTATGGAGGATTCAGATTGCACACTTTCTCATTCATGGCAGCTGTAATCCAACCAGCAGAGGAAAGACTGACACAGGGTCTGGCGTGTGGGCCAAAAGACTTCCGCGAACTCCTGATTCAGCACTTTCATCGGAAAGTCTCCAGGGCAAATCTGCGGAGCAGCACTCACTGCCTGACTTGGTCATTTAGTGGCTAGGCCAGAGGCTGTTGCCAAACCCCATGAAACCTGAAAGACACGCACAAAGAGGGGAGCGTCTTGGCTTCTGAGTGGTGGAACAGCAACCACCCTCACTCCCTCCACCCAAAGATGTTTTTGTATTGCTTCTTAATTTTCAAATTATTGTACTATGGCTTTAAAATTGTCCCTTCAATACCAATTGCCTTTTGTATTGTGTATGTAGTTTGGAATTTCTTTACCATCTAGATGGTACTTGTACTTGTTCTACTACTTCCTATTTATCAAACTAGCATTTGTCTCTTGTCTTTGAATTTACAATTCTTTGCATATTTTCTACAGGCTTTATACAACTGTGCCTTTCTTTTTTTTTTTGCACATTTCTAAGTTGCTCTAAATAAGAGCTTTTACTAAATGACCAAATGTAAATGTTAATTGCACTGCCTGAGAGCAATTAAATAAGAAAATAATAAGTGAGAAATGTTGGGAGAGATGGAGGGTCCTTTCTATGTCTGACCTATACCGCTTCACTGCAAACCATTGAGAAAGCCACTGATGTCTTTTTGAGCTGATTTATAATACTTGAGGGATGCACATTTCCTACATACTGGTTAAAAAAACATTATACCTTAATGTTCACTGTAATAATAACAGGTTAAAAAAGACGACAGTCACGTGAATCCACCACTGGACACTTTTAAATAAGCAGCTCAGGTGCATGTGCGGGTACACACGTACATGTGAGCTTTTGTGTGTGTGTGTGCGCGCACATGTGTGTGGAGGAGTCCTACCAGTTTGCAAACTACAACACTGCTGCAAAACAGTTGGTTTCAAGAACAACTGGAAAGTTCAGCAACTTCAGACTGACAAAAACAAAGGCTACACTGTTCCAGCCAATGAACTGCTCCTCCCCTGAAGTTGAAAGGCCAGAGAGAAGCCAAAAATCTTATCTGCCAATGCCTTGCACAGGAAATGTATGTAAGTATGTGTCTGAAGAGCGTGCATTAATTTTCATCTTTAAAGTAAACACAATTCCAGAGACAGTCACTCCATCACAAATAATAACGCATTGTGGCATGGTATGTTTTGGCTGAGGTGTTAATTCTACCTATTAAAAGTGCATGTGGAAAAAGGAAAGAGGGAAAAATTTTATTTGGGAAACTATATAAAATGTCTCCCTTCTCAAATATTTGGGTGGCTTGAAAAGGGGAGTCAGTAATACACTGCAGAATATACAGAGTGGTAACAATCAAGCAGTAGTGATTAGTGTGTCTTTTCTCATTTTTTCGTACACACACGCACGCTCACGCACACACACACAGACACAGACACAGACATACACAGAAAGATATTTGTTCAGGCCTGTGTTGACAGCTGGGTAAGTGGCCACCATTTGGAGGGCTACTTCTGAGGCGGGTGCTAAAAGGCTGCTCCAGCCTGTGCAAATGGACAGGCCTCATTACATCCTGGGCCTCTAACACAGACCAGTGAAGAAGTTGTCAACTGGCCAGCAACATAAACACACACACATACAGCACAAACAGTCTGTTCCCAATGGCCCCCCATTTGCTCTTTAAAGAAGGAAGCATTCCCAATAATTAAACAATTTTTTTTTAATCAGAATTAATAATATCAAAACCTGCAATGAAAATCAAAACAGTACTCATACATGAGAGATAAACAGCACAAAAAAAAAAAAACAACTAAGTAGCTAACTTATTCAACACCAAAGTCTCATTTTAGTACGCCGAGTTGGACATCTAGACAGTGAGTGCAACAAAACAAACATAAATTAAAAACCTCTTACAGTCTACAGTTAGTTGAAAAATGTATCAAGTTCAAAATGTCAGTTTATATCACCTTTTTTTCTTAATTTAACAAAATTGACCAACAACAAAAAAAGCCTTAGTATACAAGCTGAATATTTAGCCATCCATAACATAGTGCATCCTTTAAGAATTATAATAATAACAACAGCAAGTCCATTATGAAAAAGTGTTCTCTGAAGAAAATATCTCAACACTATTCAGGTGGCACAGAAAGGAGAGAGCAACTCTTTAAAGTTGGATTGCCCGTGTAATTTAACTGGACATAGACTTCACTCCACAAATAGAGTCCTTCTTCATAAAACTTATGAAAACCATAGAAATATGGATCAAACTAAATGCCTTGAAAGAAAGAAACCTATAGATTTTAAAATGTGATACAAACACATGCAAACCTTCCAGTGGAGCAGAATTTTACTGTTAATCCATCCCAGATTTAGTCTAACATTAGAAGCCATTCAAAAGACCTGTGTTACATCTCATCTTATAGTTCCACAATTCACCAAGCTCATGGGTTAAATAATTGTTGCGTCTTTTTAAAACATTTTCCTTGTTCTTTAAAAGTCTATGGTCTATGCCCTAATGTATTAATGCTCTCATTTTTATACTGTGATAAAAACATACATGACACATTAAGTCATTGGTCTAGACCTACGTTGGCCACCAAAACTGGTGACTCCTTGCCTTTGGTTCAAAAATATTCAGATGATTGGTTTTAGTGCAATACTGGATGGATTAAGTTACTACTTACAAGTACTGATAAATTAAAGAACTTCAGTTTTTTAGGGGCAGTGTGTATGTGACCAGAACACAAAGTGACTTACAGTTTGTATTCACCATGATTTCTGGAAAATGTACCTGTAGTTCATATCAGTTTCTCTTTACACTTAAAATGTATGTGTCCTATATGAAATCCATATCCGAAAAAAACAAATATTGTGTCAAAAATGGATTTGTCATGATCCTCTTGATCTTGATCTGATTTAATAGATGACAGCTGAGTTATAATAGTTATGTTAAGAATAAAAGGTGGGCAAATATAAGTAGTTGGATGCAGTTTTAGAGTGTGGGTGTTAGACAACATCACAATAAGCAAATGAAGCAATTTTATTAAATCAAGGTGAAGCTGATTTAATTTTGTTACATTGGTGGACATTGCAACCCTTCAAATTCTTATATTTATTATTGAGTTCTTATAGTTTTTAGCCTAACTGACTAGTTTATTTAATTGAATGAGTTTAACCCAAACCATCAATAACTCAAAAAGGTCTATAAATAAATTCAGTTCCATTTGTGGAAAGTTTATGAATAAAAAATATCTATGGATCTAATAAATAGAAAAAGTATTATTGTGAATAATATTCATGGAGTATATGTTTTTAAACCCCTAATCTTTAAATAAAAAAAAATCATTTAAATAATAATAATCATTGAACTCTCTCAGTAAATGCTGCACTCGTACCATTGTTATCAATTGGAATCTTCTCATATCATTTTATGAAGACATTTTCCTATTACACACCATTCTGGCTGGTACTTGAAGGACAAGGTCCCCAGTGCCTACCGAAAATACTTTTCCAGTCTTACTGGCTTAGTAATTAGCAAGTTAACCGGGACTTTAACTTCATTTAAGTGGCTGAAACCTTTTCTAGAGAAGACAAAAAGTGTTAAAGGCAGCAAATTATAAGACGCATCTAAGTATGTAGCCTAACCAGAACAGGCAGTCTGGGCTGAACCATGTGAATGAACCTGAAACACAGCATTCTGTTCCTTTACAAAATCTGCCAGTGTATGTTACTGTTAAACTCAATAGACAGATTTATGTAAGTTCAAGGAAAGAAAAGGTATGAGCATAAAGAAAACGACACATTTTGTCTAAAATATAGAATACTTAAGGCTAGCCAAAAGGCAATTCATCTATAAAAATGTAGGATAGTGTTAGGTACACAATCATTAAAATCTGACAATACTTCTCAGTATTGATTAATCCAACTATTCAGAAAAAATGTACACATTAATGTGTACAAAATGTATACATTATTGTGTACACATTTAAATGTGTACAAAAATATAATAATAATATTTACTGGAACATTTTGGATATTTACTCTATAGAGCCTTTTACTTTCTGATCTTATTCACATTTAATTAAAATCATCAACTGTCGTCAATTGCCCATTAAACTGGCATGACCAGTCAAACAAGCTAATAATTATAAGAACTCAGTTTTAAATATAATAACTTTGATAATGGCAGGTTGTGATTTCCACCACTGTGACTTTTTTTTTTTTTTTTCATATATATCGCTGACCCTCGTCTATGCTTTTTGGATCTTTGGAGCCGATCTGAGATCCATGGCTCTAAAGAACAGCTTTGTGTTGGTGGGAATGTCCAGACTGTTTAGAATGTACCACAGTGTCTCAGCCTGAGCAGTCTGTCTGCATGGATCTGACCGCACCATGCTGTCATTTCATCTGTTCATGTGAGAAACATCAACGACCTGAGACAAGAACCTTTGGGGACGCTAGTGAAGGTCTGCCATAGGAACCAATATGAATGAAAAGATAAAAACTACAGCAAGATCCTTATTAAAGTATGGGATACCAGGATGAAGATAGGTGAGGTAATTTTGGTCACACTCAACAGAAAGCGTTTAGTTCACCGTCTTCGTCCACTTGTGACCACCGCATTATTTGAAACTTAGCGAGCATGGAGAAGGCTTTAAGCTCCGCCTACTTGGCATGATCATGTCATGTCATATATCCATTACATAAAGCTTGTTTGTCTCATTAGGATATACATATCAAATTCCTTTATAACCCTTTTAAACATTATACACTAGAAACTAGAAACACTTTTGATTTATGGCATAACCATAAATCTGTTTATAGATGACTTGCATTCATGAAACATTTCTATCCCTTGTCAAAAGGATATTACAGCAATTCCCAAAATGTTTATTATTGCTGAAATTTCATAATTATATATATATATATATATATATCAGTGCATGTTATGTTCTTTTCTCTGGATGCATGCCATGTTCTATTTTAAACAATAAAGAAATGATATTTTAGCAAACTTTTGAAAGCATCATGACAGTTAAATAATGCAATTACATCCAATTAAAAAAAAATGTAAAAATTAAAACAATTTTTTTCTTTTAAGTAACGATTTTTTAAAAATATGCAAATATGTGCATATTTAATCAGACAGTGCCCCGGTTACCAGTTACATGCATAATACCTTTCTGGAAATAAAATGCAAATAATAATAATAAAAAAAAAAATACAGAATACTGAAAAAAATGCTTGTGATATGTTTTGCTTTTTTTTTTTCTTTTAATGTAGGCTATTCACCTGACATGTTTTGCTAGATTTCCCACAAATTATGGTGACATTATTATCATTATTCATAGCAGATATTATGACTCACACATGAGTATTTTAGTTGTTGAGTCAGTTTCAGTAGCGTCTGTTTATTGTAATGCAGATTATTACCATCATTTCCCTTATTCCAGTATTAAACTGGTCTTCATAGTGCTGGGAAATGTAAAATCAACCTCACACACTGCCTCGTCTTTACAAAGATAATCAGTTACACTGCACATCTGAGATTTCTCTCTCTCTCTCTCTCTCTCTCTCTCTCTCTCTCTCTCTCTCTCTCGATAAATAAACAGTGAAAGAATCTTTGAGAAGTGTAAAAAGCGACAATAATGTGCCTGGAGAAAAAGTTAGAAAAACAAATACAAGAGACGCCCCTTACCCGTAAACGTAGTGGTATCGGTCTGAGGGAACTGTCTTCCCAAACAGGTCGCCCTGTCCTTCCTCTTGGTGGCAGTCCTAGAGAAGAGTAAAAGCTCTTTTCTTATCCTCACAAGTAAGCTTGAGGGAAAACACCGAATACGATTAGAGAATCTGGATAAAAGGCATACCATTTTGTCCGCTAATATTAAAGTAACTTGTAACACTGCGAGACGGTCTCAAGTTGACAAAAGGGCTGCAAACGCTGATTTTATATAAGTGAAATATTAAAAGTTTCCCGCTGTCACTAACTCCATGACTTCTACGCTTTGGTCTCTCACACACACACACACACACACACACACGCACACACTCTACATAGCATATCCATTCGCAAATCTCTTCACCATCCCACCCTATGCGGGGAGCTCCGTGGAAAAATGCAAAATATGACAAAGATCTGAAGACTTCGCAAGAGCGCCACGAAAACTCCAGCAAAAACGCTAGGAGACAAAGGGGACGCGCTGCTCCGCAAATACTCACCTTTAAATGTGGAAAACGCGTCTAGATGTACAGCAGAAGGACGAAATATCATTAATTCAACACCTATTTCTTGCCTGAGCCGCTTATTGTTTTCAGTAATATTTCTCTTGGTTTGACAGTAAAGGTGGAATGCAAGGTATGGGTTTGGTATGAAATTCACGCACTTCACTAGTGGAGAAAAAATGAAGGGAGGGGGGGAAAAAGTTGAAGAAGGGGCGGAGCCCTGGCTGGGCGTCAATCAAAAACTTTAGAGGCGGGCACATATCCCAAACCCCACCCCTAAAATTCAGAAAACGCGGCACAAGATTTTACTGTACACTCAAGAGTAAAAAAGTAAGCAATTCTTTATTCATCTACAACGAATAGGTTTTTTCACTAAAAAGTCTAAAGTCCAGCCACAAAAACGTAGACATTACATTTTGTTAAAGCATAACACAATCTTTTTCACAAGGTGTAAACTGAATAATCCAAGGTCACACAACAGAATGAAGACGGATTATAGTGTTGTGGTTTTAAAAGCATAGAATTTTGAGTCTACATAATAATATTAACGCAGAGAGAACTGAGAAGAGCAGTGGATGAATTTGGACAGAAGCTCAGTGAAGTCCTGAATGAAAGTAGCAATGTGAGCAGCTCCCAAACCCTTAGAAGGACAAACTTGTCCAGGAATTCACTGAGAATTTGTCAGCATTCCAGAGTAATGAGCAAGCCCTGAAAGTTCCTCATGGTTTGCCACTTTGTCTCAAGAGAGCAGAGCAGTTAAACTCACTGATGTAATGTTCTGGATGAAAGCCTAAAATGAATATATTTCCTTTTTTTCCTCTTTTTTTCTTTTCTTTTTTTTTTTTTTTTATTGCAGGCCACTTTCACCACAGTTCTCCCCTCATCCTTGTAGAAACCTATAGCTCCGTCTGTTGGCTGTGCTTGAACCTGCACCTCCAAAAAAAGTTAGCAAGTCAAGGAGGAGAATTTGTGTACAAAATTCAAAGCTGAGGACCATGACTATATTCATTATATACTTTTCTTACAGACAGACAATTTTGGGCACACAATTTGTTAATTCTATGGTAAAAACACAACCCTCTTAGCCACGTCAATCATTGAATCACCCAGAGGTGCATAGCTGTGGTACTGGAAGGCTGGATTCACCAGATGGCCATACTCCATCCTACCAGAACCATAGTGAGTATGACAGAAAGGGGGAAAAATGGGGGAAATGAAATTAACTTTGTACAGAAATATTTTATGCAAACTAGCTTATTTGATTTTCTATGTAAAATCTCATGTCCCTCCCAAAACTGGAAATTAATATAATGTTTCATGAACAAACCAATAATGATATAATAAAACATTAAAAAGGCCATCAACATAAAAAGTTATTTCAGTCATGCAATATGAAAATATGGATATAATGGCATCTATTGGAGGATGTGCAAAAAGAAATCCAAGGAAAACAAACACAGATATTACGTATAATATCAAAATTGACAGTTTAACAGGATGAAATTATAGCAATTGTATAACACTTTAAGACTCGAGAAGGCAAAAAAGATTACTATTAATTCTCCACTCTCTATAAGTTATACTTTAGAATTGTATATTGTCTAAATAACTATAGCATGCAATTTCTAGATGCTTTCAAAGACTCATGACATAATTCTTGTCTCTTCACATGTACCTACTCTCAAAAATATCCAATTAAAGCATATTAAATGAACTAAATGAATTAAATTAATAAAGTCTTATTATTCTAATTTTCAAATATTTCAAAGTGAACAGAATTTGCTTTCTTGTCAAAACCTGTATCTTGTAATAATGGCCTTCAGAATGTGTGTCACTTGAAATTTTCTTCAACTTCAACATTTGAGCATAGCAAGTCAGAGAACTACAGTATTTTTATCATTATTCTCATATTGTTCCTAGATTGATGGCTTTCAGTCTTTTCAGAGACATGCAGAAACAGAGTGGTGAAGAATACGCTTCTGTTGGTTGAAGCTGTCACTCACAGGCGATTTTGCCATCAAAGCTAGAGAGAGCGATAGCAAAGGCCTGCACTGCACACAGAGGGTAGTTATAGTCCAGGGTGAAGGCATCATCTGCAACTCTCCCAAACTGCATCACTATGTAGTCCTCTGCAATCACATGACATAAACTTTCTATTAAATCCCTAACAATATTACATTTATTGCCTGCATACCCATGGCATGGGATAGAAGGCAATGTAAATATTCCATGATATGTAACTCACATGAATATAACACACCATGATATAAAAGTATTTTGTAAATGTATTTTTTTTTTCAATATTGGGTATATAGAACATAGTTGCAATATCCAATATTTTTGACCAAATAATGGTATAGGTCACAAGAGCTAATATTTTTATTGCTTTGCACCAACAAATTAAAGAACGCTATGAGTTTTGCTTACGGTCTTTGCTATGAACAATTTGGAAGTTTTTCACAGAGGCTTGTGTAACTCTGCCGTTAAAGTTGAGCACATGAGACGATGTCTCCTCATTCCACACTGGTGTCTTGTTGCGAAGCTCTATCACATTCTCCATGTTCCTATTTTGGTGCCGAATCAGAAGGCCATCATTTTCCTATAAAATGTGAGATAATATAAAACATGAATGAGGAATAAATAAATAATTTCAAGGAAAGATAAAATATTAATTGACTAAATCACCAAGTTTGGTAAAATTCAGCATTGCACAATTTCTGTCATTGTCAGATTATATTATTTGATGTTTAAAATTTAGCTTTCAATGATCTTGTGTAGGTTATGTACAACAGGAGTCAGAAGAAAAGAAAATAAACAACCATATGATACGTAAGACTTTCTGGTTTTTTTTTTTTTTTTTGCTTACATTGCGTGGCCTTATAGGTACTCGCTCTCCATCTTTGTCCATTCCAGGGATAATGACAGTCATCCGCCTTGGACCCTTCATTCCCAGCACATTGGTCTCCTGGAACACAGCCAGGAGGAAGATCTCATCACATAAAAGCATTATACAATATGTCTTATCTCCATGTTACTATAATTTCTATTCATGGTTGATTAGATCTCTAATAGTCACATTAGTATGTAGGTGAGCTTACATAAATAATGGCTGCTAGTTCCTGCCTTGCATTTGACAAATCAGGAAGTGCTCGATCAGGATGAAGTGCATTATCAAATACTGTGAATTTAGTGCCCATCAGATTGGACCTGAAATGACAGACATTCAACTGAAGTCACTAGCAAATGGTCTAATCTAAACACCTACAGGTTACCTTAAACACCTACAACTTACCTTAATTTCCCTATGTAGTTTTCACCCCCTCTAGAGAGGTCAGTGGGGTCAACTGAGATCAAGTAGTTGGAAGTTGTGCTCTTTTTACGTTTTCGTCCCGCCAGTAAAAAGACCTGCTTTTAAAATAATCAGATTTTTAAATTTCAAGACATTTGAGGAATTCAGACTGCAAGTCATTAAGGCTATAAGGTTCTGACACTTTAGGATATCAAGAGCAAAGAAAAGATACAAATAAAATATTTGTTATACTTTTAAACAATTTTTTTGGTACCAAACATATATCTATTAATATGTACAAAATATTTACGACTTTACCACATTTTAGACAAAATAATTCAAATGGAATACTGAGAGTGTTATATTTTTAATTCCATAAATGATAAGAAGTGTTACTTATATGTGCAGCTGTGCAAGCAGACCTTCTTTTCATTGTCAAGATGAAGGTAGTAAGTGGGATAAAGACCACGGTCCATTCCTCTTTTGTCTCGGGTCACTTTACATTTCACTGTGATACCCTGCTGTGCTGGCTGAAGCACAAACTCTTCCAGGTCTTCAAACTCAATGACTGGTGAAGGGGCTCGTTCCTCCTTAAAAAATGTCAAAAAGAGACAAAGTTTCATATCTCTCAAATATTTGCATACAAGATTCATCAGATTCAGATCATAGTTTTGCCAAGTGCTGCACATGCCCTTGCAACTGGCCTCATTTTCAGTTTCAATTTCATTCTGAAGGACTAACAGGGATTTTTCTTCTTTCTTTCTTTCTGGTGGCATACCAGGAAGAAAAAACTGGCTAGTCATATGATAACGCTGGATGCTTTTTTCTTTTTGTTTTTCTTTTTGTCTATCCAGTATGGAAAAGTAGCAGCAGCAGGCTTCATACAGATGCATGAACATGTGTTATAAATTAAAATGAAATAATGATTAGAAAATGAATTTTTTCACACAAAAACAATCGACTGACCACTTGCCACTTTACCTTTTTCCCCTTTTTTCCTTTCCCCTTTTTTTTCTTCTGTGTCACCTCAGACTCTGAGTCATCAGTCTCTTCTGCCTTTGCCAGACCTGAGAAAAGAAATAAATCATCCATGCTCAGTAATAAGCTTCACATGAGAGATCACTGGGTGATAACCATAATGTATATTGGTAATGTGTTAATTACTTACTTTTGTTTTTTTTAGACCTTTTGTCCTTGTCCTTGTCTTTATCCTTTTCTCCACCAGCCTGGAACATGGACCCTAGGTTCAAACTGCTCTTTTTCTTGTTCTTGCTAGTTTTGTTTTCTGGCTCATTCAGCTCTTCACTGTCTGATCTATCAGCTGATGACAGCAACATATTTAAGGTAAAATACATATTAACTCATTTTTATGTGTAAACACATACAGATAATCTCATATAAAAAGATATCTGTAGGTATAAGAAATATTCAAGAATTAATTTAATGATTATCTTAATGTTCGAAAGTATACAATTATAATTTGTAGTAAGAAACATTAGATTGAAATAATATGTCATTAATTACCTTTCTTTTTACCCTTAGTGGTAGATTTGTCTCCATTTATCTGGAACAAAGAGGCTGGCTCCTTCTTTTTGGTCTTAGACTTTCCCTTAATGTCTTTGTCTTCTTTTTCCTCTAAATGTTCACATCAGGTAATAAGAAACCAGGTTTCTGTACAGACAATTTCAATACATTTCTGGAGATATTCCTAACTACAGCTATGTAGTTTGGACCATTGTGGCGTTTTAGTAAGTGACATTTGATAGTTCACTGACAAACAGCACATCTATATTAGTACACATATTTTCTTAAACAATGATTCTTTTATCAACTGCAAATCTATATTAAAATTGTGAAAATTGAAATTTAAATCTCTAAGGCTTAAATAACAGAGTGCACAGGTGCCGAGAGCCTATATTAGAGTGTACCGATGGCCACGGATTTGCATGGGAAGGCACCCA
This sequence comes from Hemibagrus guttatus, assembly GCA_033459395.1. NCBI lineage: Eukaryota > Metazoa > Chordata > Actinopteri > Siluriformes > Bagridae > Hemibagrus > Hemibagrus guttatus. The sequence continues at coordinate 21,837,307 of JAUCMX010000001.1, forward strand.
CGATGTTACAGTACCCCCACCCCTAGGAACAGCTCCTGACGTTCCTAAGCTTGTCGACTGATTCCTCTGGTATTTCCTGACCAGCTTTCCTCTGGACCATATCCCTCCCAGTTGACTAAGTACTGAACTTCCCTCCCATGGTGTTGGGAGTCCAGTATCCACCATACTGTAAAGGCCGGGGCTCCATCCACAAGGTGGGGAGGGGTGGGGCCGGGCTGTCTGGGGGCACCAAGGGGCTACAGAGGACTGACAACAGTCTGTAGACGCGGAACATGGGGTTGTTGTGCATGGAATGGGGAAGCTGCAGGCAGTAGGCCACGGGATTTATCCACCACAATATCTTAAAGGGCCCAGTATAGCATGGTGCTAATTTCTTGGTCCCCACTTGCATGGCCAGATCTTTGGTTGCCAACTAGACCCTCTGGCCTGGATGGAATGTGGGCGTCACACGCCTTTTGCAGTTTTCCCTGCGGGTGTCCCTCTGAGCAGTGACACCTAAATCCACCTCCTGTTCAGGAAACATGGGGGGTGTAGCCGAACTGGCACTGAAAGGGCGACATACTCAATGCTGAGTGCCATAGAGTGTTATGAGCGTACTCAATCCACATTAGGTGTCTAACCCATGTTGCAGGATTGGAGTAGGCCAGACAACAAAGGAAGCGTACCAAGTCCTTTGACTCTGGGTGGAACCCTGAGGATAGACTGACCATGGCACCTACTAGGTGGCAAAAGGCCTTCCAGAACCACCTAGCAAATTGGGGGCCCCTATCTGAGACCAAGTCAGAGAGGTAGCTGTGCGTTCATATGATGTGCTGCAGGAGAAGGTCTGCGGTCTCCTTCGCTAAGGGGAGTTTAGGCAGTATGATAAATTTGCAAATTGGTTCACCACCACTAGTATCACACTCATTCCCTGAGACAGTGGCAGTCCAGTGACGATGTCTAGGGAAAGGTGTGACCATGGGCAAGATGGTATAGTTAAGGGCCGAAGTAGGCCATGAGGGCATGTATGGGGTTCTTTGTTTTGGGCGAACATCTGCCAAGCCATGACATGGGTCCAAACGTCTCAGTCCATGGTGGGCCACCCAAACCAACACCGCAAGAATTCCAGGGTTCTGATGACCCCAGAGTGCCCAGCAAATGGTGAGGTGTGGCCTCAGGAGAGAACCTGCGATTGGACCAAGCTTGGGATGTAGATCCTATTGGGTGGGCCACCACCTGGATGTGGTTCCTGTCAAAGTACCCAACCGACCACTTCCTCCAATGCCCAGCACAAATGTGCTACTATTTTGGGAGATGGAATTATGGGTTGGGGTTTGGGATCCTCGGCCGGTGAGACCCATTGGCGAGAGAGGGCATCTGGTGTCACGTTCTTTGACCCAAGTTTGAAAGACAGGACAAAATCAAACCAGGAAAAGAACAAGGGCCACCTGCTGCGGATTCAGCCGCTTGGCGTGCTGAATATAGGTCAGGTGCTTGTGGTCTGTCAGGATGAAGAAGGGATGCTTGGCCTCTTCCAGCCAATGCCTCCACTCCTCCAAGGCCAGTTTGATGGCCAGGAGCTCACTGTCCCATGCCAAAATCTTCAGCAGTCCATATAAGTCCATAGTTTATATGTCCATAGTTTATATGGTTTATATGTCCATATAAACTTGTGTTGGGTCTTCTTGATCAGAGCACAAAGGTCAAGGTACTAAAATTTTGCACAAAGAATCAGAAAAAAATTTGTAAAACCCAGAAAGTGCTGGACTGCGCAAACCATGGAGGGCTGAGGCCATTCCCTGACTGCCCTCGTCTTAAGTGTGTCCATCCTCAGCCCATCATGTGAGACCATGAAGCCCAGGAAGGACATAGTAGAGATGTGACATTGTGACTTCTCAAGTTTCACGTATAGGCCGTTCTGAAGGAGAAGCTGATGGACCCAGCAAACGTGTACAATATGCTTTTTCAGAGAGCCACCGAAGATTAAAATATCATCAAGGTATACGAAGGCATAGCGGTTCAGCATCTCATGGAGGGCCTCATTAATGAAGCATTGAAAGACCTCAGGGGCATTCATTAGGCTAAAGGGCATCGCTAGATGCTACATAGTGACCTGAGGGTGTGATGAAGGCGGTCTTCCATTCATTCCCTGCCCTGATACAAAACAACTTATAGGCACTGTGGAGGTTTAGATTGGAGAAGACTCTGGCCTCCTGTAGGCTAACAAATGAGTTCATCAGGGGCATAGGGTGACATTCTGGGTCACTGTGTTCAGGCCCCGATTATCAATATAGGAGCACAGGCTGCCATCCTTCTTCTGAAAAGCCTGAACCTGCCAGTGACATGGACAGGCCAAAGCATCTTGGAATTATGGGTTGGGGTTTGGGATCCTCGGCCGGTGAGACCCACTGGCAAGAGAGGGCATCTGGTGTCATGTTCTTTGACCCAGGTTTGAAAGACAGGACAAAATCAAACCAGGAAAAGAACAAGGGTCACCTGCTGCGGATTCAGCCGCTTGGCATGCTGAATATAGGTCAGGTGCTTGTGGTCTGTCAATATGAAGAAGGGATGCTTGGCCTCTTCCAGCCAATGCCTCCACTCAGGCTAAAGCATCTTGGATATATTGATCCACTTGCTGAACTGGTGTTGTTTTGGGTTTTAGATGAATGAGGGTAAGGATCCTAATACTTGGCCTGAACCTCAATAAAACTTCTCAAAGGCCTAAATTACCTCTAAAAGGGGCTACCGGATTTGCCTTTGAAGGCACCCACAATGTTACAATATATGCTCACATAGCCCTAAAATAGTGGGCCAAATCTCTCAGAAAAAAAGCTAGATTAATCCTATTACACTGCTGAAACCTAGATTACCTTGGAGAATGCACTCTACAAAACATGTTCCTTTTCTCACTACTCTTACATCACTACAAGCTGACAGACACTAAATAATGTAGCACACCAAACATAGAGCTGACCTTTAGGTTTAGTTTTCTTGTCCTTGTCTTTTTTTTTGCCATCAGAACCATCCTTCAAGGATTTTGATTTTGTTTTCATTTGGGGTGTTGCCATTTCTTCTTCACAATCGCTATTATCTTCATCATCACTTGAACCTAAAGTATAGTAAACAAACGTATCTTAGAAATTCTGCATTTTTAAATGCTTTGAACTTAAACAATATTGCTGTATTTTTAAAGTCACATCAGCAGATAATGGAATGTGCAAGGTTGTATTTGAAAGAAAGTGACTTTATTATTATTATTATTATTATTATTATTATTATTATTATTATTAATTTATATTAAAACTATCTTACTTTTCTTCTTCTTCTTTGGGCCGCTTTTGGCTTTCTTTTTGGGCTCAGCTTTTTCCTTCTGTGGGGATTCTTTTTCCTTTTCAGTTTTTTTTTTCTTCACATTTTCACCATCTGTTTGGATGTGTTCAGTGTCTGTATTAGTGTTTCATGATTCAGAATGACAGACTTTTATCTTGATGCAAATCACAGTCAACAATGTGTATTAACATCTGTCTGACTTTTTTCTAACTCACTTTTTTGAGTAGCAGGACAGCTCTCTGTTGACAGGTCTCCATTTTTTTTATTCTTGCTTTTTTTGGATTTAGTGTCTGTCCCAGTGGTCTCTGTGGGAATAGTCTCAGCTTTTTTCTTTTTAGGCTTCTGGTTCATATGCTAAATGGCCAGAAAAAAAATGTGTGTCACTGCCAGGCACATATGAATGAATAAATGAAGGATAGAAGGAATCAATTACACAGTCCATTTACATTTATGTCTTTGTGGTAATACAAATAAATGATAAATAAACTTTAGAACTTACCATGTAAGAAAAAGCAAAGGCAGCAAAGAAACACAAACATGCACTTGTGAAAAAAAATATTATTTCAAATTTTCTGACCATATTTTCAGGTGAGACGTGATGTTCGTTTATTTTGATCTTAATATCAATATCATAACACGATATCCACTGAATGTCTCACTGATATAAACTGAACTTGTTTATATTAGTAAAAAGTATGAAAATATCTATACATAGTTGTGTTTAGATTACAATATTCCATTATTTCTAAGTGCATAATATAGTAAATATTACTAATCATTATAAAGGGATTTTAATGTACATTATTACATAGAGCCATTTATACAATACCTGTTTGGTTTTGTGTCTTTCACTTTGCTTATAACTACTCAACAAACAAACCATTTTACTGTGGCAAGTTTTTCCTTGTCACGTCAATTCTCCTTAACCTGCAAATCTGGTTTAGTTTTGAAAATAAGGTCACATAAATAGAAACAGTGAACAGTGAACAGTCTTACTGAATGGTAAATAATAAAACCAACAATGCAAAGCACAAGTAGCAGTTGAATTGATACCAGCTCTGTTTGTCTTGCTCAATCACAGATTTTTAAAAAATATTTCTGTTTCTGTCTCTCTCACTATCTTCCTTAATCTCTCTCTCTCTCTCTCTCTCTCTCTCTCTCTCTCTCTCTCTCTCTCTCTCTCTCTCTCTCTCTCTCTCTCTCTCTCTCTCTCTCTCTCTCTCTCTCTCTCTCTCTCTCTCTCTCTCTGTCTCTATCTCTTTCTCTGTGGGATCCACTTAAGACGAAATTTAAGCAGCACTATAAATACCCTAAACCCTGAACAATCTCCTGCACTAGAGGAAACTGACACACACAGTCATTCAGTCAAGCTGTCACAAAACAACACAGCTTTCCAAAAGTAATTGACAACACATTAGTCCTCCAAAACCAACACAGTATTAAATATAAAGTGTTGTATTGACTGTTTTCAACTACACATTATTTCATAACTAATAGGCAAATCAAATTTGACATTATTAGCTTTAATTAGATTATATGCATTGTTCATTCAGTTCTGAAATATTGATATTTAATGGGATAATGATCAAACAGAAAAAGGAGCTTTCTTCACCTTTTAACACATACATTACTTTTGGCATGATCTACTGTTTACTGTATTCGTCTTACATAATGTTTCTATTAAATCAGATCAGTAGTATAATTTTGAAGTAACTGTACTGTAACTATTTTTGTTGCTGATGCTGTTGTTGATTTTCATGATCACACCTCCGTATAACATTCTTGTTATAGTTCTCTTGGAGAATACTCTTATTCTCCATATAACATATAGCATTCTTGTCTGTTAAATAAAAGAAATAACCTATTGTAAAATTAGGTACGTTTAAAATCATCCCAGGTTCACAGCCTTATTTCAGCATAGAAGTTTGCTTGATATTTCAAATTATATTCATTTTTTCATATAATATACATATATTATATACAAAATTAGTATAAATCCAACAACATTATTTCTATATTTTTAATATGGCACAGACAAATACCATAAAATCAGTATTATTAATTTCTCTGCTATGTTTTTCCAACTATTCATAAATAATGCTTTTTAGGTTATTGTTTATTTCATGGACAAAGTTGCAGAATAATCAGCTTACTAGATGAGTTATGTAGCTTTTAGATAAACTATACCATCTCAAGCCATAAAAGATTACATTATTAAATCATCTATACAGCTACATACACAACTGAATCTGATATAACTTCATTAAAGATATTAAAACTATTTCAGTACTTTAATTGAGAAGGCTAGAAATAGAATATCATTTTCACCCCTTTGATTCTCAGTGCCAATCCCTTATAAAACACAGAACAGACTCACCTTATCAGAAGACATTTCTTGGTGTACACTTTCCCTATCTAAATAATTATGTCCACAAGCTCTGCAGCTGTTAGGCCTAGAAAATGTTGTTGGTACAAAGAATGGAAAATAATCTAGAGATGGGAGACTCTAGTGTTCTATTCAATGAATTACCATCAGCAGAAAGTTGCTAAGAGGATTTTCCTGCTGACCCATCTGTTGTGCTTCCACGTCAACTTGACACACCAAATAAGGAGTAATGGAGTGTCTAATAGCTCTAAAATCTGAATGACACCTCTATCACATCTTTTTAGCATGAATATTGATCAGGCATATAAAGGTGAAACTGTATAGCTTAAGGGACAGTCTTCAACAGGTGCATTACAGATAAGATACAACTGCCAAACCTTTTCTCAACTTTAATCATCAATAAAGCATATCAATATAATTCACATCTATTTTAAAGTACATGTTTCCTAAACTGTTAATGATATTTAATGTTTTGTGACAAAAATACTTAACTGTTACTGTCTCTTTGTGTTGCTATGAAGTCTATATATATTCTATGCATTATGTCTCCACCTTTGATAGGGCAGTTCACAATGTAATACATTTATTATTACTAGTTTTTTTCTTCTTCTTCTTCTTCTTCTTCTTCTTCTTCTTCTTCTTCTTCTTCTTCTTCTTCTTTGTATTAATAAAATCACTTATGTTTGGTAAACATGTATTCATACTTCACATACTTTATAGAATTAGTAAACCCATTCAGTTAATTTTATACACATTATGTTTAGGTATATTAAAGGAAAATGCTTTCCAGTTGATATGAATTGGGGTAAACAAAAGTCCTAATATAAAAGCCTTCATCTGACTGCATGTAACCTATCTGCTTAAAATTTTGCCTGGTTGAGCCATCAGATGTTGCTAGGTTAAGCTGACTGAAGGCATAAGGTAGTACAGTCTTTTATTAGTTCATGTACACTCACCTTTTCCTTAGTCCACACTTCTCTCAGGATCTCTTTCTGTAGCGGCATAGTCACTGTGGAGGGAAGAGATCATAGAACTGCAGTTATCCACAATGGTGACATGGGAGTTAAGAACAAAAAAAAAGCAGTTGGTGTTAGTCACAGCAAAATATAAGTGTGGTCTACTTCCATGTAAGCTTCCACACAATATTTTGTGAACGAAATCCCTATAGGCCAGCAAGATATCACCAAAATACAACAATTACAACTACAACTACAACACACACGCACACACACACACACACACACACACACACACACACACACACACTTAGACAGACTTACACTAACGCCAAATGTGTTCAATCTCATATGTAGGCAAATGTGTGGTTTAATTTCCAAGCATCCACTCCACTTACTAATAGGAATTCCCAAAACCCAAAGACCCCACCTTCCCTATCCAAAGCACCCTCCCTCACCATGATCCTAATTTACATTGCCCCTCAGAATGCCGCTCATAGTGTTTTGTTGCTTTGGAAAGTTCCGATCTCAGCCACTAGATGACAATAGTAATAATGTTATAAAGACTTCAGAAGTCGAGCAGTTCTTAGTGTTGTCGTTAGATGGCACTATTCTCCAATTTACACATGCTCCTGACTGCAAGGCCTACTAATGTTTCTCAACAGCCACACACCATTTGGCAGATAACCTGTAGAGGGCAATGAAATCTGTACAGTCTAGGGGACAGAGTCAAGTTCTTAAAGAGACACTACAGCGACTCCCCTGTCTCTTGGCGGGCTTTAGAAACTAATATTATCTACCCATTGGGTCTACAGGATTTACCCTTTACTGGAATATCTAAGAAAACTCTTGAAAACTTTGGCCCTATTATATGCCATTCTATTAAAACCTGGAAAGAAGCTGAAAAGATTATGGAAGCTTCAGATTCTTACAGTGACTCTATCCCCATCTGGCATCCAAATTTGTTTCCAAATGCTGGGCTGAATGTGGTATCTACACTTTAAAAGACCTATACAATGATTAAGTCCTTTCAGATCCTAAAGGATGAATTCTCTCTCCCAGGATTCTCCTTTTTCCTGTATTTAAGATTAAGATCTGCACTGAAAGCTTACGGTGGACCCTGGTCGATTAAAATATCTTCTCATCCTATGGTAAACTGGATAGACTCTAGTATGGCTCTAGTAAGGTATTGTGAGTATAATCTATAAATCACTTGTGATACGACAGTATTTAAATATTCCAACTGAGGTTTTTTGGGAAAGAGAACTTAACACTGTGATTGATTGGGACACTGTCTGGGAAAACGGTTTTGCTACCTCTAAAAACACAGCTCACCAGATGATTCATTATAAGTTAATCTACAAGGAATATGCCACTCCCTGTTTATTATATAAAATGAAAAGAAAGTCTGACCCCTTCTGTCACCTGTGTAGTATCTCAAGTCAAGGTACATATATACATATGTTCTGGAACTGTTCTCGAGTTGCATTGCTCTGGCCCTTGGTACAGGACTTATTGTCTGATCTGAAGATTCAGATTCAACTGGACCCACTGCTTTTTCTTTTACAGGATGATTCGTCGCTGTCATTGTCTGTCAGTCAAAAAAGAATTCTGTCTGCTGCTCTTACTGCTGCCAAAAAGGTTATTTTAAATTTAAGGTTATTTTGGATCCATCTACATGGATGTCATACTTGCTCGACATTGCCCTCTTGGAGTGTACCACAGCCAAAATACATGGTGCCACCAGAAAGACAATTCAATTTTGTCTGGACCTTATTGACACTTGACTCTTGAAATCCTGAGATGTATTTGTTATCCCACTAATATTGTTTTGTAATATTGCAATGTAAGTCTTATATGGACAGATCTCGGGCCCTGCTGTATAAAGACTTAAATTAAAAATGTTCCAAATAAAGATTCCAAAAAAATAAATAAATTAAAAAAAGTGACACTACAGCCACAGACGGAGAAAAGTAACAGCTAAGTTGCCTGTTTTTGTGTTTCCACTTATGAACAATGTAACACAATGTGCATTTTCATCTTCTAGGGGTTTTAGGGTGAAAAAATATTGAAAATGCATAAATGTGACTTTTGAAAAAGAAGCAAATCTTTTTTTTACATTTAAAAAAAAAAAAGTGTATGTGACGCAAAATATTTCATGTTGTTGATATTTCAATATGTTGATTTCAGTTTCAAATTTTTTCAAAATCAGTTTCCAAAAATATTCCCTGAAAATGTACTTGACTCGGGGGCACGGTGGCTTAGTGGTTAGCACGTTTGCCTCACACCTCCAGGGTTGGGGGTTCGATTCCCGCCTCCGCCGTGTGTGTGGAGTTGGCATGTTCTCCCCGTGCCTCTGGGGTTTCCTCCGGGTACTCCGGTTTCCTCCCCCAATCCAAAGACATGCATGGTAGGTTGATTGGCATATCTAAATTGTCCATAGTTGTGATTGCGTGAGTGAATGAGAGTGTGTGTGTGCCCTGCGATGGGTTGGCACTCCGTCCAGGGTGTATCCTGCCTTGATGCCCAATGATGCCTGAGATAGGCACAGGCTCCCCGGGGCCCGAGAATAGTTCGGATAAGTGGTAGACAATGAATGAATGAATGTACTTGACTCATAAAATCATAAAATTATGGAAGCAAAAACATCAAGCAAATTTACACACACACACACACACACACACAGAGAGAAAGAGAGAGAGATGCATGTTATTAGCTGGTTGCTGGTATCCAGGGCAGAGAGAAAACACTAAGAGGACAGGGAGACCCTGATGTTTGCTTGAACTGTGAGTGCTGAAGAAACATGACTGTAAGAACATGAACTCACAACACTGTACACATCACAGTCAGAGAGAGACATGCACACATACTCCTATCTCAGGAAACACAAACAATGGGGGCAACCCAGGGAGGTGTAGGGCAAAGAAACACACACACACACACTCGTAAGGAAGGCAAGGATGCCTCAGTGTGTGTCTGGCACAAACATTCATGGGTCTTCCAGCAAAACACAAACAATGACAGGAGGTTTACGTCTCACTGTAAATAAACCCAGCAAGTCAAGGCCAAGCCTACTGAGACCAGGGAATCCCACAGGATAAAAGAAAATACTGTCAGTTTGTTCTCCATCTTACACAATGTCCCGGCTTCCTCACAGGAAAATAGCACAGGAAAACAGACCTAAAACAGACCTAAAACACTGTCTAGAATATGTAAGGACTCCAGGGAGCTATATGTTTGTGTGTGTTGAAAGGCACGCCTGTGTAACATATGCTAGCATGACATTATTCTGTCTTAGGCAGCTGGGCTGCTAGGAAAAGTGAAAGAGCCAGTATGAAGTTGTTTACTGTCACAGACACACCACTTGACCTGATTTGCCCTCACAGCCAAACCAAAATGACTGTGGTACCAGTGCAGATTTGGGATGAACTTTTACTTTCTTTGTATTGTGGGTTTGGACCCAAATGGATCCAAAAGAGTCAATTCTATTCATGCCACCTAAACGTTTTAAAGCATGTAACAACTGAAAACATTTACATGACTGTGCTATGTGTTTTTCATAATAATTGCTGACAGTCAACAATAGATACAAATATTAAAGTGGAAAACATGTCCTGCCAGTGACACACAACAAAGGTACTCTACCTGAAAGAAAACCTTGGAACCAAGTCTTAGATATATCATGTTGTATATATACAGTAGTGTGCAAAGGTCAACAAAATCTGTAAATGTAAGAAGCTTTTAATATGAATATACTTTCAAAATAATAAAATGAACATTTACAATAAATTCATTTCATCTATTAATTACAATAAATTATAAGAAATAATATTCTTTTTTTAAATAGTTATTAATAGTTTATTAATAGTTTTATTATTATCTTTTTTATTAATAGTATTAAATCCTATTAATATTTAGTGTGACTATGCATCAGTTGCTATGCATCTGCATGTTTACTTAATGTTAAATTCAGCTGGTAGTTTTTTTCAGCTCCCCCTCCTCCCCCCAGTCTTTATCTATCCTGTTTTAGTGAGCCAGAAATAGAATCAAGTGTGGTCTTCCACTGTTGTAGCTTGTCTACCTCAGGGCATGACATGCAATTTGAGATGCATTTTTGATCACCACAGATGTAAAGAGTGGTTATTTGAGTTAACATAGTTTCTCTTTGGGCTTAATTCAGTCTGGCCATTCTTCTCTGACCTCTCTGATCAATAAGGTTGAGCATGGGTTCCTTGTCAGTCTGGATCCTCTCGAGGTTTCTTCCTCATGTTGTCTCAGAGAATTTTTTTTTCATTACTATTGTCTCCTCTTGCTTGCTAATTAGGGATCTATATTTGAATTTCTGCTTTGTGATAATGTCTATTGTTAAACGGACTGTACTAATAAAATGAAATTGAATTGAAGAGTGAGTCTATATTCAATTCGAATACCTTTCATAACCAATGTTGAATTTTCTGGTTGTGAATGCAGTAGAATGATCTGTATCATAAATCTTGTTGATGTTGATGTTAACCTTGTGCTACGGGTGGTAGGCCCTGTGTTGGGCCACTAGGGGGTGTTTCCAGCAGGGGTTGTGTCATGTTGTGTTATGTCATTGTTTACGTCATGCCATGTGTTTTGTTTTAGCCCCGCCTAGTCCTATTGTTTTCTAATTGATGTTCACCTGTTCCTAATGTTGCACCCAATTATGCTTTGTATTTATAGTGGCCTTTTGCCAGGGTTCGGGGCTGGTCGTCATCTCTATGTAGCGTCTTTATATCGTCTTTATTTGTTTCTTTATTTGCTACTTTGTTTCGTGTAGTGTGGCGTCATGTATGTTGTCTTCGTGTGTTTTTTGAGTTAAATAAGCCCCTGTCTGCTGTCTATCTCCACGCTGCGTCTGCTTTCTTCATGCTATGGATACCGGAAACGTGACACCTTGTTACTGTTATTTTGCTAATATTATCACAAAATGATAAAATGTAATAAAAGTATATGATCATGGGACAAATTGGAGAATATATTCTTAAACTATGAGATTGTTAGCAATTTTTGAAGGAAAGGTTTTTTTTTCTGCTTCATAAACATCATGTGGGACAATGACCAGAGAACTTATTTTTGGCTTAACTATTTCTTTCATTTGGGCACGTAAAACAAAGAAGTTAAATAAAAGAAATTCCAGACAATTAACATTGTAAGTTAATAGCATCACTATTTAGCATTACAACATATTGGCTTTCTATGATGGAACACTAATCTAAACTCATTTTCTCTGCATTCTGATATCATGCAAGGCAGACACAAATGCAAACAGGAAAATTAAAGGTTAACTCAACCGGTTGTGTCAGCTACCACTCACCTCAAATGACACTGCCAGTGATCATGTGATAGCACTTCAGGGAAGTTCTGACATGATAATCTTGCTATTGTTAGGGAAAGAAAAAGAATGTTATCCAAACACTTATATGGCAATGAAACTCTTGATGAAACATGTTTTTGTTCATTTTTTTAAAAAATTGGAAGAAACCCCTTTCTTTAAAGCAAATATGAAAACACTGGTACACTTTGACGGAAACCACAAGACACACCCACATGCTTGGCAAGTTGCCATAACCTGCATTACACTGCAAGGCCACTTTTGTACTGTGCGTTACTTCTTTCTGTAGTTAAATATGAAGATAAATACTGTGAGAAATCAAATGACAAAACACTGGGTCAACAACAGGTCAATGATTTCATTTAACTCATTAATTTCACATTTTTATTAAACTAAACATTTACTAAACATCTTGCTTTAATTATGCTGACCACAATTCCTGAAATTAGTTTTCTGTTCATAATTATTTTTAAGCTTGTAGTAATGATCCTTCTATAATACAGCTGCACTGAACTTCTCTTTGAGCTTACTGCATTGCTGTGGATGCTGCATTGTGCAATGTCTTAGTCACTAGCACTGTATTACTGTGTGATTCAAAGGAAGTACTATATATAGCTTGGGACTTTCCAGTAAAATTGAGTGAAGAATAATTTTTTTTTTTTTAATAAAATCCATAAAATCCCTTGTGACTTAATGGTTTTAAAAATAAAAAGTTATGTGTTAATGCTCATGTGCAGAAATGTAATGAATGCTAAATTGCACACCGAAACATTCACACTGATCATCAGTCAGTTCTGTAATACATTTTAATAGATTGGTGCAGTGGCATGGTGATGCAGGCGTACCTTTACTGCCTCTCACCATGTAGGTTTTTGGTTCAGTACTGATATCAGGTTACTGTCTGTGCAGTGCTCTCTCTGTGAATGTGGGATACCTCCAAGTTCTTTAGTTTCCTGCCACCTTTCAACAAAATGCCAGCTTGGCTCATAATTGTGTAAATGTACATGTGAATGGTGGCCTGGGATAGGCTGGCATTCCAATCGGGATGTATCCCCACATCGAGCATGACTCTAGCACATACTAAATGCAAATATCAGACACGCATCTTGTAATCTGAAAACTACCACAACCCACCTCCTTCCTTTAGTCAGATGAGCAATCATTGCTGTGCCTAATGTAAACAGCATCTGCTCTCTAGTCATAGGTTTTATGAACTCAACACAGGTTGCTCAAATAACCAACTACCAGACTGGTGCGCTTATTCATCAGTAATTCTGGATTATTATGATAATTTTCATACTGATATATCCATGAGGTTATATAAGAGATTAAATTTTGTAAATTGTGTTTTTAGCATCTCTATTGAGCTATGCTATAACAAATTCCTCTTGGTTTGTGCTAAAATGGCAGATAGGTATTTCATTTGCATGTGACATAGATGATGTTTTGAAGCGCTGATGTATCTCAGACCGTGAGAAAATGGCATCAGAGTAAAAGATCTTGCACCCTCCAGGCTTTTAGTCCCAGCAGGACCTATGGCTTTCAATTATGCAGTGGGCAGTGGGGAGGGGACATTAGAACATGACCAGATTGTTCCTCTTGCCCTTTTCTAACCTCCCAAAATCCAGTCATTAAATATCATTAAGGCAGTAAGAGCCATTTGTGGAGGCGACTCAGCAGACGGCAGGACTGTTAGTCCATCAAGCCAAATTTACAGTCTTGTCTATGTGCTTGCTTAGATGAGCTCACAGGTGAGGCATTCAGAGACTGGTAAAGCCATAGCTATGGTTCCTGTAAGTTTAGTAAAGCTGCAACAACACATATTCATTTAAATCTCAAATTAATAATAAAAGCAACTAATAGGTACGGTCAAATGTTGCAAATTACACTTTGTATCTTTTTTGTGAGATATAAAGCAAGCCTATGTAGCTGTTTCAAAACATTGAACGAAGTGAAGTAATAAGTGTGGTTTGCTTTAAAATTCAGACTGAATACAAGCCTGGCTTGAAGTATGGCAGCTTTTGTCACTTATTGTGAAACACAGCATCCCCTCCTCTCCAACAGATCATCTTATGCAGGGTGTGCTTCATTTGAGAAAGTCTATTTCAGTTTCCATATGCAGAGCATAGCATAGCATTGTGTGTGCATCAGAAGTGGTGTGACACCTTTCACAGGCTTTGCATATGTGGTTGCAGAGGTAAGGGGGTGATGGCTGAGTGTGTGCATATACAAGAGAGAGTGTGTGTGTGTGTGTGTGTGTGTGTGTGTGTGTGTGTGTGTGTGTGTGTGTGTGTGTGTGTGTGTGTGTGTGTGTGTGTGTGATGGTGCAGTCATGGTTAGAGCAGGACAGTGTCCTGAGCTGACACCTGCCAACCACACGGCTGTGCAAACAAGCAACAGGTGGCCTCTCTCAGGGCAGACAGTTGAAAATGTTACAGCAGATAACAAAGTGCTTTTACTTGTTTTAGAATGACGCATGTTTTAAAACTGATAAATATTTTTGCCCTGGTAGATAACAGTGCACAAACTGTATAACCATAGAGGTAAAAAAAAAAAAAAAAGCATCATAAATAATGATTAGTGTACAATATTAAAGCTTTAGGATATCAAACATCGTTTAGAAACCTCAAACTTCACAAACAGTGTAATCACTTTATACTGTAGCTTCAATTGTGAGGAAAGCAGAATAGTCTGCAAGTGATCAAATGTATGTGGAACAGTCTTAGCTGCTTAATTTTCCTTACTTCAACCCATGGAGTAGTTGTTTTTGGTACATATGTCCCTCTCCCTGCTCCAGATACCCAGAAGTATTGATGGGAACCCTTTTACCCCCGGTAGGTTCACCCCCCAGTCTGATGATTTCTGGGTGCTTTAGAAACAGGCAGCACTCTTCTTGAAACACTGCCAACAGGGGCTGGCCCTAAGCCGGCGCAGCTGAAACTTTTACAAGCTCCCTGCCTGCAAAGGCAGGAAGGCAAAGACATAGTGAGAGATTTGTGAAGGCAGTCTCTCTCTCTCTCTCTCTCTCTCTCTCTCTCTCTCTTGCTCTCTCACTCTCTCTCTCTCTCTCACTCTCTCACACTCTCTCTCTCTCTCTCTCTCTCTCTCTCTCTCTCGCTCTCTCACACACTCTCTCTCTCTCTCTCTCTCTCTCTTGCTCTCTCACTCTCTCTCTCTCTCTCTCTCTCTCTCTCTCTCTTTCTCATTCTGCTACCGCTGCAGCCTCTGTTGTCCTCATTTCTTTTAACCATAACAGATTGTTGGAGTGGGCTACTGTTAACTCTAGAAAGGCTTTCTTTTTTATTTTTTTCTGATGAGGGTAAAGTGTATACGTGTTGGCTGCAGAGGGGAGGAGCTGAAGAGTACAGTGGGGAGAGCAAAATAAATGAACATACAACAAAAGCGAATGAAGAGGGCCGTGACATCACACAGTGAGCTGTCCTGGACAATGCCTGAGATGAGGACGAGGGGTGGCAAGCACAGCACTTAGCTGGGAAACTCTCTTTTTATTTCTGTCTCAACACCTTTGTGCCACGAAGAGGGTAAAGTAAACCATTTTGGAAGTCACACAGGATTATTTCGGTGACACTTCTCTCTTTTGGCCGTCTTGGGTGCCTGGGCTCTGAGCCCCTTTTCTCGCCACAGCGGAACAGGATTCATCACAGGGACAACTTACTCCTGCAAGTGACTTAAAAAAAAATCCCACTTTTGACATCCTTAAAATTCAGCTTACTGGTGTCCTAGCCAAAAGAGGCCAAAAGACCGTAGACTGGAGGATTCTCTTTCACCTACAAAGTTTGCACATTTGGATTGTTTTGGAACTTTCCACAGATTTTTTTTTCAAAACGATTTCTTTCTAAAGTTAGAGCCTGTATTGCTGCAGGTGTGTGAACCAAAAGAAAATTTTACCGTTATGTCTAAGAGGGTGCGAATGTAATAGGGAAATTCACACAAAAAAGCACAGGCAACACTAGGGCAGCTAAAGACGCTGCAATGACTTCTGTAGAAGGGGAACAGAGAGGCATGTACTACCTGGGACGAATGCCAAATGCTGACAAAAGACTTCACCACACTCCCTCTCTCTCTGGGAGAAATCATAGTTCTTTATTCTAAGGGTGGCTTAAATCACTGACATTATCTCTTAATTTGAAACCTGCTCCTATAACAGAAGCCAAAGCTTGTGTAAGTATACTGATATGATTCTCTTCATAGTTTTGTTTTCGCAACAAACATGTACTCCTTTTTTCCTTTCTTGGCAACTGTCATTGGACATAAAGTGCTCATGGTGTGATTTGTCACGATATGTTGTTTTTCTGATTTTTGAGGCAATCCATTCTCCCTCCATGCCTCAGGGCCCTGGCAGGCGAATGCCGCGTAGTGTTCGAGATGAAATGGTGAAAGGAACCCTACTTTGCCTGGCAACTCTTACAAATACATAAATGCAGTTGCTCTCTCTTACCCGAAAGTTAGGACATGCTCCAAAAGTATTACTTCATCAAATAATTTTTTCTTCCCTTCTCACACTGCTGTGACCTCATGCTGTCTCTTTCCCATTAGTTTTTTGGCATCGTTGTTGTAGTGGGCAAAGAGAGAGAGGAGGGCATAGCTGCAGTGTTACTGCTGGCTTGCTTATTTTCTCTCGTTTTCTCATTTTTCTCTGTCCTCTTTTGCCAGGGAATTATCAAGACACAGAAATAATCTCTCATCTTCCTTTTCTTCTACCTCCTCCTTCCCTGCCTACCCACCCGCCCATCGTGCTCCTTAGCCTTTGGCCGAGTCGCTGTGCCGTCCTGCAGAAATCATACACAGGTATTTCCTACTTTTCCTTTAGTTTGTATATCATTTTCCTAACATTTAACTTTCTGTTTTCCCACCAGTGTTCCATTTTTCTCCTTTTTGCGCTCATTTTTGCCTCCTTTCGTCCTCATTGTCCGCTTGCACACGTGTCTGCCTTCGCTCAGTCGCCATTGCTACCATAACCACCATTATGATGCGGTCTGATTTAAGAATTATTCTCTAATAACATGTCTTATTGTTTGAGAAATTTAAACCGTACTTGAGAAGTGAAGTCTTTGCACCGTCTGATGCCAACTGCAACTTAATCAGGTGTCTGCATTCGTGTTTTCACAGCAAGGTTGAGCTCAATCATACAACTTGTCTGTATGATGGCGGTTCACAAAGATGAGGTAAAGGAACGTGTATAGTTCACTGTAAAAGCAACTAAATCCATTTTGTGTGTAGTCTAATAAATTGCGCTGTAGAGGTCCTAATAACAGATGGTAAGTAGCTTTTGACTTACAAACAACAAAGCTGACAGTATAAGTGTAAAGATAACATAGACTATTTCTCTTGCTGCTGAGCGCTGTTAAGGTAATCTCTCTTCTTGGGCTGAAATTTAACTAGTATTGTAGACTTAAATGTGTAAAGAGATGAATTATGCCAGATGCCAGCATACTGATTACAACTATACTCTATACAGCACTTAAAAGGAATTACTACTTTAAGCAGTTTTTCTATAGTATAAAAAAGGATCCGTCTTCCAACTATTATAATGCTATCACAAAGCAGGGGAGAAAAATGGGCGTATAATGTTGTCCAAAAAATGGAGATGGAGAGAGCAGGAGAGATAAAGGGCGGGGTGACAGCCAGAAAATGACGAGGATTTCCCCTCCCCTCTGCTATCCTCAGATGAACTTGTCGTGTTACTTCATGATATTTTCTTTCAGGCCTGCCATCTCTACTTCCTGCTATTTTTGTGTCCCCTCCTCCCCCCTCCCTTTTTCTTTCTGCCTCAGTCTTTGACTATTAGTGGTGTGGTAACCAGGAATAAAGTCACACTTCCTTTATCAGGAAACACATTTCAGCTATGGCGTTTGATTAAAAGTACACTGGATTATACCGTTTTGCCTATTTGGAAAGATTTCTAAAAGTTGGATATCTATTTACTATGTGGCTACCCAAAACATTTATAGGCATTAGTAATGATTTCAATATGATTTCACTAAAGAAATCACTAAAATGTATCCAGAAATACAGGAGTGTCTGTTTCAGTGCTGGAGGACTTTCCTCTTTCCCGAACAGATATAGCATTACTGTTTTATAAAGACAAGAACATGACTTCTGTAAAGGTTTTTGTACCTAATCTCATAACAGAGTAAAGCTGACAAAACATAATTTACAACTTTTGCCCATGTGTCGAATGAGCAGTTTTACAACAGCAAAAAAAGAAACTAGGCTTGATAGCTGTTTTTGCTTGTTGCGCCACTATCAGAGTGATAAGAGATGAACTTGGAGCCCTCTGTGCACACAGGACAGAGTCAAACTAAGTCGGCAGAAGGCAGACTTCCTGTTTAGAGATGTTATTTTTGTGTGCAGGGCGGTTTCCCTGTTACTGCTGAATGATAGAAATACTAACAAAAATTAGGACTTGTAATATTATGCCATTGTCAAAGTGGCAGAAAAAATTAATAGATTCCATCTGAAAATCACCAGTTTTGCACAGTGCAACAGGTTACTGCATTCAAATACTGTAGATTAATATGTTTATTCAGAAACCTATTAGTGGATTTCTAAATCAGCCTCGATATTTGTTTAGTTACAGCAAAATCAGTGATTGGTGTTTGAATGGAGAGGCACTGGGTTATCAGTGTTCCATGGTTCAATTGAAAATCAAAAAATTGATTGCAAATCTATTGATCCAGGCAGTTTCACATGGGCTGTAACAGGGCTGTTTGTAAAAACCTGTTTGCTTATGACATTTCCTTAATAAAATGGCAAAGGTGAAACAGCCTTCTATTCAATTCCTGTAGGAAATGTTACAGAAAGAACCTTGAACAGTAATAATAGTGTTACACTATCAAGTTGTTCCATTTTTTAAAATCTGCTTTTAAAGTCAATAATTTAGAGTAGGTGCATAGATTTCAGATCCATTTGAGTAAAATTTCACATTTTTAATCTTTATTATTATTATTATTATTATTATTATTATTATTATTATTATTATTATTATTATTATTATTATTATTATTATTATCATTATTTTTCAGCAAACTAAAGCTGTTATATTGACTCAGGCAGTACTGTGTGCAGTGACCAATGGGCTTCAGTGGGACATGTATCACAAATAAATCTATAATATTAATTATAATAACAATAATACAAATAATAAAGAAGGCTATGTCTAAATACTGTACAATAAAAAAAGAAAAACAAAGAGAGTAAATTTATGAAAAATAATTTAAAAAATACTTTTTCATAATTGCCTGTGTTATCAAATTGCTCTTTTCCACTTGAGGAGTTAATACAAAAATACTGCTTCTTAAATGATGATGGCTTATAAGCAAAATTTTTTACAAACCGTTTTTACAAACTCTTCAAGTTTCAATTATTTGGCCAGTGTTATCTGCATTCCTCTATGATAGCAGTTAAAGCAGTTTTTAAAAAAAAAGTTTTTATACTGCAGAACTGATATCAATCCCATCGAACTGATTCAACATCTCAATTAAGAGGTTTCTATTTGTCCTCCTCAAGCACCACCTCCTGCACTCATACTGTTCTTTCCATCCTATCAAGTAGAGGGCTGCCTTTTCCTTCACCAACTGCCATGCCAAAACATTTCAATCACTGCCCCCATTAATTAGGCAAAAGAAGAATTTTGCATGTTAATGAGCTACCATGGTGCTTTTCACTGTCTCTGGTTCACATGCTAATTTATGCAAAGTGACAGGCCAACTGCCCTACCCTTCCTTGCATGCCAGTCAATTGTTTGGACTGCTCCCATGACCCCTGTCTGCCACCCTTTTTGGGCACAGCTTCATGCCAGAGCTTGCCATTGTCTAAGTGCCTCAGCTGCCACTGCAGACATCGAGTTAATATGAGATCTGAGGTTTGTTTAATAGCAAATGATCAGATCTGGAGATTTGTATGAGTGTTACTTATTGCCAAGTATTATTGAAAACTGCATGTTACAAAACTGATGACAGAATTGCACTTTTTGACACTGTACTTTTTTTTTTACTTGCAATGGCAAATATATTGTAAATCTTACAGAATGTTTGGATTGCATAGACACTTTGGCAGGTCCAGGAACCAAACTATCTAAAATGGCAGCAGGACAGCCATTTTGTTTGGGCCCTTTTAAAACTTCCTCTATGCTGAATATTTAATATTAATACAAGATATTTTGTGTACCACTGCCTCTTAAAACAATAGGCATCTGCAGGTTTATAATGGCAGAAAATGGGCACTATTTCCTGCTGCAGATTACTTCTGTTACAGGCCAACCACTGAATGCCAGTTCAGGGTTATGGATAAGGTTTATACAAAATGACCATCTTTTTTACTGGGGCTGTTATGTCGGCAGATTATTTGGTTATTTATTTAAAAAAAGCTGGGTAAAGAACTCAGTTTTTCTCAGTTTCTTACCCAACCACAAATTGCCATTTGTGTTTAGACAAGGACATGACCTGACCACTGAAGAAGGATTGTTGCTGATGAATGAAATTTCACCCAGGATTTCTGAACCTAAAACAGGATTTCTAAAATCAAACCAAAAGAACAGATATGATTAGAGGACAGAAATTTTTGTCAAAAAACAAATACCTTGTTTCTGCAAGGTAATACGCTAGATAACTATTGCCCTTCTCAGCAGGAGTGCCATTTAAATGTAAGATCACACTCATTACCCAACATTAATTCAATGATTATTGTGATATTTTAGCCATAATCAAGCTTCAAGTATAAAGTTTAACCAAATTTGTGCTTTTAATGAAACAAAATAGGACTTGAGAAAGTATTTTTGGTGAAAGAAAATCTATTTGGTGGCATTTTTTTGGGTGGTAATTTTTGCATCATGCATTACTTTAAAAGCAACTTATGTACCTGACTTTCAAGTTATTTGTTGCAAACAACTAAAGTATCCCAGAATGCATCAAAGGATCACTTTAACATACTTTAAATTCATTACAGAGGATTCTGTTGTATAATTCTGATGTAAGAAAAAAAACAGTAATTATGCTACATTGTGCTGTGTATGCCACAATCTAAGCAGCACTTTTTGTGATATTCTGTGTTTATGTTTCAGTCATAAAGCAGAAAGACATTCTGTGATTGAAATTTTTGTTAAACACTGTATAGCTACCTCTGATCATAGTAGTGCAAATATTTGCATGTTATATTTACTTATATTTACTAACCCAGGCCAGGAGAGCACAGAAATAAATGTTCCATGCAGAGAACACTTGATGTAAAATGCAGTACCATACAGAACATTTTTTTCAGTTAACTTGCAGTTAACTTTTGCTAACACCAGGTATTTAAATGCAATTCCGAGGGGTAACTAATAAGTTTGACTTCTCTTATTATTTGTAATACTGCAATACTTAACTCATTTGTATTGTAAAATGATACATGGTATTGTGGATGAAAGTTCCATTATACTTTTTAAACCTCCTTGGGGAAATTAATGCTAAGGTACTATAATAATAAGACTTATTATTTTTTATAAGTGTATAATTTATCATTCTAAATGTTAGAGATAGTTGGAATAAGGCAGGGATGCAGCCCACATAATATTGTGATTAGAACACCTGAATATAAAATTTGATATTTTAACTATATACATTTAATATCAAATACAATGTTTATTCTTTGTTTTGAACTTACTGGGGTAAAAATATCCCATTAAAACACACAATTTCAAATTACAGGTTACAGTTTGGATATTTTATGAAATTAGTACCCTGCAAATATCAACAATTCTAATTTTATGTAAATTAATGACAAATCTGCAATTCCAAAGAAGTGTTTTTATGTTCTAATTAAATAGCTCATTTTAAAAATAATAAAAGTTGAATTAACTTTCTAGCAAGTTAAACTATGAAAACATTAGCTACTAATTACTTAACAGGAATATACACCGACCAGGCATAACATTATGCCTAATATTGATGTTAGTCCCCCTTTTGCAGCCAAAACAGCCCTGACCTGTCACTCACTGTGTATTCTGACACCTTTCTATCAGAACCAGCATTAACTTCTTCAGCAATTTGAGCAACAGTAGCTCATCTGTTGGCTCGGAACACACAAGCCAGCCGTCACTCCCCACGTGCATCAATGAGCCTTGGCTGCCCATGACCCTGTCGCCAGTTCACCACTGTTCCTTTCTTGGACCACTTTTGATATATACTGACCACTGCAGACCAGGAACACCCCACAAGAGCTGCAGTTTTGGAGATGCTCTGATCCAGTGGTCTAGCCATCACAATTTGGCCCTTGTCAAACTCACTCAAATCCTTATGCTTGCCCATTTTTCCTGCTTCTAACACATCAACTTTGAGGATAAAATGTTCACTTGCTGCCTAATATATCCCACCCACTAACAGGTGCCATGATGAGGAGATAATCAGTGTTATTCACTTCAGCTGTCAGTGCTCAAAATGTTATGCCTGATCAGTGTAGAAATTTCAGTAGAACATAAAAACTTGCACTTCGACCACTCTGTGTCAACTTTTCCCTGGCAATACAGGATGATTCACCTACAGCCTAATTTACATAAAATCTGTATTTTAAAGACTTAAATTTAACTGTATCCCTTAATTTCTAAGTATATCTTTTTAAAACAAAGTAATAACATTGACTACACTGTTACATACACCACAGAAAATGAATCTAACTACATAACATCAATATTCAAAATACTATCAGCTTCCAAGTTGCATAAGCTATGGATAGTCAGGAATTAAGATAGTTTTTCATTTCCTAATGGACCAATGTACAGTTGTTGCTTTTGTGTATTGCATCCAGCAAAAACATTAAATATATACATAGATTTTTTACATAAAATGTGCAGAATCTGCATAAATACTTTTATTTAAGAGACAGGATACATTTCTAAATATATTACATTTGCTATTATATTAATTTTAAGATGTGCCTTATGATTCATAATACAAACAAGATTTTTACAAATTGTAGCTAGATTATTATGTGCAGATTATTATGCTATATTTGTAACTATCTTTCTCCAAACTCTTGTTGCAAATGCAGCTTTGTTGTGAAAGCTACTGTCCTTAAGGCTGAGGTAGTAGATTGAATAGTTGTGGGGTATTAATCCTCCCTCTGAGATAACTATACAATCTACTGTCTTTCCTAAGGAGACAGTCTGATCAGCCTCCTGCTCATGAGTGACTGGACATCATGGTGATTCGACACCTATGCATGGAGCGTTCATTTAAAGAGCAATAGGAGAATAGTCATGTAGTAATTGGTTTCATTGTCAGTTATTTTGTAATTTATGGTGTGTTTTAAAATTCAGCATAAAACCTTGCCAAAGCTCTGTTCATCTGGTAATGTGTTTCCACAAGATGAGGTAGTAGGTTGTATAGTTTGTGGGAAACATCACATCCTATTGAGGTGGTAACTATACAGTCTATTGCCTTCCTTGTGAGACACAACAACATGTGGAGAAAGTGCAGGAGGTGGCAGCCATGAAATGGAGTAGGTATGTAAATCTATATATCTACAGTATTTCATTTATAGATCACTCTGTATAATGCCAATGCTAAGTCTTTGATTTTTTTTCTTAAAACATTTTTGAATAAAGGTTGATAATAATATTGTGGTGTGTTAAGTCTGTAGGCATCTTATTACTGGCATTTCACATACATTAATAGAAACACTATATTTATTTGTTGGCATGTCTTGCTTCTATGCAGTAGTAAATATGCAACATGGTGAAATAAAATGCTACAGAGGGAGTTCCAAAAAAGCAGAATTAATTAAAAAATAATTATATGTAATAACTAATCTATTATACAATTTATTTGAAATTCATGCCAACACATCATTAAAAAAGTGCCAAATATATTCATTTCAATTAAAAATTGGTAAGGTAATTGGACATAGGGCATTATTAAGCAATACCATCTACTTTGAAGTCATGAGAAGGCCTTAGTCAAGTCATTTTTCAATCAGAGCAAGGAAAAGTAAATAAATAGGATATGAAAGCTAGAAATTATTAATAGGATAGAAATAATTTCCACTCTCCAAATATTGTGTATATTATCTATCTACAAAAATTAAAGGATAAACAAGCTCATATATAAAAGCACTAAATAATATATTCAATAAATGTTAAAAAAATTTTCTCCATTGCTGGAGTAGATTTAGATAATCATAATTAAGTTCATACATTGTAAAACCTTACAGCACATATTAATAAAAAAAAAAAGTTAACTTAATTCTCAATACAATTTGGAGTCGCTCACTGGCATTAATTTAGCTTAACTCAGTGAATTGGTGATATTATAACTCAACTGGTTTGAGTGCACTTTAATTAAATAATTGTCTTTAGGTTGACTTACAACTTATAGAAAATGAGAAAGCACTGCATCTCAGGGTCCTGCATGTC
Source organism: Hemibagrus guttatus (assembly GCA_033459395.1). Taxonomy (NCBI): domain Eukaryota; kingdom Metazoa; phylum Chordata; class Actinopteri; order Siluriformes; family Bagridae; genus Hemibagrus; species Hemibagrus guttatus. Next base: position 21,861,723 of record JAUCMX010000001.1, read on the forward strand.
TTATGTAGCCTAGATGGAATTTGTTTATTTGAATACTTGCAATTGAGGCATTTGATATAACGGATGAGATTGTGGTGTAGAATTTCACTCTTTTTTTCACAAAGAAATACAAGTAAAAGCACAAATGTGGACTTTAGCCTATTGAACTACCAGAAATTCCAGTTTGATATTATACGCAAATTATGTACGTTGAAACTGTCATTTCATCTTGTTGCATCCCTGCCTTGGAAATGCTTGCGGTTTGCATGCGGTCAGCAGAACAGAGGACCCCTGCACTAGCTATTTATGCCTAATTGAAGGAGTGGAGGACATGTAAATGGACACAATGCCAATTTGGTCTTAGCAAAAGGTAACGTAATGTTTATTTTATTGATTTAAATGCTGTTTGATATCATTTAACCATGTATTTACCATGTTTCCTTGTTTAATAACATACAGCAAGCAGACTGATTAAAGCAAACATCAATCAGATAGCAATCAGACACAGTAGGTAGTATAATGAATTTATGCCATTTATGTCTAATTTATGCCATTTTCCTATAGGGGCACCTGTTGGGGTACTTATACAGTAACTAGGGTGGGCCTTATGAACTACTTGGTCTATCAGCAGCCACGTGTGAAACATTTCACGCCCAATTCCTGCTTCAAAGATTAAAAAACGTACTACAATCTGTTTATATTCTTGGCCTTAGACTGTACTTAGGTTAGGTTTCTAAAATCCTCAAGGCTATCATTTTTTTCTGTTAGGTTAGCTTATATTTTTTCTGTTAACTAACATTAACGTTATAGTGCAGAATGCAAATACTTCCTAGGATAGTAACATTGAACATCATGCAGTGCAGCTTTCATATGAAAATGAAACTACTTCAGAACCTCTTGTGAGAGAATCTGTAACCTACATACGAAAAAAAAACAACACATAAATGTCTGCTTACTGACCAACTTGTAAGTAAAATTATCCAGGCAGTTTCAGATAGCAATATTTTGCCTACATAGTCTATGACATGACCACTTTCAACAGCTAAAAGGAGAAAATTATGAGGAAAAGTTTCCATTTATTAAACCTAAAGAGTACATTTCTGACGTGCCAATTCTCTCCTCTTTGCAGTAGTTGCTAAAAAAAAGATGCACTTTGTGTAAATTCAAGCAACCACTTCACAGCCACCTGGACAGTATTCATCATAGAGTGATGGCTTATACTACCAGGCAAATGTGATGTTTTCAGATGGGGGTCAGAAATTAGCAACAATTCTTTATGCTGATGACTTTGAAATAAAAAAAATAACCAAATCTATGCAGTATATTGGACATTGGCTAACCTGTCAGTAAAATACTGTTCTGGCCTCCACTCTACTCAGCTGGCATGTTTGTGCAATTCAAATGATGTATGACAGTTTGGTTATGAAAAGGTTTTTGCACCTCTCTTGAATGACTTAAAAACTCTTGAAGAAATGAATGTTTACATTGAAACATCTGGTGACTGTCTCAAAGACACGGTTTACTTTGTTGTAGCTGATTACCTTGCTGCTCATGGGCTAGCTGGTTTCAGTGGGTGTTTCAGATCTAATTATTTCTGCAGATTTTGTTTTGCCACCCAAAGAAAGCACAGAAATGTAAATTTAGATTTAATTGCTAGTAGTTTTGAAATGAGAACAAAAGATCAGCATTATAATCTTGTTGAAATACAAAACAACAACAGTGAATGGAATTGTGGTGTAAAACACAGTCATGTTTGGTCTAACTTTCTCTCCTATTTCCCCTGGAAATCGCCACAGGATTTCGACCCGATATCTTACATGGCCTGAAAGAAGGTATGGTTCCTGTGGAGTTGGTACACTGACTGAAAGATTTGATTTAAAACAAATATTTCAAGTTAGAAAACATCAATATGGCAATACTGTCTTTTCCCCTCCAGCATTTTGATAAGGTTGACCATCCTCATTCAATTCCCCAAAATTTTGTTTTGAAACAATTGGAAGGAATATGCATGAGAACCACACTCATTAAAATGCTACTTGTTCTCATTGGCTCCAAAGTCCCAAAAGGTGATAGATTCTGGGACTGATTAATGGATTTAAAAGATATAGTAGAGCTTGCTATGTCTCATACTATCACAGATGAGCATTATCCCCATCTCCACCCCATCTCTATCCCCATCAAACCACTAAGTGCTTTGGTCCTTTGGTGCAACTCTGAACAATGTGATTTGAGGGGATGCACAAGGGTTCAAGAAAATTGTTCACAATACTCATAACTACAAAAATGTGTTGCAAAATTTGGCAGAGAGACACCAAAACACAATGGCATTCTGTTTGTCATCTACAAGATTTTTCAAGCGACCAATACAGTCTTCCAAAGTGGAGACTGTCTATTTTGAGTCATTGCCTACTGATACACATGCACAAATATCACAGATCAGGTAAGCATTGAAGACACATCTTCTGTGGCTGGAGTGTTTGTTTGCACTGGTGCACATGGTGCCTAAGTAAAGAGATTTTAAAAAATCGTACTTATTACAGACAACATCTAATTTTTACTCAAAGACTATGAAGACTAGTATCACCGGGAGCACCAGCAGGATGCCTGGCAACTGATTTGGCCTGCTACCATCCAGTCGTTATTTTTGAATAGTTATTTTTTTATAGTTATATTTATTTTATAGCCACAGTACTAAAGTGATCATTTCCAAAGTCGGCATTCAATCAATTAAATAAATAATATTTAAAAAAATTAATCCATTCATTAATCTGAATTTGAGTCTTGACTAGCAATGTTACGTTACACTTAGTGGTTAAACAGACATGCTATTATGGCGAGAAAGCGGCCAGGTAGAGCAGAAAGGGAAAGGGCATGCAAAAAGAAAGCACTTCTAGAAGAGACAGGTCAGTTTCATCTGTACATACTGTAGTGTTTTTTTGCAAGTATTGAATTGCTAGCAAATATTAGCGGTAGCGCCCCTACTATTGTCACTTAAAATACTATATGCTGAAAGACATTAATATTATGTCAACCTAATACTAGTGTTACAGACACGCCAGGCTCCAACGACAACCAATCACAGTGCACTCACTCTCCCGAGTACTAATCACACACACCTGCACGCTATCTCCTTCCCAATCACCTCAATGGCAACGGCCATGGAAGCGGCAGAACTACTATACAACCAGGTCTTCCGTTACTTTGGCATCCCAGAGGACATCGTCTCTGACCGGGGCCCTCAATTCGTGTCCAGAGTTTGGAGGGCGTTTTTCACGCGCCTGGGTGTGGCCGTCAACCTATCATCGGGGGACCACCCTCAGACAAACGGGCAGACAAAACGGAAGATCCAGGAGATCAGCCGCTACCTCTGTACCTTCTGTCACGGCCACCAGGACTCGTGGAGCCAGTACCTGGGCTGGGCCGAGTACGCACAAAATTCCCTCCGTCAACCTTCCACCGGTCTGACTCCCTTCCAGTGTGTGCTCGGCTACCAGCCACCTCTCTTCCCCTGGTCAGGGGAGCCGTCGGACGTACCGGCGGTCGACCACTGGTTCCGCGAGAGCGAGAGGGTCTGGGGCTCAGCACACCATCAACTGCAGCGCGCCCTGCGCTGGCGGAGACTGACAGCCGACCGTCGCCGATCCGACGCCCCTGCCTATCAACCAGGGCAGAAGGTCTGGCTGTCAACCAAGGACATCCGGCTACGTCTCCCCAGCCGCAAGCTGAGCCCCAGGTTCATTGGGCCATTCACCATCCTGAAGCAGGTCAACCCGGTCACATATAAGCTCCAGCTACCACGAGGGTACCGTATTCACCCCACATTTCATGTTTCCCTCCTCAAGCCTCACCACCCCTCTGTTCTTCCTTCCACTGAGCCTGGCGAAGACGCAGCCGAACCCCCCCTCCCACTCCTACTGGACGACGGGACCGCCTACGGGGTGAAGGAGATCCTGGACTCCCGGCGCCGTGGCGGTCGACTCGAGTACCTGGTGGACTGGGAGGGCTATGGCCCGGAGGAACGCTCGTGGATTCCGCGGGATGACGTCCTCCACCCCAACCTTCTGACGACCTTCCACGCGACGCACCCCCACAGACCTGCTCCGCGTGGGAGGGGTAGACCGCCACGACGTCGGGGCCCGCGGCCCTCAGGAGCGGGCCGTGGGGAGGGGGGTACTGTCACAGACACGCCAGGCTCCAACGACAACCAATCACAGCGCACTCACTCTCCCGAGTACTAATCACACACACCTGCACGCTATCTCCTTCCCAATCACCTCAGTCATAAAAGGACTCCCACACACACACCACTCACCGTCCGATCTTGTTTCAGACTGAAGGACTCATTCACAAGCTACGCTACCTTATGCTCGTCTGTCTTCTGTGTTTCTCCGCTTCCCGTGTTTCCCTGTGTGTGTGTGCTCGTCTCCCTGCTCCAGATCCGCTCCCGTTCCCGTTCCCGTCATCTCTCCCGGATCATCCACAGCATTTCTCGCAGGGCAGTATCTCTCTCTACCTCTCCATTCACTCCCTTCACATCCAACAGTTGCTCTCTGCTACTTGATCCCAATAAAACATCCGAACTGTGTATCTCTGTCTCCGTGCCTTCTGTCCCGTAACAACTAGCTTATTGTTTTGCAAAATTTTGGAATTCATTTTAAAATGAATAAATAAGTGAATAAATACTAACATATCTAATTTCAATGGGGTCAAGCATAACATTATGAGCACTGACAGGTGAAGTGAATAACACTGATTATCTCCTCATCATGGCATCTCTTAGTGGGTGCTGGTTCTGATAGAAAGGTGTCAGAATACACAGTGCATTGCAGTTTGTTGCGTATGGGTATGACCTGCAGACCAAACAGGGTGCCAATGCTGACCCCTGTGCACTGCCAAAAGCAAACAATTCAAGTCAAGAGTCAAGTCAAGAAGCTTAATTGTTATTTCAACCATATATAGCTGACACAGTACATAGTGAAATAAAATTTTTTTGTCTTGGATCCTGGTGCTACATAGACAACATTCATTCATTCATTCATTGTCTACCGCTTATCCGATCTATACTCAGGTCACAGGGAGCCTGTCTCAGGCGTCATTGGGCATCAAGGCAGGATACACCCTGGACGGAGTGCCAACCCATCGCAGGGCACACACACTCTCATTCACTCAAGCAATCACATACTTCGGACAATTTAGAGATGCCAATCAACCTACAATGCATGTTTTTGGACCAGGGGTGGAAACCGGAGTACACACGGCGGAGGTGGGAATCGAACCCCCAACCCTGGTGTGAGGCAAACGTGCTAGCCACTAAGCCACCGTGCCCCCCACATAAACAACATAAAACATATAATTACAAAACAACAACACAAAGCTAGGGACAGAAGTTTATCCTAGCTACATAAAGTGCAGCGTGTGCAATGAGGTGCAAACAGTGCAAAGAACAAAAAAAGGTGCAAGAAAAAACATATGCAACAAAACAAAATGGAATGTGCAAACTCAAGAAACTGTAAAGCCAGTGGTATCTTATACATACATGTCAATATAATATAATTATAATGTAATACTTCTCTATGCACATACAGACATAGCCTTATTTATAGATGTACATATTTACATATTTATCTGCACTTGTCCATTTGCGCAATTTCTACTATTTGCACTCCTGGTAGATGCTAAACGGCATGTTGTTGCTATGTACTTGTACTTTGCAATGACAATAAAGTTGTATCTATCTAGCTATCTTGTCAGGAACACCTGAACAGTTCCCTGCCAAGCCTGGAGAGGGCGCTGGCTTCCAAGGCAAATCTTGGAAGCCTGCTTCTTCATGTGTATTTTGTCATGCCTTTCCTATTGTTCTCATTCCTGTTGTGTCACCTGTCCCCCATTAACCTTAATGTCTAGCCCTATAAATAGGGATCCTTGTGTTCCTGTCCCTGTCGGTCATTCTTAATCTGCTCCGTGGTTTTGTTTCATGTTTTGGTTCGGTTTATGCCATGTTTCTTTCTCGGCCAGGTTTTAGATCTAGGTTTTGGTTTTGTTTCAGTTCTTTGCCATGTTATGTCTTGTGTTAGGTTAGTGTACCCTATGTCTTTTGCTCATGTTAATAAAGCAGTGGTTCAGTGAATCCCGCACTTGGGTCTTTCTCCGTGGCATGCTGGCACACGCAACCACCATGAATGACATCGCCTGGATGTGACATCTGCCTTTGCAGCTATAACAGCTTCAAGGTTTCCACAAGGTTTAGGAGTGTGTTTTATGAATATTTTTAATAATTTTAATTATTAAATTATTAAAATTATTAATTATTATTTAATAATTTTTACCTTTCCATTTCGCATTTCTAGAGGCGCATTTGTGATGCTGGGCACTGATTTTGGACAAAGAATGCCTGGCTTGCAGTCTCTGCTTTAATTCATCCAAAAGTTGTTCTATCGGGTTGAGATCAGGACTCTGTGCATACCAGTCACGTTCCTCCACACCAAACTTGCTCATCTATGTCTTTATGGACCTTGCTTAGTACACTGGTACGCAGTCATGTTGGAACAGGAAGGGGCCATCCCCAAACTGTTCCCACAAAGTTGGGAGCATGAAATTGTCCAAAATATCTTGGTATGCTGAAGCATTAAGTGTTCCTTTCACTGGAACTAAGGAGCCAAGCCCAATCCCTGAAAAACAACCCCACACCATAATTCTCCCCTCCACCAAACTTTACACTTGGCACAATGCAGTCAGGCAAGTACCATTCTCCTGGCAACTGCCAAACCCAGACTCGTCCATAGGATTGCCAGACAGAGAAGCATAATTAGTTGCTCCAGAGAACATGTCTCCACTGCTCTAGAGTCCAGCGGCGGTGTGTTTTACACCACTGCATCTGATGCTTTGCATTGCAGTTGGTGATGTAAGGTTTGGATGCAGCTGCTCGGCCATGAAAACCCATTCCATGGAGCTGTCTTCGCACTGTTCTTGAGATAATCTGAAGTTTGGAGGTCTGTAGCTAATGACTTGTGGAAATCTGGTGACACATTGTGCACCTCAGCATGCGCTGATCCCTCTCTGTGGTTTTACGTGACCTACCACTTAGTAGCTGAGTTGCTGTTGTTGTAGTGTAAATACTTCAATATATTTAAATTACATTAGCAAAAACACTGCATATGAAACTTTGTCATTGCACATAAAGTGTACAACGAAACTGTGGGTGCTCTTCTCAACAACAGTGCACTGAATATAATATAATATAATGAAGAGCATATCAATAGTATAAAAATTAAGAAAATAATTAGTAAAATAATAAACAATTTAAAGAATACAAAATACACTTAAACTGTACAAGTGGAATTTCTATGGAATTTATACAAATCTAAACCTAAAAGTTCAAAGTGTACAGTGGAATTGCACATTTTCTGAGGTAAGTGTGTATTATGTGTGTATGTGTGTGTTCGATGATTGTTTGCAGTCCGATTGGCCCAGGGGAAGAAGCTGTTTGTTAGTCTGGTGGTGTGAGACTTAAACTTAAATTATTTGAGTTAATAAAAAGTTATTTAATTCAATCACTTCTCTCAAATGGTTTGAGATGAACTAATCAGGTTTTACAGTGTAATTAAGTCCTCTTCAACCATTTAGGAATAATGTTTTGGTGCCCTAGGCATTTTATCTATAAACTCAAAGGTAGAAGAAAATTAACATCACTAATTCCTTTGGTCTGGCTGTTCTTTGTATCACTGCTTTTTGCAGTGCTGGTCATGTTGCTCCTTTTTTCTGTTTACTCAGTTGCAATTTCCTATCATGGCAAAATCTGTAGCATGCCATTTATGCTCCATTTATCCTTGGGCTCTTAAATATATACACTTCTGAATTAGCGAGAGACAGTGGGATACATGTTAACAGTAAGAGCAGAACAAATTGGCATTTTGACTATAAAAAATTGACAGTGTTCAGAGGTACAGCAGTAGCCAACTGAGAGCATAAAGAACCAAAAATAGAAAGTGAACCAGCCTGTGCTCTTTTCAGTAATAGGTCCTACATTTGCTCTTAAGTGCCTTCTAGTGGCTAATAAGTTGAAGTACAAAGCAGTCATAGCCATCTGGGGAAATAAATTTATGATGAACATATTTACTATATACAACATCTCAGATTGTTTCTTTTTTGCTTATGTATGCATCATCAAAAATATTGTGGTTGAGATAAAATAGGCAAAAAAATACAATTCAAAAAAACATTTTTTAAAATTAAATCTTAGATCCACACAAAAGACCCCCCCCCCCCTTTTTTTTTGCTTTTTTCTGCTATATTTTGTGTTGTCAAACATCATGACAATTCACTAGCTACCATTAAAAGCTGCAAAGCTGCAACTACACTGAACTTGTGCTCCCTCTCCCCTCAACACAACATAAGCAAATAAACTGAGGTACAATTAAGCAAATCAAGAATAAATATTACCGGTGGAAGAATGCACACTCTATTTACTATTTTTTTTTAACAATCTTTTTTAATGAACAAATGAAAAAAAATGATGACTGAAAAGACTACTTTTAATTTCTGAATTATAAACAATGTGACATATTTTTCGTATGAAACAAAATAAATGTTAAAATAGGTTATATATTGTAAAAAAAAAAAAAAGGAAAAAAAAAAGTACTACAGGTTCACCATATCTTAAAAAGAAATGAATAAATGTATAAATTCTGCCCCAGATTTTTTGTTTGAATAGACAGTATCTGACCTGAGGACTCTGATTCAAATATATATTGAAATATTGACTGAGCTTTGTAGCAGAAAGAGAGCCCCAAAGTCGGGTAAAATGCCCAGTTTCCATAGCCTTTGCTGGTCTTTGAACTGTTATAATGTGATCATATAACATATAATGTGTTTTGGTCATTGCAATTCAGAGCTATTGGGCTATCAGTCTCAAAGATTCATGAAACAATGTGATCACCTGATAAGAGTGCTCTCTGATCAGGGTGAATTAACTTAATGGGTTGCATAGTTTGGGTCCCCTGGTGTTCAAACAGTGCAAATTCATTATATGCATAATTGCTGAATGCTGATTCATAATTCATATTTCTCAATACAAAAGCGAGAGGAAAAAACCTTGATATATACCTTGTATATATCATTAGGAGTGGGCACCAGGGTGGAAAAAACAGGAAGGGCATCCAGCGTAAAACATTTGCCAAGGTGTTGTGCAGAAAAGTTGGTACACTGTGGCGACCCGAACAGGGAGCAGCTGAAAGCAACTATGATATAGTATATGATATTTTGCTATATCATTTACACTTTGCCCTGATTACAACAACATCATGATTTGATCCCTACTAAGGTGATTTCTTGTTTGACCCTATTACTTGATGACTGATCAGCAACTTTCTTTTGTGTGACTGAATGAAGTCATAGACTGAAATAATCACGGTCTACACAGCCTGGCTCTTAATGTTTTGTGCTGCTTTCTTGATAATTCATGAATGTTTGCCACCTCCTGAAATAGTTGTGTACGAGTCTCTCAGTTGACCAAAGTGTGAAAAGATGAACCTAGAAATCATATGTCCCCATTGAAAAGGGGTCAAAAAGTGCAAAACAAAATAACAAATCAGAAAACAAAATAACAAATCCAAAAATACAAGGACAATTCAGACAAAACGGAAAAGGTAGATAGAGTTTGTGAATGGAATTCTTAACGCTGATTGGAAGAGACACATGTCACTCAAGCTATACGTACATGAGTATGAAATTGTGTATGTAGCTTTATTTTGACTGAATTGTCGTTGTGTTTTTGGATTTGTTATTTTGTTTTTGGATTTTTTTATTTTGTTTTGCACTTCTCGGTCACAGAGAAAGTTATTGCTTTGTGTGCGTACATTTCTTCATTTTTATGTTTGTTTATTTGTGCAGCAAGCTGTTAGAAACATTGTGAGTAAAATTGGCCTAGCTAGTTAGCAGCCTAGCCGCTTTTTGGCGCAGAACAGAGCAGAAGCTCAGATGATCAAAGCGTCTGTTTATTAGATAACAAACTGCTAGCGAGCGATTATTATTATTATTTTTATTTTATTTTTTTTTACAGAGATTTAAATGAGCATACTCTACGCCATCTGCTGCTCGGTTTAGTGAACCGTCATGGTGTTGAGAGTGAGACAGCGGACAGGAGGGAAGACATGCAGATGAGTCACAGCCGCTGAGCCTCTCCACCTCGGACACGAGTGAACAATTGAAGGACAGCGAGGAAGCAGTGTCCAAGGTAATGTCCTATTCTCTAGTCCTGTATCATCTGAACCTCCCTATATTGTCCAGCAGAAATCTAATACTACACAAGTACCCGTAATGTTTTCTACCCTTTTCAAAATCAGCTTAATCAGGTGACCACATACATATACTTTGCTCTTTTTTATGGAATACGTTCAACATAGTCAAAGTTAGAACATCACTTCATACTGAAGTCTGTTCGTTTGCACAGAGTCTAACACAGTAAACAGTAAAATGCAACAAAACCTGAACTTATTCATAATCTTGTTTATCCAGTGTGTGACTTTGGAAGACATGCAAGCAGCTCTCGTCATCGAGAGACAAAACGTGTTGAAGGTAAGATGATGGATTGTTTGTTTGTTTTTTCCAAACTTTAGCTACAGTTTCGCCATAATAGAATGTTGTCCTAAGAGAATTCAATGACAAAAGAAAATGAAGGCTTAAGTCAAAAACTTATAGCACCTGGTATTCCCAGACAGTCTCCCAGTCAAGTAATAACCAGGCCCGATTCTGCTAAGCTTCCGAGATCAGACGTTCTCAGAGTGGTATGGCCGTAAGAGAAAGATTTTTTCAAAAGGATTCTTTTTATTTATGAATGTATTTTTTTGCACTATGTGCAATTTGTGCAGTTTGAATAGCTAATACTTTATAAAGCTTGCTTAATTAAAACAGATTGAATAGAATGGGATAATTTACTGAAAATAATGTAACATCATCTGAGATGTTTAGCAAACAAATGCTTGATTCAGTTGCTTGATTGCATTGCATATAGTCCTAAGTTGGAGAATTGTGTCCTCTCAAGATTACATAATGATGGATATACTCATGTGGAGCGCCTGGAAGGTGACATGCTTATGCAGCTACTCAGACAAGCAAATAAACTATGGGCCAGTATTGGCAGTATATTAGCATATAACTATATAATATGAATTATATTAACTACAGTTTGACAACTATGTTTAAAAGACTAATTACAGAGAGTCTTATAGACTAAAGCATGGAGAATCCACAATTAAGATACTGTGATTTGTCTGATATTTAAGTGTTAGTGCCCCTTTTTTCTGCTGTGCATATGTAGCTGGTCCAAATCTGGGTATTGGAAGCATGTATTAAAGGTTCTGTATTTAATTTTTTTTTTTTGCTTAGGAGAAAGAGAAAATATGCTGCAGGAGTTTTCCAAGTTTCAGGTGACAGTCAGCCAGAGCAGAGACAATATCTCTGGTTTAGAGCAGCAACTTCATCTGCAAACAGCTGAACTCAGGTAAATTCCATTCTCAGACCACAGAAAGCAACATTGGGAACAGTTGTAGATCCTTCACTCACTTATGTTAACATTAACATTAAATTTTATATCTAAGGATCTGAGGAAGTATTTTTTATATATGCAAATTAAAATATTGTTAGCTAGGGGTACTTGGATATGCAAATACATATGTTCTTGTAACCTGTAACTCTGTAATCTGTGTAACAATGCCACAACTGTCTGTGGCTGGGATTAAACACCAGTCTTTCTAACCATAATGAAACATCCAAGAGAAGTATTTAAAAAGCAGGATTTTGAACTCAAGGTTACATTTATTCATTCATTCATTCATTTATTGTCTACCGCTTATCTGATCTATACTCGGGTCACGGGGAGCCTGTGCCTATCTCAGGCGTCATTGGGCATCAAGGCAGGATACACCCTGGATGGAGTGCCAACCCATCGCAGGGCACACACACACTCTCATTCACTCACGCAATCACACACTACAGACAATTTAGAGATGCCAATCAACCTACAGTGCATGTCTTTGGACCGGGGGAGGAAACCGGAGTACCCGGAGGGAACCCCCGAGGCACGGGGAGAACATGCAGGTTACATTCATGTCAAGAGAAAAATGTATGGATGTGAAAATCTGAACAGATAGTAAAAACAACTGTTGTAGAATGGTTAGCAAAGTTACATTAATATTAAGTGAAATATGTATGCATGCAAAAACTTGAGCTAATAGTAAAAAAAAAACAATTGTAGAATAGTCATCAATCCTCTGTGCCACATTTGTTTACTAAATACATCCTCACAATCTTTCTTACAATGTAACATACACTTTGACAGGAATGAAGAGCAGAAGCTGCATGAGGAGCTGCAAAATGCGAAGCAGGAAATGCTGGCACTCAAGGAACAGAAGGAACGCTCAGAGAAGGAAATGCAGGATAAGGTGACTGATGTGCAGGGGTCTGTTCTGCAACTACAGGCTGAGCGTAAGGAGCTCCACGGAGCCACCACCCAGCTACTGAAGGATCAGAAGCAGCAACAAAGTCACACCGAGGTAGGGAATACTGAGTTTGTATAAGTCATGGAAAATACAGCACTGGCATTGGAGTACCGCTATTATTCACACAGAAAAATACATGTAATAATATGCTTATCTCTCAGGACCTGTACAAGATTATGAAGGAGCTGGAGGAGAAGACAGCAGACAAGAAGAAAATGAAAATTGTAGAAGACACTGTGAGTGTCCTAAATCGTAAAACATTATCAAATACAAAGTCCATCGAATGTCACTTTCAATGGCTGAAAATTTTCTCCCTCATTCAGAAAGCGAACATGCAGATACTGGAGACCAAGGTCCTCCTGTGTGATACAGCAGCATCCCAGCTGAGCAAGAAGTTCCTGGATCTACTCAACAACATCTGTGACCATGAGGAGAACTGTCATAATGTTAATGAGAAGATCTTCAGAGAACTGGACTGCAAGGTGAACAGAGCAGATCTGTGACTTAACTTGAAAAACCTTTTTTGGTGGGCCTGCTGAAGAACAGGTTGCTAAAATATCATTGTACAGGATTATCGTTCCTGTCAAAATTGTTTAGTGATTGCTTGGTCTAGCACATTTGATTTCAGTCAACAAGTCAGTTGTAAGGTAAATCATATGCTAGAGCAAAAAGAACACTAAATGTGCTGCAGCTTCCCTTAAGGAGAAGCAACACATAATATGATATTCTGTAAAATCATAAGGATGTGTTCATTTTTAAAGTTAAAACAAGGCTCTGCTGAACACTGAATATAAAACTGATTGTAATGTTTTGTGTCTCTGGTTTCAGGTGAACCACACCGAGATGGTTCGACTGAAGAAGCAGCTAGAGGACTACAAGTTAGATGCCCAAAACACAGAATGTCATGATGCTGCTATTGTCAAGAAGTGAGTAATGCAAACAGTGTCAGTGTGTTTCAGTGTAAGAATCCTTCATAGCTTCTAAAAGATGCTTCTATATTGAGATGTTTTTCTATTTAATTATAACTCCATGCTTCCTGCTCACATGTACATTACGTGCTTGCCCCATTTTAAACCAGCGTAGTTTCATCTGTGCCATTGTCATTATCCCCATTCTCTTCTTCTTCTACCATGTCTAAAAATTAATTCATTTTTTACTCCCTCTTCCTAACAGACCGTGTTTGACACACTTCAACTGCCTCTCCTGTGATCGTCCTGTCGACATGAATATTCCTGGACCGTATGTTTGCATTTTGAGATTTTAATCCATTTTAATGTAGTCTACATGACTAAGTACTATAAATTTACTCTGTCCTGTGCTTTTTTTTCCTTTTTTTCTGGATGCTCTCAGGCCCATGCTGGTATTGCCTAACCCTCCATGTTTTCCCCCTTCAAAGCACTACAGGAGGTAAAGCTAATTTTTGTCAGTAGTGTATATATTGGCTAAAATAATAACATGTATAGGTGGAAAGAATTGTAACAAGAACAGCAATCAACTAGCAAACAAAGAATAACACAAGTGTCTTGTTTTACCCTTATACAGCTTAGTTTTTCTTCTTTTAAGGAAATCATAAACCCTAGTTTCCTTATTTTTCTAATTTCCTAAGCCTATAATCCACCTTCTGTTCACCTACACTTTATGCTTCAGTAGTTAAACATCAGCCTTTTTACTTCTCCAGGCCGAGGCAGTGGACTAACTTGGACGAGTCTGCTGAGAGATCACCTACAGAGGGGAGCATGGAACAAACCAGCTACTGTAAAAAGGAGTACAAGGTCAACCACAGTCAGCTGCTGATATCTAGTAGAAGAAAGACTAGACGGCTGCTGCCATTACGAGAGCAGCTTCCCAAGACAGAGCTGATTCACACTGGTACGTCCTAGACACTTAACATGCGAATTTCAGTTTGGAACAAGGGTAAAATTCAAAATAGGGCTTTCAGTGTCATTAATCAGTCGAAAACTATTTAAAAATGGGATAGCTAGCATTAGCAACAAAACAAGCAGCAGCGGAGGGACTTGTCCAGAAGGGACTTGAAAATGGCAGAAAATTTGTTAAGGACAGTACAAATGCTAAAGCCATCACAGACAAGATGAACAGTTTTCATAGCTCCTGATGACCAACGATTTTCGGTTGTGGAGGCTCAGAGACTCCGTCCAGCTCTTTGAGCATTTGGAGCTCTGTTATGCTCTCCCTCTTCGCTGCTACTTTTCTAATGTTGCCTTGTTGGCTCTGTGCAATATTGTGATGACACTCATACCTGATCAAAACTAGCAGTATGGCTAAGACTATGGAGGAGTGTGATGTCGCTAGCTGTGTAGCACATAATTGTGTACTGAGCCAGCAAAGCAGCTCTGAGTGTGTGCACATCGGGAAAAATCTAGTTTAGAAATCACAGGTTAAAATATAAAATGGAAAGAAACTATTCTCTTCCCTTGTTTTAATTAAAACTATGTTGATCAGATATACAGAATAGAACAGATTAAGAAGGACATCAAATAAAAAGTAAGGAATAAGAATAAAAAATGGATGTCTACATTGAGGATTACAGAACCTAATTGGTAAAGTATTGTTAAAATGTCAGTGTGCTCAAAAACCAATTGTTGTAATGATAAAAATTGACCCCCTGACATGTACCTCTCATTTCCAGATTCAAGCTGCTTAGAGAATGAAAAGCTATGGCATCCTAAGGACTCCTTCCCAAAGATACTACAGTCCCGTCAGCAAGTATCTACAGAGTGGGCAGACAAGAATTTAATGACAGAATAAACACTTTGAAGTAATTATAATGTCAGCTTCTGTTCTGTTTTACCCTCTAAATTGTCAGGTATGATGACAGACACTTAAACAACAAATGCCACAATGTCATGAGGAAACAAAACATCGTAGTCTCTATTTATACAAGGAAATCCCTTGTCACTTTCCTCCATGACAGACTAACAGCTGGTATCTGGGTCACTGTTCAGTATAAATAGTACCATAGGGTGTGTACTGGTCAGAATGTTGCAAGATCGATTGATAAGTAAACAAAAGACCTTGTCCTGAGTTTAGCCACAAAGTCAGCCCATCTGGCCAGCAATGCAAGCAAACTGTGCATGCTGTTATCCCACTCTTTGCTAAGGTGATTGAAAGCAAAACGGCAGGCTTTAAAGACCATCCTCTCCAGAGAAGGGGAATCAGGCACAGCTCCAGGTCCAGTCAGTCCAGGGCCAAACGCAGATTCACTGGTGAACGACAGACACTATCATAAGTTACAGTGCAAGCCATGACCTTGCTATCCTGTGGCCAATAATAGGACTCCAATATCTATCTTATGAATTCTGTTAACTTTGATCAGCATCAGCAGTAAAGGTACAAAGGTGCACAGTACATGGTGGACTAGTGCACTTTGTCCCAGTGGCCTGTCCTAAGATGAAGGACAGTTTCACTTGCATATGTCTGCATTTTGGGGTGAATTAATGAATACGTTTTTTTTACGTCCTGTGGATGCATGGCATTCATTATATCTATTCATTTAACCCTCTGTCTTAAACTGTGGGTTATACCTTTCCCATCATAAATCTGTCAAAGAAGAAACTTCCTTGCACAGAGCAGCAAACTTGTTGGGGTTTGATATCATCACACTAGCTAAAGTAAACACCACCGTGCCTATGTGCAGTTAAGCTGTCAGGCAGTCTGAATCATTCATTAAAACTGATAAAAGCCTTGTAATGTCCCCTAGTCAAATTTGTTACAACCAGCATTGTGCACATTCAGTGCTGTGGTTTACACTTCACCATCTAATCTTACTGAGGCAAATACAGGCTTGAATTTTGGACCCTAATGAGGCAGAAAATGAGCATGCCACCTCATCTGCCAGGTCACTATCAACCTAAAAATCTTGCAGATGTAGCAGTAGACCTAGCATCCTCACACACAGCAGACCTCAGGCATAAAGGGAGAAATCAACCCACAAGGAGATTGCAAGATGAGTGTGCTCCTGGAAGTGAAGACTCGATAGGTTTTGATGGGACTCGCTCTTCAGATTTGGATGTCTGGATCCTTGATATTTGTACTGCCTGTGGCTTTTAGGGGGGATTAGTTAAAACATTACATGCCGCATTATATCTTCAGAATATCAAGGTTTTCTTTTAATGTATGTTTTCAATCCATTGTCTATAGGCTGTGTTTATTTTGTTTGTTTTGTTGGTGAAATGTAAACTCAAAATCATAGTATTCATCAGTTTGTGCAAGGTGATGATTTGGTTGAATCAGAATAATGCTCTGTTCTGTAAATGATGCGTGTTTAAAATAAATGAGAGAGAACATTTTAAATAGTTGCAAATACATTTACATTTAAAGTTGTTTTATTCTCTTCAAACATCAAGTGAACATTTAAACTTATAAGATGCCAAGGAACTCTCTGAGATGACACGAGGAAGGAGCCTTCAGAGAAACCAGGCACAAACTATCTTTATCTGGGCAACACTAATGCAATTTTGAATCATTTCTCTTCAATAATTTTACTGTATAGAGTTAAACAGTGCTTCACATGTACAAGCATCTTCTCAGATTTCAGAGGAGATTTAACTTTACATCTGTTGTATCAAAATAAAGTTATCAACAGTTCCATGACTGAGACTTGTACATCACATGTTGTAAGTGCATTTATTTTAAGCAAGCTATCACATTGTGTAATAGCTTATGATAATGGGACATTTAAAGACTTACTTGATATTTTTTAATAATACAGACTCTTCTATGCATGCTGAGACTTTCCATTAAAGTAAAGTTGGAAAACATCCAAAACTGGTGATCGACCCCTATCAAAACCTATCAAGTCTCCTCTTTGAGAACGCTCATCTTTCAACTTCCTGCCAGGCTTATTTCCCCTTTCATGTTCATTGTCTGCCATCTGTAAGCATGCTAGGTCTACTAGTATGTCTGCAAGATTGCTAGGTTGAAATTGACCTGGCAGATGAGCTGGCAGCCTCATTTCCTGCCTCAGTCAGCCTGAGTAAGATAAGCCACAGCACTGAATGCACACACTTCTGGTTGCAACATATTTCACTAGGCCACATCACAAGTGATTAATTCAGGGGTGTCCAATTTTGTCCAGAAAGGGCCAGTGTGGATGAAGGCTTTCATACCAATCAAGAAGAAGCCACACCTGATTCTATTGGAAGACAAGATCATCTGATTAAACTGGTGGAATTAGGTGTGGCTCCTGCTTAATTGGTATGAAAATCTGATGATCAACAAGCTATAACCAACAGTTTAGAATACTTAACATAAGAACAAGTTCAAGAACATCAGAACAACTTCAACACAGGTGGTATTGAGTGGGGTGGTATCTGTCTGACTCTACTGGGCTGAAACATGTCCTACATGTCCTACATTTCCATGAGCTAAAGCTACTATATAATTAATGCCATTTAGGATTCACATCACAACACATGTTCAATCACCCCAAAATGCAGACATATGCAGCTGTCTGTAGTCCAACATGTACTGTACCTATGCCCCTTTACTGCTGATTCTGCCCAAAATGAACAACTAGGTTATGGGGTCCTACTCCAAGATGACAAGGTCATGGCTTCCACCGTAACTTATGATAGTAGTCAGTCATCTGTGTGTATGCATTTGGCTATGGGCTGACTGGATCCTGTGCCTGATTTCCATTCTCTCAGAGAGCATGCAGAATGGCAAACTCTAATGTTATTATCAATCACCTTCGCATAAAGTGGGAGAACTGCCTGCTCAGTTTGCATGCATTGGAGGCCAGATGGGCTGACCTTCTGACTAAACTCAGGTCAAGGTCATATTTTACTCATCAACTGACCTCGCAACAATCTGACCAGTATGTACACTATCGTACTATTTATATTGAGCAGTGATCCTTAAAGCAACTATTAATCTATCATTTCCATAGTCTTCACATCAGTGATGTTCGTTTTGGACTTGCCCATCGAAACCATAGCTGTCTCCCTCTTTGGTTTATTTGTAGATCTCTCAGACTGACCCAAGTTAGTGCACAGTCTCAGCCTGGCGATTTAAATGGCTGAAGATTAACTATTGAAGCATAAATTGTAGGTGAATTGAAAGTGGATTATGGACTGAGAAAGTAGGATTTAAGGTTTCCTTAAAATAAGAATAACTGAACTCAGTTGTATAAAGTTAGAATAAGATGATTGTGCGACTTTTCATGTTTGTTGTTTTTGTTACAATTCCTTCCCATATGAAGGCCCCATCTTGCAACTTAGTAGACTTAAAGGATCTGTTGCTAACATCTTGGTGCCAGATACCACAACATACCTTCAGGATCTAGTGGAGTCCATGTCTTAACAGGTCAGGGCTGTTTTGGCAGCAAAAGAGGGACCAACATAATATCAGGCAGGTCATAATGTTATGCCTGACTGGTGTAAATTACATGTGAAAACTTTCTTGCATTGACTGATTGCTAGCGTGGTTAGCATGCTTGGTTAAAAAGTGGTGCTAATATCCAGTTTTTTGAAAACTGGATTCAGTTTTCCAGTTTCTTCGCAAATATGCCATACAGCCTTTGATCGGACTGAGGTGAAACATATTTAGCTGTCCTCTTCTTATTAAAACGGTCCGTATGTGTCCCGCAGGCTATAGTTTGCCCACCGTTGCTTTAACCAAAAATGGTAAACGCAAGTGGCACGGAAGAAAAGAACAAAACAAAACTCTATCTCACACATTATGATTCTAACCTGACTAACCAAAACAAAACATCTTCATCATTTACATGCCCTGTCTAGCTACACTTACTACACAAACCGAAACGTACAGGGGTGGCGATCACTCCTTACCTAGTGTGTCTAACGATCATCTCACTATTGCATATTACAAACAGACTCAATTTCATTGACATTTTTATGCTGCTTTCTGCACAATTACCTCCCCCCCTTTAAACTGTGATTGATATGCTTTATTTATATGTTTCTTATATATCTGTAGTTTTGTTCTTAGCGTTGCACTAGTAACTTATACAGTGTGCAATCTACAACCTGTCTTCATGTTACTGTTTCTATTGCTGCTAGATATCTGGAATTTCCTTCGGGATCAATAAAGTATCTATCAATCAATCAATGACAGGGATCTGATTATACCCACTGGCTAAATAGTAGTGTATACTATTCTGACTGTAGATGACTTGGAAAAAGGTAAAGAATGTGCACTGTTCCTTGTTAAAGAATCAAGTGCAGAGGGAACAGATGGCTTCCGGTTTTGTAGACAGCCTCCAGGACCCCATAGTGGGAGATGGATTTGTGGGGTGTGGAACAGGGGTGTGAGTAAATAGACCCCAAATCAGTTCCTGGTGGTACAACCATAGATGCAGTGATTGGTACTCCAGGCCAGTGAAAAGCATCATCAGAAGGTTTGTTCAGGGTGACCGAGGTGGAGTTGCAGAGAACAGCGTGGGTGATGGCATGTTGCCATTCTAACTTGCAACATTCAGTGATTGTCGAAATTTAATATGGATCACATACATACCAAAAATCACATACTTGTCCTAAGCACACTCATTAAGCATTAAATTACATGTTAAATGATCAAAGCCTAATAATAATCTAACAGTTATAGGCATGATACATATAAGGCAAGGCATTACAAATGCATACATTTTCCAAACCATAATACATAATTTTTAAGGTCTAGGTGTAAAGTAACCTGATGTGTTTCTTAAAAGATGGGTTCTGTAGCATATACAAATACTAGTGAGAGCGTGGAGAACTTTGTGTACCTGGGGCAGAGAACAAAGGGTTAGTCACACTTTATATATTTTGATTATGATTATGTTAATGTTAAATTATACAAGTTTATGTGTATCATTTATCTGTACACACTATATCAGTGGTTTCAAATGTCTACTGGTCTCCTGCAACATAATACTAGTAATGATGCTCTGCAGATTCTCAAAGCACTGGAAGACTTTGCTGGTCTTTATGCTCAGATCCACCATGCAGGTTCAGCAGCACCTTTTTCACCTGATGGACCTGCTTCCTGATCTTTCTTTTGTAGGCTTCATGACAGTATTGAGGATGAGGATGCAATCATATTATCCTGTCGGAGCTCAGATCCCCTCTCTGACTGGACACACTACAGGGTGGTCCAGGGTCTTCTCCACTTACCTGTTATTACTATACACTTGCAAAAGCTAACCAAATCAATAAAAGTAATATAATGAACTTCTTCAGGCTTGGATGAGAAGGAGCAAACGTAGTAAGACGGCTCTTAACAGCAACAGCAAAATGTCACTCAAAGAACACAAAGTGTCAGGCTTGGTGCAGTCAAGTGCAACGGCCTGCAAAAAATCTCCCCTATTTATCCTCGCATCCTACACCTCTTACCGCTTATTTTTCTTAAGATTGTTTTGCCTCGTTAGTATTGTGTACCCTTTCTGAGAATTAACATACCCTATAAAAACAACCCTCTCTTCTTTTTTTTCCTTTTACGTGATTATATATCTTTTTACTTTAACTGATGACCCTTTGAATTCCAACCAAGTTTTGCTCTGTTTATTAACTACTATATTGTGAGGATTATTGTGATTACCTGATAGTTTTTTCCGCAAACCTGGTTGAAACTGTGACCTTATTTTTGGACATTAATGTTGTAGCTTTCTCTCCCTCTCTCCTGTCCCTTTCTGTCAGTTTAACCATAAATTTCCTATATTAAATACTTATTCTATTATAAGGCTTTAACACTGCCATTTACTATTTTTACATCGTAAATATGCCATCTGATCTATTTCTGGTCAATAGGACCGAGCTACCTGAGGCCCTTTTCTACTACTCCCTAGCTTTGTACATCCTAATGCTCTTTGTGACGTCCACATATTACTTGCTCATGCACGATGTTTGTATGGTGCATATGAGTTTTAATTCCATTTTTTTTTCATGTGACTCTTGTTGTTTTGATTACTTATATTGTCATACTCATATCTTATTGTTGTCATATCTGCTGGACTTGAGACTACTGCGATTAGAGCTTCTCGCCCTGCACTCAAGGCCATGCCTGTAGCACACTCTGTTGGGGTGGACATACACATAAGCCTTGTTGACCTTTCTGACCTGCCTACCTTTCTCACTATGCACTGCTCAGCTGAATCTGCCCGAAACGCTCCAACCTCCCCTGCACTTCCCTCAGGCCCTAGGTGCGAGTGCCCAGCCTGTGCCTTGTACGTGGCTGATAATTAAGCTGAATTATCTCTGTTTTACATCTGCAAAAAGCCTACTGGTTTTCTTACATAACTGTTTTACCTATTCCTAATAAACTACTTGTTTGCCTACTCTACTCATGACTATATCTTTTTATACTATTCTAAGCTTCTGCTAGTTAATATGGTTAGCTCTGCCATAGCTGATACCTTTATGCTGTTATTGTATTGCTTAGGCACGGATTAAAATAAGTATGATTAATATAAGTAAAATAAAATAAGTAAAGATTAAAATTAGTTTTGGTTTTATGGATTTGAATAGTCTTAGATTCGATTTAGATTAAATAAGTAAATTTAGCAATTAAAATTAACTTTTGGTTTAAAGATTAAAGTAGATTATGATTAGATTTCGATTAAAATGAGTACATTCTTCAGAAAAATTTCATCACTGTCCAGCTACAGATAGACATCAAGTACAATGGCATCAGTAAATCAAAAAAGTCAGATGACTCACTATATCAATTAATTCATCTTTATTTTCTTTTTCTGACCTTATCCTGCATTTCCTTCTCTGAGCTTCTCTTCTGCTTGATTTGAAGCACCAGCAGTGCACCAGCAGGAAGCACCTGGCTTCCTATATTGCAGCTCCTCATCCAGCTTCTACACTGCATTCCTATCATATATATATATATATATGGTCAGTATCTACCTATTGGTACCTTTCCACAAAAAAAGAAAAGAAATACCCACAATTTTCACTGAAACATCTTGAAACTGACAGAACCAATTGACATTCATAATTGTTTATTCCATATTCAATGTAACAGGTCTTTTGATTCAGCAGTTTTAAACAAATAATGAAAATGGCATGGACAAAAATTATGGGACCCATAATCCAATACATTGCTGTACCTTTACAGGCAATCACTGCAAACAAGCAATTTTCAAACAACAAAGTAGCTCTCAATGATACTTTTAATGATCCTGTTAAGGACCCATGACCTGCCACTGAGATTAAATTGTTCCATGTACAGATTCAAGGTACCCCATACCAGATGCAGAAAAGCCACCCCAAAACATAACCATGCATCATCCATGTTTCATAGAAGGTATGATCTTTGAACACAATTTTTGTCTATGAACATGGAGCTGATGTGACTTGCAAAAATGCTCCAGTTTTGCACTGTTCTTCCTTCTGTTTAATCTAGTGGTCAAATTTATTCTTGCAGCCACATTGAGGGAGGTTGGCTACAGTCCCGAGGACCTTATACATCTTAATAATATAATGCAACTGTAGTCACAGAAACATTGTGCTACTTAGAGATGCCTTATAGCTTTTACCTGTACATGCAATTTTGTTTCTGGTCTAACTACTTTTCTCCATGTAAATAGACTGAATGACTGATTGCAAGATTGAAGACGTCATACTAATGAAAGAAAATATCACTATAATACAATTATTTATAATCTTTTCTAGAGAAGCAAATCTGTTAACAACAATCTGTCCAGGCAATTTTAGAATCAGCAAAAATTAATTTCTTTACACATTTTCTTTGCCTTCACGCTATGACATACCAAATCCACACAGGTGTATGTAAGATTCTCAGGAGAAATTCATTTATTGTATTATTTATGTTTTATATATTTGCTGGCTGGCATGTTGCTAAACTACTTGCTATGGTTTGTGGTTTTTGGCACCAACAATTTGGCTCATTTCCACTTTGCTTTGAGTGTACTATGTCACTCAGTATAACCTTTCATATATCTTATATATCTTATATACCATAAAAATATGCAAAAATATTGCAATGTTAGGCTGAACTTGTTGACCATCAACTACTTACACTTGGTCCAAGTGCCTCGGGGATGGCCTGTGGCCAAGACCAAAGCCCACAAAAGTATGCTGAGGTCAGTTTAGCTAATTTCATTGTCACTTTGTTTTGTATAGTTATTTAACTAAGTACTAGGTGACCTTGTTTTCTTTGCTAATGCCAAGCTAGGCCATCATTAATTCCAGCAGCTAATGTAACTGGGCAGGCAGCAAGTCAACTTCTAGCTAAAGATAAATATTCCTCATTAGCAAAATGCATAATGAGTCATGCATTTTGACAAGTGACAGGGGTTTTTTTGGGGGGTTTTTTTTAGCTTTGAATAAATTACTTTTCACAAGAAAACATTACATAATCCCATCAGTTCACAACATTTTTTGTCGTATGAATATCGTTTGTTTTACTACGTTCGTTTGTTAGGACTTTTATTTTGAAATATGTAGCTTATCGGAACCATTGCTGATGCTGGAATTTACCTTGCTTTATTGACATAGCAGCGTCTTCTCCCAGCTTTGCGGAAAATATGATTATTTACTTTTATTAGGATTTAGAGGAATTGAGTTCGTTTGGTTAGTGACATTTAAAATCACATGTCATCGAAGGTGTAGGTAAGCAAAGCTGTCCTTATAAACAGGAATGTGTTAATGAGATGTGTGTCATTTGCTATCATTCACTTTAGACGAGTGGTTTTAGTTCATGTCAGTTCGGGAAGCTGCCATTTGTTTCTGTAGAACTGTATCACCGTTTACATGCTCTGTTGTGCTTAAAATACAACAGAAACACAAGCCGTAGTTTCAATAAAAGGTGCAAGCTAGACTAGTTCATCCCTCATTCTTCTGTTAGTATGAGAAATTAAGTACAGCTAGCAGCAGATGCTAACTTCTACAACTTACAGTAGGATCCGAATCAGACAGTGAAAATGACATGATTCATTTATCCAAAGAAGAAATGCTAGCAGAGTCTATTATCGGTAGACCTTTTATTTCAAAATATTCATTTTAGGGTAAATATTAATTACATCGAGTTTCGTAAATGTTCTTTTGAATTTTGTGGAAAACCAGTCAGCAGTTACACTCGTAATAAGATGTTCATCAGTCCTGTTCATATTTATATTTCCCAATTATAAATATAAATTACAGCACGGATTCAGCTCCAGTGTTCCTGTTCATTCCAAAAGTATTCATTGCGTTTGAGGTCAGAGCTCTCTGAGGACATTTCAGTTCTTCCTCTTCAAACTAGACAAACCATGTCTTCATGGAGCTGGCTTTGTGCACAGGAGCATTGTCCTGATGGAACAGGTTTGGGTCTCTCAGTTCCAGTGAAGGGAAATCTTAATGCTACAACATACACTTTATTGCCAAAGGTTTTGGGACACCTCTCCAAATCATTGAGTTCATTCAGGGGTTGTGCTTGGCCCCTTAGTTCCAGTGAACGGAACTCTTAATGCTTCAACATACTAAGACATTTTGGACAATTTCATGCTCCCAACTTTGTGGGAACAGTTTGGGGATGACCCCTTCCTGTTCTAACATGACTGCACACTAGTGCACAAAGCAAGGTCCATAAGGACATGGATGAGTGAGTTTGGTGTGGAGGAACCTCACAGAGTCCTGACCTCAACCCGACAGAACAAAGACAAGAAGACTGCAAGCCAGATCGTCTCGTCCAACATCAGTGCCTGACCTCACATATGTGCTTCTAGAGGAATGGTCAAAAATTCCCATAAACACACTCCTAAACCTTGTGGAAAGCCTTCCCAGAAGAGTTGAAGCTGTTATAGCTACAAAGGGCGGGCCAACTCCATATTACTTTCATGTGCATGTAAAGGCAGACGTTGCAGTTTTGACCTGGCTTGCAGTCTCCGCTCTTATTCATCCCAAAGGTGTTCTATCGGGTTGAGGTCAGGACTCTGTGCAGGCCAGTCAAGTTCCTCCACACCAAACTCACTCATCTATTCAGTTTTGGGAGGGGTGTCCCAAAACTTATAAAATATAGTGTACAACTAGACCCCCTGGCTATTTGTGGACCTGTAGTGCTAAATTTTATCAGCAAATCATCCTGAACAACACACTCCATTGTTATATTTTCCTGTAATCACCTGTATACATTGAGGTCTTAACCAAAACTAATTTTAGCATTTTCTTTTCAGATGTACAGCAGATCTCGGCTAGTTTGACAGAGTGAAGACCTGGGCCATACATGGGATTATTATTTTTTTGTTGATCTGAAGTTGATCTGAAGTCCTGGATTGAAGATGGCCAGTCAGTTTCGCAGCTACATTTGGGATCCAGTGCTCATCATCTCCCAGATCATCCTGATGCAGTGTATCTACTACAGCTTCCTAGGCCTGTGGTTAGCCGGTGTGGATGGTCTTGTGCACACCAACAGATCCCTTGATCAGATATTCAGTTATGAAGTAAGTTTATTGCACCCAGTTTTGCTGTGGTTTCAAAACCATAGACCATATTCATCAAACAATACAGAATTATTTGAAGCATGATATTGAGACATGTAATATTGAGAAAGTACTAAGTGCTGCCGTAAGTTTTAACCAGCTTTGTAACCAGATTTTTGAAATTGTTAAAATGCCATTCTTTCAATCCTTTTTTAAAATTATTATTTATTTTTATTTTTTTTTGAAGGTCCTCGGTTTTTCAACGACACAAGGTCGACTCTCAATGATGGCGTTCATTCTAAACTCTCTCACATGGTGTGTGCCCTTTATTTGAAGTTTCTAATTTATATTGTACTTTATTCAGCAGGTCTGTGATAAACATTTACTGTGCGGTTATTTAAAAAGGTTACAGTCTAACCTTAGGCAGCTTGACCTAACGTAGCAAAGTCTCAGTGTACTGAACTAAATGTATATGTATCTGGATCTCTTGTCAGTGCCCTGGGCTTGTGGTTATTCATCCGCCGGGGGAAGCAGTGTTTGGACTTCACAGTCACGGTGCATTTTTTCCACATGATCGGCTGCTGGATCTATAACTCCCACCTGCCGGCTGCTCTGTCTTGGTGGCTGGTAAATATTGCCTGCATTGCTCTAATGGCAGTCATCGGAGAGTACCTGTGCATGCGGACAGAGCTAAGAGCCATTCCTGTGAATAGTGGCCCCAAATCCAACCTGTGAGAATCTCTCTAATGAACAGACAGTGATCAGCTAGACCATTCAAATCAGCCTTGGGCTATGAATAGGCTGGCAGACTTGATGGAATCGCATGGAATATTGAGGTATGGTTGCAGTGTTAACTTTTGCTACCACTGGCAAAGGTGGATGCCAACAGGATTCAAGTATTGAGTGAAATGAACACTTCCTCTGAGATCTTAATTTTGTCACTTCCTTTTTACATAATTAGATCAAATTAATTTTGCTTATGTGGATGTTTCTCATGCTTTAGAAAGAGGCCTGAAGCCAGAGAAATCCTGATCTAATCCTGAGACAACTGTTATGTTGCACGTTTTTAATCTTGGTTTTAAAAAGACTATTTGAAGCATTTTGGGGTTGTATGCAAACATACACTGAAGAACAGAGCTGATTCTTTAATGGAAAAAAATTAAATGTTCTGTATTTGTCCTACTGAGTAATTAGTTTATCATTCAAAGAAAAATTCTTAAACACTCATCTAGCAGTTATATAACATAACTGAGTGATGGAATATTTTGGGTTATTCGTGTGTACTTTGTATATGTGTCCTGTATATGAGCTTAAATAAATTTTGTTGCTATTGTAATGAGTTTTCACTTATGATGGAAACTCTTTTAAAGCTTTTAGGAACTTTCACATTGCTTAAAACTTCTTTATTATTTGTATATATTTTATTTAATTTTTATTAATTTATTTAATTTCTTAAGTCTACAAACATTTTCACTTATTATTTAAGGGGAAGGCCAAAACATTTATATGATTCTTTGTTAGGTGGGAAGGTATTAAACAGGCATGAGCAGAAACCATGTTGCAATTTGCCACCTAGCGGTTGCCTTCATATCCTTTACAGCACTTTTACACTCTCCCTGTCCAAATTAATGTAATGGTCAGGTTCAATATTATGCTTATAGTAATAATTAATTACTGTGTGTCGTTTATAACCTTTAACCTTGTTCATACGTTGCTCATCCATTGTATTTTGTATATTTTTAATATATTAATATCATAATAATGCACCACCAACCTTTTGAGACATGAAGGGCAAGGAGCTTTCATAACTTGTCCAGGTACTAAAGAAACCCCAACCTTTAATTATTCAACGGAGTGCAGTTAAATCCATAAAATAGAAGTTGCTTTCAGCTGCTCCCTGTTCGGGGTCGCCACAGCGGACCAATTGGTCCACACATCAACTTGGCAGATGTTTTTACGCCGGATTCCCTTCCTGACGGAACCCTCCCATTTTTCCGGGCTTGGGACCGGCACTGCATCCAGTGGCTGGGGTTGAGGCATTGGCTGGAAATCGAACCCAGGCCTTCCGCATGATAGGCGAGAAACCTACCACTGAGCCACCAATGCCTCTAGTTAAATCCATAAAATACAATAAAAAATTAACAAATATGGCAATTGGACACCTTACACCAAAAGTCTATGACTGGAAATGATCACTAAAGACTAGCCCAACTGACCTACAGTATCTTAAGACCAGCAAACTCACAAAAGTCCATTCAGAATCAACCAAATTACTAAAGCATCAGAACAGCATACATTGAGATTTGGGACGGCCATATCCAAACTCAGTCCAAATTACATTGCAGTTGGGCCCAAAATAGGGAATATTAACAAAGAGTTACTCAAAACAGACACAAATCACCATCAGAGACAAATGCTGAAGAAGTACATGCTAAAATTCTACAACTGTGCAATGGAGAAGGGCTGACACAGGAGAATCTGTTTGCCCAGTGAACTGAAACTGTTCACACTGTAAGAGCAGTGAGGTCAAGTCAATGATCTTTTTCCTCCACTGTGAAAATGATTAAGGCAACAGTCCAGTGAAGGTGGAAGCATGGTCTTGATATGCCTCATGACATGGGATGTACGATGGGATGATAGTCATTGAGGCAGGACACTGTAGACTTCTTTGTCACAGGGACAGTGGTGGTGGTCCTTAGGCATGTTGGACCGACAGCGCTGCTCAGGGAAATGTTGTGTGATGTCACTGAAGACATCTGCTAGCTGTTTTGCACATTCTTTGAGCACTCTTCCAGGAATGATGTCTGGTCCACCAGCCTTCCATAGGTTAACTCTGTGTAGAGTTCTCCTCACATTAGCCATGGTTAGACAATGATTTATTTATTTACTCACTTTGGCAATAATGTGACATGTCATATTATCATTCATGCCAATAAAGCACTGTTGAAATTTAAATAGAAGTGAATTGAATAGGAGACTCACAAACACAGTGCAGGTGATTCTCAGCAATCCTTTAGGTTTAGAGTAGGGAGAAAAGAACATACACTATATAACCAAAAGTTTGTGCACACCTAATCTTCATAGCTATGCATGGGCCTTCCCCAATTTGTTGTCTCACAGATGTATGCACACAATTGTATAGGGTTGTGTAGAGATAGTATAAAAGCTGGCACGATGCTCTCAGACACAAAGTGGAGTCCATGAAGACATTGTTTGTCAAAGTTTAAAGTTTCAGTGGCCTTATCCAACATCTTTGCCTGACCTCACTAATGCTCTTGTGGCTGAATGAGCACAAATTCCCACAGCCATGTTCTCTTGTAGATGTCTAGTTGGAATGTGGTGGAAAACCTTCTCTGTATAATAGAGGCTTTTGAGTGAGATGTTCAAAAAGCATATATTGATGTGATAGTTAGATCTACAAACATATGGCTGTATAGTCTATTTTCTTTTTAGTTTGCTCTTAGTGATGGTAAAAGGAAGCTTTTCTATATCGATAGATATAGAATGTGAGAGTGAATGCTTTCGGCTGCTCCCTGTTCGGGGTCGCCACAGCGGACCGACTGGTCCGCACAACAACTTGGCACAGGTTTTACGCCGGATTCCCTTCCTGCCGCAACCCTCCCATTTTTTCCGGGCTTGGGACCGGCACTGCATCCAGTGGCTGGGGTTGAGGCATTGGCTGGAATCAAACCCGGACCTTTCGCATGATAGGCGAGAAACCTACCACTGAGCCACCAATGCCTCATATAGATAGCTATAGAATCGATTGGAAAAAAAAGTCCATTCACTATTACTGCTACTCATATTACTGACATCTAGTGGTGTGTGTATATATGTGTGTATATATATATATATATATATATATATATATATATATATATATATATGTATATATATATATAATTTTTTTTTATTTTTTTTTTTCATGGGATCAATAAAGTCTATCTGTCTGTCTATCTATTTCCTCAAATGGCTTTAATTTTGCGCTTCTGCATCCGTTTCAAAGCAGTCACGTGGTCAATACAATGAGATGGTCACGTGTTATGGCTGGGCGAATCAAGCACCGGGGGCGGGGCGAGAGGTACTAGCTGTTCCTCCTGTGCGTGTGGTGGCGCCGACGCTCTCTTTATCGAGGCGCGAGCAACTCATTGAATATCCGTTTAGGGCACCGCGTTTTGTTCGCCCGTGAAGATGCCGAAGTAAGTTTGTTTAACGTTGTTACGTTCATTTAACTGGAATAGATGTTTGTAAACAATTCCTTTCTTTCGACGAGTCTGTGTTAAACACAGTTTAGTCTCTGAGACACATGCAGCTCTCAGTCTTGTTAGCTGATACATCAGTGTTTACCTCGCTAGCTGCAGCTATTGTTGGGCTTTCTACATGTGTATTGCATTGAAGAAAGTTGTAATAGCTTGTGTATGTCGTTTTTAATTGTGCAGATTTGCCATTCAACGTAAATATTTTGCTAGATACATTTAAGCTAGGATTCCCCATCTAACCACTGATATTTGTGTTGGGTTAGCTAGGTTGCAGGCTAACTTGGCTAGCAGGTTTTGTGTCTGTCATTCCCAATACAAAAGCTGGATAACTGGTGAATATCTGTTCCTCTTTTCAGGTTTTACTGTGACTACTGCGACACATACTTAACGCACGACTCGGTAGGGTTTTTCATATTTCTTGCAGTAATTCATTTAAAACGCACTAGAAGAATTGTAAGAAATGCACTATATTGCCAATTGTTTTGGGACACCCCTCTAAATGATTGTATTCAGGGGTTGGGCTTGGCCCCTTAGTTCCAGTGAAAGGAACTCTTAATGCTTCAGCATACCACGACATTTTGGACAATTTCATGCTCCCAACTTTGTGGGAGCAGTTTGGGGATGATCCCTTCCTGTTCCAACATGACTGCACACCAGTGCACAAAGCAAGGTCCATAAAGACATGGATGAGTGAGTTGGTGTGGAGGAACTTGACTGAGCCTGCACAGAGTCCTGACCTCAACTTGACAGAACCCCTGACAAACAACATCTGAATTCAATGATTTGAAGGGGTGTCAAAAAAAACAACTATATGGCAATATAGTGTACATTCAAGATTCATGCCTTGAGTAGTAATACAGTAATGCCATGTTTTGATTATGTGGTATATTTCAATAACCTAAATGTTAAACCCTGTGTTTTCTCAGCCATCGGTGAGAAAAACTCACTGTAGTGGACGCAAACACAAAGAGAATGTAAAAGACTATTATCAGAAATGGATGGAGGAGCAGGCGCAGAGCCTGATAGACAAAACAAGTAAGTACTTTGTCTAGTGCTTGGACCTGTTAGTTGAGTTTAGTCATATTATATTCTACTAGATGTGTCAGTTAGTGCACACAGTCTGTTTTTAGTGTTTTTACAAAATGTTTTGTGTGTATTGCAGCTGCTGCTTTCCAGCAGGGGAAAATTCCACCCACACCATTCCCAGGTGCTGGCCCTCCAGGTGGATCCCTGCTCCCTCATCCCACTATTAGTAAGTCCTATAGGTTTAGGTCTAAACCTATTAAACCTTTAAGTCTACTTAGCTTTCGGCTGCTCCCTGTTCGGGGTCGCCACAGCGGACTAACTAGTCCGCACAACAACTTGGCAAATGTTTTACGCCGGATGCCCTTCCTGACGCAACCCTCCCATTTTTCCGGGCTTGGGACCGGCACTGCATCCAGTGGCTGGGGTTGAGGCATTGGCTGGAATCGAACCCGGGCCTTCCGCATGATAGGCGAGAAACCTACCACTGAGCCACCAATGCCCCTAAACCTTTAAGTCTACTGAATTACAAAATTGTGGCAGTACCTGCGATTTTTAAAAAAAAAAATATATATATATATATATATCCCAGACTATTGTCCACCAAAACGTGTATTAGTTTTTCACTAGCTCCTCAAAAGGCACAGGTTATTTTATGGACCCAAGGCCTCTATGAGTTCAGTAAGTTTGATGAAAGTTGTTTGAGGACAGGAGCGATCAGAGTATCTTTTGAAAACTGGTGCCTGGGGCTTGCTGCAATCAAATGACATGGAAGGAGTTGTTATGGTCAATGGAGGAAAGGTTTGCTTTTATTGATGGGTTGAGGCAAGATTGGATTCAAACACAAATGGCTTAAAAAAAAACCTTCAGTGCTGTAAGTTCTTGCACTGAGCATCATGAAAAATGCATAATTCATGCCATCCTTCATGGCTAAAACTCTTATGTGGGATTGGCTCATTATTTGCAGCTGTTCATGTTCAATGACACAGCACTTTGAGACATTTTAGTGTTGTGAACAAGAGAACGAGAAAAAATAAAATAATTTAGTGCCTACTTTTTGTCGTTGTGTGCACAGTGAAGACACATGGACTTGTGCAAGCACCTCCCCGAAAGAAGTGTCCCTTAAAGTTTTAAGTTCCTTAAAGTGTTCTTACGAACAGCTTATGAACAGTCAAATTTGAGCCTAAAACATGCAAGTGCTATTGACTTTATACTTCTTCATTAACTTCATCTTTGGTGTATCTGTACAATCCAAGATGTATTTACTTGGTGTGTGTGAATTTGAGATACATTTCAAGGACTCTACAAATGGCTGTAGTAATTAAAGTAAGTAGTAACAAAAATGTACTAATAGTGATCACTACTGCACAGAAAAACTTTTCGGGGACTTATGAAATTAAAAAAGAAAGTAATAAGGCATGTTGGATGCATTTTATTCATTTGGTTTGCTTTTTGGTGTGTAAGCTCTTTCAGCATCTTGTTTATGTAAAATAACAAATTCTTTAATTTTTCAACATGGGAACTTTTTTCTTTTCAGACACAACTAACCTGCAGGTGTGATTGGAAAACAGTTTTAAAAGTCGTAATTTGTGGCAGCTTTAGACAAAAGCACCTCAGTTTTTTTTTTATTTTCCTGAGATCTTCATATCTCTTGATTGTGTCCCTTGTTTTGGTTCACTATTGCCACATCTGTCTAAATTAGGGTGTGATGCACATAAATTAACGTATTACAGGATGAACTGGAAAGTGAAATGCATATGAAATAGAAATAAGGAGGTTTACTTACATGCATTTTAACTGATTGATTTTATCCTCTTTTGATGATAAAAGTATACAGTGACACCCCTCAGTATAATGTAACCTGCTCCCCCCCCCCCCCCTTCTTCCCCTCATGTGGTAGTCAATTGCCTATTACCATTATAAGTGAAATTGGTTTACTGTGAAGTCTTAAAGCTGTATAGAAACTAATAAATGCTTATGGACCCTGTATGGACTGAGGAAACAAATGTTATTGAACGCATAAATCAAAGTTCTGAGTTTAATATCAGAAATTGTCTGTCTTGTAGAAAATGTATGTGAAATTTTTTGACCAAAAGACACCTGCAGCTTGACATGAGAAAATAAATCAATAAAGTGCAAATACTAGATGCTATGTTGGGAATGCAATTGGGGATCTTCGTCTTGTCCAGTTTTAACTGGCCCTGCTCCAAAGAACTGCACTTTTCTTCTTTTACACATGTACAGTTTATCATGCATTACCTTCCCAGACCCCACTGTAGATGCTGCTTCTGTTCACCCATCATTAAACTAGGAGTTTTGCAAATGCGTTTTAAGAGCCAGTACGTCTTAAATAGTGTAACATAATAGACAAATGTAATGTTTTGCACCTATTTATTTATTTTTTCATTAACAGTTTAGCTCAAAAAAACATCAAAGCTGGAAGGTTGCCACTTTCCTTGTATGGCTGTTAATGAAGTGTAGTTGTCCCATATTATTTGCTGCACAAATTAAATATATATGTATATAATATTATATTATTATATAGGGAGGTCCTGAAATAGTTTTTGCTGCAACTATGGAAAATTTGACAAGTCTGTGCCATGGGAGCATCAGGAATAGATTGTAATACCAAAGAAGATTGTGCATTACCTTCTTGCCCCTAAATATGCAGAACACAGCATTCATCTTCCATGTTTGTCAGTTGAAAAGTTTAGGTGCAGAAGTAAATCTGAAAACATCTGAACCTTAAATCTTAAGTGACATTCTACTGCAATGTAATACAGGAATTGACAGCCTTAATGAACGCATACACTAAAGTGTAGACTGAACCTAACCTTGGGTTTTGCATTAAAGTTTGTTACTATTCATCTGCTGACAATAAGTGTTTTGGATTATAGGTGGACCGCCTAGGCCAGGCATGTTACCAGCTCCTCCCATGGGTGGCCCTCCAATGATGCCCATGATGGGTCCTCCTCCACATGGCATGATGCCTGGTGGTCCAGGTAGGAAAACTTTTAATGTATACTTGTGTATACTCCACACACACACACTCCCTTTAATCCCCTCAAAACAAATTCAACTAAATTAATAGTTGTATTGTTATAAAAGTATCAGTTAAGAAATGAATATTAACCAGGTTTGCAATAATTGTCTTTTTTTTTTTCTCTGCAGGCCCAGGTATGCGGCCCCCTATGGGTGGGCATATGCAAATGATGCCAGGCCCCCACATGATGCGACCTCCTGCCCGGCCAATGATGCTCCCTGTTAGACCTGGCATGGCACGACCAGATCGATAGAAAGAACTGTTGTCCCATAATTCCTCTCCTCTTCTAAACACAGACTCCGCCAATGGCATACATCGGCTTTACCATTGATTTCAATGGTTTTAGCTACTTGCATTTAACGGGACTTGTATTCTTTTTAACTTGGATGTCCATCTTTTTCTCCAGGCCAATTATTCATATTTGTTAATTAAGATACAACATATGATCCCTCCAAGCTGGATAAGTTTTAGTGTTGGAACGTTTTTGTTTTATTTAGGACAAATTTCACAATAAAATTTAAAAACCTCAGATATGCCTCTGCTTATTAAAATGAAAAATATCAGGCATCAGTGACTAATGACGGGATTTACCTCAAGATATCCCCCCTGCACCTTCAAGTATTAGAAGGTTCCAGAACGAAGTATGCAAAACATAATTAATTGGCTTAATATGTGACACGGAAAAAGTAATTACATTTTATTAGGTCATTTATATTGATGTTACAACTAAATGAAAGAATTCTGAACATATTATAACACTTTAGGTTAGTCCCAAAATAGACTTGGTTGTTTAATTCACGGATATAAATGCTACAGCATTTGGCAAGTCTCTATCTTGACATCATATCCAAATACTCAGTGCAAACAAAAATAAAGTGCAAGCGATATACAGAAAATGTATGTGATTAATGCAGTGAGGGACATGCTTTTTTTTTTTTTTTTAAAGTCCCATCACATCAGGAATGAGTAACAATGCTAAGGTAAATGCTTATTTTTTTGTCATTTCACAGTGTGATTAAAGTTGAGTACCTCTAGGTAAAGCCATTTTCTAGATGTGGTTGCACAGTGTTCATTCTGAATTGCAGGACATTCTGTTTGCCAGACAGCTGTGATTCATGTGTACATTTACAGACCTACTCTTAACATTTTCAGTACTTTTTGCCTCATCCAAGCAATTCTTAAAGCAAACAAATCCTCACTTCTTTGTTGTAGTGTGAGTCTTGAGTATAAAGCCTAAAGGAACAATTTTCTGTCTGGAAGTTCCCTATATCTAAATAAATCCCATGTTAAGGAACATAACTTGGAATTTAGCACACAGAGCTAAACACTATTTCAGTTTCTCCAAATTTCCCATATGCCTGTTATTAAATAGTCAAGTAAACAGTATGTTTATTCAAACATAAAAGACTAGCATGCTGTGGCTGTTGTACACACAGACCCACCTAGCAAGCAATTGCTCAAATCCTCATTGCGACTTTGTCTAAACTCATCATAGGCATAATCGCACAGTACTGGATCAATCTCCATGTGCTGCATTTCTCTGTCACTGAATGATTGACACGTTCTCTCATTCACTCACTCGTTATGATTCACCTGATTTCCACTTCTATTCACACCTTGGTGTCCGGAAACTTGAACGGTGGAGTCAGCTACACAGGAAAAAATATATATTTGATTTCAGAATTTATAAAATGTATCCTTGGGTATCTAAATGAATGTTTTTTAAGTGTCTAACTTTTGGCCATGTATTTAACAGTACAGTTCTGACACACAAAAATATTTACATGAACACATTGATAAGACAGAATGTAATGTGATGGGCTGCACTGGTTTGTGAGAGGCATATTAGGAAATGAAAGCAACCCAACAGTGTCAAGAGGTTGATAGTGGATGAGCCATGTGAATGTAATGACCATGGATTTGAGGTTATGTAACACATTACGAAGAAACTCAGTTTTAACAGTCTACTTTAGGAACAAGCAGAGACAAACTTGAGCATGAAAAACAGCCCAACACACACAGAGCATTCACAACAGGAAATAAACTTGAATTATGATGAGTAACTTGCAGTGTATTAAAAGCTAATTGTAAAAATAGTTTAATGATGTTTCTTTTCAAGGAAGCATAAAAATATAAAGGTTTTCTGCCATCCATATCAATTGGAATAATGTAGTAGGAGTGAATCAAGGTGACTAGATTTGTATTTCTGGTCTGATGAACCTGCTGAAATCAGTCACAAAATGTAAAAGTTAATTTTCTTAGACTCGAGACTGCTATAGACTAAACATTATCCGGTAAATCTGAGCTGAATTCTATTCCAGTCACATTAAGGCTAAAATTGTAAGGGACATTGGTCTCTTGGTCCCTTTCTTTCGCTGCTCCAGTTCTTCATGTGATATATAATTTCATTCATTCATTCATGAATAAACTGAATTTAAGCTTAAACCAGTGAATTCTGAAATATTTGATTTCTTTACACCACCTCAAATTGAGCTAAGCAGGTAATCAAAACAAGCAACAATTAAAAAAAGCATGAACACATATGCACAAATGCTGTATTTACTAAGTGATGTTACAATGTACGAATACAAATACAAAACTGCTTCGGGTTTCAAACCGTAAGTCATTCAGATTCATGCTGCAATTTATCACACTTAGTCATAGCCCCGGTGGTGCCACATATATGCTAAAGTAAGGAGGAAGAACAATGATTATTAATGCAACCCACAACATCATCATGATTTATATATAAAAAAAACAGGACCATAACTGGGGAATCGGGCCTCATATTTGTGCTGTGCATTTGAACTTTATCAGGCCTCTGACCTGTTTCCATCTTTATTATTGCATTTCTAATCCCAAGCTATGTTTTATGCAAAACTGGAACTGAACATGTGTGTTGACATTTGTATGTTTTCCAGTAGGACAAAGGAAGGTAGGAGTTGAGGAAGCACTGGGTGAGAACTGTGAACAGTGAACTGTGCAGTGGTGTAGAAATAAGTGCTACAGAAATATGGGGCAAGCTAGAAATAATCAGCAGTGGAGGTGGAGACGGATATCGTGCTTGGGTGCAGAATGCAAGGAATTTGCTACACATTTGCATCTACAGTGGTGATGAACTGTGTGTTTGAAATTAGGTTTTACATTGGCACTGACAGTATTGCTGTTCCAAACAGAAATGTTGTGTTGATAATGTTGCCTGGTTTATGTCTCTCAAAAAAAGCATCAATATATAGATGGTACAGCTATCTTAACTACAAGACTTGATAAACAGCTACACTTCAGATTGTGCTCAGAGGCTTCACAGAGGCAAAATTTGATATGAGATGCTAACATTCAGCATTGTGATACAAAAAGAAAGTGTCTGAAAAGTCAGGGCTGCACAGAGATTTCAAGAATGGCAACTGGAGGGCAGTGTCCAGGAACTCTAGACAGAAATTCAAAATGGAGAAGATGGCAGATGGCTCTCCAAGATAACTACACAGGTGAGTTGTAGGGAGAGAGAGAGAGAGAGAGAGAGAGAGAGATCAGGGAGCAGATCTTGCCCTGAGGGAAGCTACAATTCACAGTGAGAAGGCACAGGGCACTACAGTTCTCTCAGGGGGCAAGTGGCTTAACAGGGCAGCTGGTTAGGACTGTTGTCCCCGCTTCAGAATATGGTGGTCTCGTACTTGGCACTGCAGGCCGGCCTGGAGGGGTCACGAGGGTCAAAGTGCCAGCTGCTGCCCAAGGACTGCACGTCTGTCTCCTGCTCGATGGGCTCCATCTGCCAGGGAGGAGGGAGGGAGGAATGAGGCTGCAAATGCTCACCCACCACATGTGCCATAGAATGGGCATGACGCAGGAGAAATCACAGTGAACATTTACAATTGCAACCTGTATGTGGTTCCTGGATGTGGCACATTGTGAACTAAGATAGGGAGCAACTTCATTCATTCATTCATTTTAACGCCTTTGTTTAGCGACTCATTTGCACTGAGAATGTTTCTGTACTGTAATTTCCCCCAAATCTACATTTCCTGTAAGTGTATGTGCTTTTCTCAATATCCCCTATGACCCTGTTATTTTAATTTTAAAACAGAGTAGAAAAAATTGTATAAAAGTGAAAGTATAGATCCGGTTTCAAAATCTTCTTCAGTTGTGGAAGTATCCTAAATGTAAAAAATTTACTCAAAAGTTAAAAAGTTGAAATTACATGTGACCTTTTATTACTCATCAAAAATTATACATTTAGCAATTATACCATTTTCCCTGAAAACACCAATTAAACTTCATAAAAATGTTGGTCTATATGTTGGTTGTAAATATGTATGTATGAGCAATGTTATAGAGTTTGCTAGTGAGTCAAATATCGTTTAAATAACAAATATTTGCAACTAGCTACAATTTGACTTGCCGCCTAGCCAATTACATTAGCTGCTGGAATCGATGATAGTCTAACCTGACATTAGCCGAAAAATCAGAACCAAGACTGTGGTGAGACAAAGCCTGACTAAAGGGTCATTATCACCATGAAGTTGCAATTCCAGCACCAAGTATCACCAAGCAATTACATTCAACACCTTCTGACCAATTATATTTAAGAATTAAACAGTGCTGTGGTACAAGATTCAAGGTAAACCTTCTTAATGCAAAATTAAAGCAGGCCTACTTACTTTTTTAACATCCATAATTGTAGCTCTGAGCAAATCCTGCATGTAAAAGCATTTTTCAAAAGCAAGAGGCACTAGAGTCATACAAAAAAGTACACTTTTTTTGAGTGCTCCTCAGTACACCAGAGCACAAATTTCTTTAAAGTGTCACTGCAACTGAATTCAATTTCTTAGCCCAAAGGGGCCACCCTTTTAATTTTTGCATATGGACCATCAACCATTGCAAATTCTAACAGTTATAAACTTCATTCTGAAGAAAGAAATCTCCCCTTACAGTGATCTTAGAATTTGTGATATTAAAACCAATCAGGTCTCAAGCTAAGGGACATGAACTACATGAAACTACCACTGTCCTGCCAACACAGCAGCATTCCTTTGGATGAAAGTAACCTGTTACTTATCCAGTGGCTTAAACAAAAACCATAGGAAGAAAAGTATAGAAAGGTTAAATAATGAAAAGTGAAAGAAATTAGTTAAAGCTGGAAATGGTCAGAAGAGGGGATGGGAAGGTGTGAGGGTAGGTCAGAGGGGTAGATGGAAAGAAGGAAAGAATAAAAGAGAGTAGAACCTGAACTCCAGGGCTGATAGAGGGCAGCGGGAGGTAGGAGGGGCGATGGGCAGAACAGGTGTGACAGTAGCAGCAGCGACATTCAGGCACAGGGGCACCCTGTGAGGTAGGGGAAATTGGACAGAAACATACATGAAGGCCCAACACAACAAGATAGGAGAAGACACAAGATAAAATAAACAAACAAAAAAACACTGAGGACGTGGGCCTATTTCTTTTATCTGGATATGAATTTAGCAAATGTTGCCTTACTGTGTAATATTTTGAACCCAATCTCTTAGTTTTTGCTCAACTTGTTGCATACAGTGTAAAGACACAAGCTGTGTGATGATACACACTGACCCACAAGGTCCTGTGAGAAAACATTTCCAAGCTTTTCCAAGCTGTTTTTGGGTCGTGGCATAACCAGGCTTCTGCTCTAGTTTACACACTTTCAACTGTAACACTCAGAGGAGATGACAGGAACACATCACTGCTCACAACATTCAGATAGGCACAGAACATTATTCATTCATTGTCTGCCGCTTATCCGATTTACTCTCGGGTCATGGGGAGCCTCAGGCGTTATTGGGCATCAAGGCAGGATACACCCTGGATGGAGTGCCAACCCATCGCAGGGCACACACACACACTCTCATTCACTACGGACAATTTTAGAAATGCCAATCAACCTACAATGCATGTCTTTGGACCGGGGGAGGAAACCGGAGCACCCAGAGGAAACCCCCGAGGCACGGGGAGAACATGAACTCCACACACACATGGCAGAGGCGAGAATCGAACCCCCAACCCTGGTGTGAGGCAAATGTGCTAACCACCAAGCCACCATGCCCCCCCCCGCACAGAACATTAATTAAACTTAATTTAACTTTAATTAAAAACTTTTTAAGCAGGACCATGTTATATCACATGGGTGCATACTACATTCAGAACATTCATATAATACTACATGGGTGCTGTTCCATTTTTTTTTTTTTATCTTAGCATTTGTCCCGCTCAATGGCAGGGTCCGCTTCTTTTTAGCGGATCCTTTCTGGTCCACTTGATTTTGGCACAGGTTTTACGCCGGATGCCCTTCCTGTCACAACCCTCCCATTTTATCCGGGCTTGGGACCGGCACTGAGAGTTAACTCTTCAGTGGCTGGGTGGGCGCCCTGCCGGGAATCGAACCCGGGCCCCGGCAATGAGAGCGTGGGATCCTGCCGCTGGACCACCAGGAGGCCTCTGTTCCATAGTAAAATATATATACACATATACAGGTGCATCTCAAGAAATTAGAATGTCATGGAAAAGTTCATTTATTTCACTAATTCAGCTCAAATTGTGAAACTCGTGTATTAAATAAATTCAGTGCACACAGACTGAAGTAGTTTAAGTCTTTGGTTCTTTTATTTGTGATGATTTTGGCTCACATTTAACAAAAACCCACCAATTCACTATCTCAACAAATTAGAATACTTCATAAGAGCAATAAAAAAACATTTTTAGTGAATTGTTGGCCTTCTGGAAAGTATGTTAATTTACTGTACATGTACTCAATACTTGGTAGGGGCTCCTTTTGCTTTAATTACTGCCTCAATTCGGCGTGGCATGGAGGTGATCAGTTTGTGGCACTGCTGAGGTGGTATGGAAGCCCAGGTTTCTTTGACAGTGGTCTTCAGCTCATCTGAATTTTTTGGTCTCTTGTTTCTCATTTTCCTCTTGACAATACCCCAAAGATTCTCATTGGGTTCAGGTCTGGTGAGTTTGCTGGCCAGTCAAGCACACCAACACCATGGTCATTTAACCAACTTCTGGTGCTTTTGGCAGTGTGGGCAGTGTCAAATCCTGCTGGAAAATGAAATCAGCATCTTCAAAAAGCTGGTCAGCAGAAGGAAGCATGAAGTGCTCCAAGATTTCTTGGTAAACGGGTGCAGTGACTTTGGTTTTCAAAAAACACAATGGACCAACACCAGCAGATGACATTGCACCCCAAATCATCACAGATTGTGGAAACTTAACACTGGACTTCAAGCAACTTGGGCTATGAGCTTCTCCACCCTTCCTCCAGACTCTAGGACCTTGGTTTCCAAATGAAATACAAAACTTGCTCTCATCTGAAAAGAGGACTTTGGACCACTGGGCAACAGTCCAGTTCTTCTCCTTAGCCCAGGTAAGACGCCTCTGACGTTGTCTGTGGTTCAGGAGTGGTTTAACAAGAGGAATACGACAACTGAAGCCAAATTCCTTGACATGTCTGTGTGTGGTGGCTCTTGATGCCTTGACCCCAGCCTCAGTCCATTCCTTGTGAAGTTCACTCAAATTCTTGAATGGATTTTGCTTGACAATCCTCATAAGGCTGCGGTTCTCTCGGTTGGTTGTGCATCTTTTTCTTCCACACTTTTTCCTTCCACTCAACTTTCTGTTAACATGCTTGGATACAGCACTCTGTGAACAGCCAGCTTCTTTGGCAATAACTGTATGTGGCTTACCCTCCTTGTGAAGGGGGTCAATGATTGTCTTCTGGACAACTGTCAGATCAGCAGTCTTCCCCATGATTGTGTAGCCTAGTGAACCAAACTGAGAGAGCATTTTGAAGGCTCAGGAAACCTTTGCGGGTGTTTTGAGTTGATTAGCTGATTGACATGTCATCATATTCTAATTTGTTGAGATAGTGAATTGGTGGGTTTTTGTTAAATGTGAGCCAGAATCATCACAGTTAAAAGAACCAAAGACTTAAACTACTTCAGTCTGTGTGCACTGAATTTATTTAATACACAAGTTTCACAATTTGAGTTGAATTACTGAAATAAATGAACTTTTCCAT
This sequence comes from Hemibagrus guttatus, assembly GCA_033459395.1. Lineage (NCBI taxonomy): Eukaryota > Metazoa > Chordata > Actinopteri > Siluriformes > Bagridae > Hemibagrus > Hemibagrus guttatus. Next base: position 21,903,931 of record JAUCMX010000001.1, read on the forward strand.
GACATTCTAATTTATTGAGATGCACCTGTATATATATATATATATATATATATATATATATATATATATATATATATATATATATATAGCTGATGATGTGTTTCTTTGTGTCACACGAAACAAAATCCTAATACTGTGTAAATGTTATGAGAATATTTGATGTTCTCTTGTGCATTAATTATCTAGCATTACTTAAAGAATCATTGTTTGATCTGCGATCAGAACCTTCCTTTCCTGAGACAGCTCTTTGTCCTGAATGTTTAGATGTTGCAGGTCAATAGTATTTGTATTTTTTCTGATATAAAGCAGCTGGTGCAGCCACTAAGGCCCAGTATGTTTTTAAGCAGTTTTTGATTGACAGCTGCCATAATGTGAGCAAAACAATTTTTCACTGAAAATTCACTGACCCCAAATGTAAATCTTCCCTCTCAAAATGTGATAGTTAAAAACCATAGGTAAAACCTTGGGATTTTTTTGTTCTTATACATATTTATTACTTACGATTGTGCGGCGCATGCTGTTGCGAGATGAGACCGGCCTGCTGCTCTTGGTTTCAATAATCTCCAAGTTTGCCCCACTGTAGGAACTGTGACGTCGGGCCTTCTGTGCCTGAAGAGCCATCTGATAGGCCACTTCAAATGCCTGGCCCAGAGTCAAGATGATCTCATAGGTTTGTGTCTGCATTGAGTAACAACATTGGTGAATGGAATTTACAGGAGAGATGCAAGGTTATGTTTATGAAAAAAACTGACATGGAGAAAGTATTACTGAAAATTATTTAAAAACATTCGTTCAGTGGGAGCTTTACTATTTTACTATTAATTCTGGTAAATTTTTCGGGACATGAGGGTCTCACCACTTCAACTGTAGTGAAAACATGGCAGAAGTGGTTCCCCGACTTTAGGTCTTTTGTAATGTATGCAAAAGTGCGTAGTTCATCAGGATCCTGAGCCGCACAGGAGATGTTCTGGATCTCATGCTCTGCCACGATAGCCTACAGGGGCCACAATATTCTAGCATGAGGGCATATTTCCAGAGCTCATACACAATGGCATTGATTTTCCAATAGTTCTGAGTTTTGTGCTGGTGACTTTATGGTATTCCTTGTTTTTTGCATAAATCTGGACTGAATAACTTCATCCTACCTTAGAGGCTGCATCAATGAACTTGACTCCTCTATAGGTGATGGAGAGAATTATGACAGGGCCTTTCCGGTGGTCCTTTGATTTCTAATAAATGAGATGCAAAGAAGCAATCTGGGTGTGTAAGCGTGGTGCGCTGATTAGTTTAAGCTATGCAAGCTGCTGTTCTGTATTACTTAATTGAGTATCTGTCTATGTAAAACAGTAATTGAAAATAGGCAGACAACCAGAACAGTGGGTTATATATTATATTATTATATTATATATTAAATATTATATCAGCTATAATATAATATTTAATATAAATTATTTTTTAAATATTGCATTTACCCTTATTCTTGCACAGGCTTCTTGCGTAGATTCAATACCTCGGAGGTCTTTGATTATCACAGACCCAAGATACTATAAAAGATGGAAACTCTGTGTTAAATAAGTTACATTTTCAGTGTGATTTAAAAATAAATACTTTACTTTGTCTGTTAAAACAAATGTTGACATCCACATTTCTCATGACATGATGTTCTCTTGGTTTCAAAGGACTTTAAAAAATTTGGTTTAAAAAGAAAATCCAATTTGCAACATACAATATATTAGTAAATTCAGGTATTACATTATTCATAAACTATGTAGCCAAATTGAGGAGGACATTTTTATCATTGCATATGAAATATCTAAAATTAAACTTATAATATGCACAATATAGACAACATGGAGCTTTGAGTGGACTTTGTATATTGTATGCAAAACAGTGTTTTATATATGCTTTTTTGCATGTGTTGATATACTGTATATTTTATACTGTATACAAAAATGTTCAAAGATACAAAAATTACTTACACTAGCTTCATAGCAACAAGCCTCTGTGATGAGCTTCTCAGGATGGTGGTGCCATGTGGAAACAGTGGTATACATAGCAGACTGGCTCGGGGCTCGCCGGGATTCCTTGTGTCGATCTGTATGGCGGTCCTGCATAAACATCCCAGTGAATGGTGAAGTCAATGCAAAATACATAAAAGAATAAATAAGCAAATAAACTAATAAATCAATCAGTCAAAATGAAATTGTTTTTAAAAGCACTAAACTATGTAAATATTTCCTCTATCCCTTTCTTTCTTTCCATATTTATTTTTGGATTTATGTGTTTTTGAATATATTCCCTCACATGCCCTTTTTCATATACATGAATGCCTAAGAGATGGCCACAATTGGCTCCCAGTTTTGCTCTCTTGGCTCCCAGTTTGGCTGTGGCATCTTTATGATTTACAACATTTCTGTTGTGTCACTCTGCAGCTGTTCTCATGACAAGTGGCAAACCTATATGGGTTTTCAGTGGCTGATGCTTAATTGATTGTCCGTTACAATATATGCCCAAAGGTTGTATACACCTGGTTATCATACCACACATATATGGGCCTTCCCTAAACAAAGTTGGAAGCACAGAACTGTACAGGATACCATTGTATTCTTTAGCAATACAATTTCCCTTCGCTGGAACAAAAGGGCCTAAACCTGTTTCAGCATGACAATTCCAGGACCCTCCTCTAGCCTATGGGTGGTGTTCCAAGTAGGTGTTTAGTGTGTGGGATACCGTTGTATAAGCATAAGAATACAGGCTTATTCTTATTTTTGAGGCATGGATTTCACAAGGAAAAACAATATTCCATATCAAGCTGTTCTTATTGTATGTGTTAAGCTTATGTCTGCTCTTGGAAAAACATGCAATCAAATGAAATATACTGCCCATGATCCTTAGTCAACCTTCATGTCAATCATCATGAGACCCACACACAACCTATTATGATCCTATTATGACTACTACTTCTTTTGATCATTCAAACATATTTCACATTTATAATGCATGCATCATGAAATATCAATTCTGCCTGATTGTTGATCATGTAACCTATTGCAGCTTCATGTTTCATTTTCAGTATTGTTTGATCTTCCTCGTAGTTCCTCATAGTTTGTTTGCTATGGCATAAAAACAAATGTAGATTTTCCTGTATTTTGGTTTCAAGAAAAAAGTCAAACTAAATGCAAAAAAGGTCAGCTTTCTCTTTGATCCTGTGGGCTTGTTCTGCTATCTCTACTCAAAAATGATTTCCCTTCTGTGTGTATCAGCCCCTTTTGGTGTTTAAATTGGAACCAGTTATAATGAATAGTGATAAAAGACACAGGCTTGGACTAAATTCAATACCCTTGAGCCTACACAAATTTCTGTGCATCCAAACAGACGATGTAAATCTTTAAAACATTACTTGTCTTATCATTCCCCATCCAATTATTTTCTAATGGGTTTTGCAAAAACAAAAAAATGTTTAAGAACATTTCATCTTCACTAACTACTTTATCCTGGTCAGGGTCACAAGGCATAAAACAGGAACACAAGGAATAAAACAGGAATACACCCAGAATGGGACTCTCATCCATTACAGAGCACCATGCACACACACGTTCACACATACTCATTGACCTCTGGGAGAGGAAGGAAACTGGAGAATGACACAGAGGAAGTGAGAACATGAAAAGTAATGCTATTACTTAAAGTAATGCACCTTGCTAAGTAAGTATTAATACATTAGTGGAATTGAACAGATAATAGACATGAAACAAAAACAGATATAAATAGACTTTTTCTTTCTTTCTATTTTTCCTTCCTTCTTTTTTTTCAGACTAGACATTTATTTGAGACTAGATGCTGTGGGAAGCAACAAAAAAGCACAGAAGATTTTTTTACTTTTATGTGTTAGAGGCTTTACTACTTGCCTGTTCAGGGTCATGGTAATGTAAATTAGGCAATTAAATTTTAAACTACTTTATATTTAGTGATTATATTTTGGAGAACAGAACCAAACATACCGCTTAAAAAATAGCATTGGCAGGTACAAACATAAAAACTCATGCATATCTCACTGAGATCAACTATGAAAAGATGTAAAACAGTCAGAGGCAGAATAGTGATAGTGCTGCCATTTCTGCCTATTAGGGATATAAACAAATATGAATATATTAATATTGAACTCATAATGTGTTCTGTACAGATACTAATAGCCCTACTGATTTTTTTTTTTTTTAGAAGGTTTGCATTTGAGTAGGAGGTTTTTATTTTCATGCGATGTAGGCTTGAGCCAAGTTCATCAACATGATAGGAATAGAAACTGCATTCTGTAAAAACTGGCCAAAAAACAACTGTTATGTATAGGACCACTGCTCCATATAGCCCACACAGACCAGGCGTAGTCCACAAGGCAGAAATTCACAAATTTGGAATTATATTCATTCAATTTTATTTTATTTGTATAGCACTTTTAACAGTGGAAATTGTCACAAAGTAGCTTTTCTGAATATATAAATTCAGAAAATAAATGTAATTTTTAACATAAGAAATTGTAATGTTTTATATTAGTCCCTAATGAGCAAGCCAGAGGCAATGAATGTGTTAACTTGTACATCCATTGTTCTTGCTTTTGTGAATTTTAAATGAACATTCTCCAACTCATTAAAAGGAAATAATCCTTCTAGGCTAGAAGCAGCACTCCATTCAAATCTTTGAAGTAGATAGATGTCCAGTCAACCTGTATGACCTTTTTGAAGTGTAACATTACCCAAAACTAAAGTCAATTAGATCAAATATTATTAGATGGCTATTTGTAATAACTATTGTTTTACTCCTAAACTATTGTAATGATAAACTGCAATTCCCTGATTAGGGAAAGAACTCGAAAGAGCTTGAAAATTCAGCTCCATACCTCACTTAGTCACACGGAGACTGGTTGATACCAGTTATGTCCTTAAGAGAAGTATCTGAAGTTGAGGAACCATATAGAGTGATAAGCTGAATAAAAGTATGTTCAGCAAATTGTTATTTGTTATTCTAAATAAATTCCCATAAAATCTTCTGGTTTAGACCAGGGACACTTCTGTTTTAAATCTGAATACTGACAAAGATACAAATATTTGGAGTATTAAACACATGCAGATAATGATACAGGTAATAGCATTGTGTTCCCCCCCTTAACTCCACAGGAAACTCAGGATTGAACAGGGGACCCTGTGGCTGCGATACTACATCACCATGATGGCCCAGACCAACAAACATTGAATTAATCTAAAAATATATAACACTAATCATAGACATTGTAAAGTAATCAAAAGTAGAAAGATTAGTCAAAAGCTGTTAGACAAAAGAAAAAATTTTTGCTCTCTAAAAAGAGTACATCTACACTGGAGCAAAAAAAAAGCTTTTTTCATCCAACCGTGTATCACCATTAAGAAGACTCACATGTGAGCGTGGTCTCTCATTGTAAGAGCGGAGTGAGACACTGCACTCCTGATCTAGCCCTCTGCCTCTCCTTCCATAATCCCCCAGTGGCAGTAGTGTGTCCATGGAGCGACTCGTGTAAGGGTCCATATAACCAAGAGGCGCTGGGTTTTGAGATAAGAGGTCTTGAATCTACACACAGACACACGCACACACATTATTTAGTACACTACTTTTTAGGTACACCAACCTTGTTGAAACAGGTGTACATTTAGAGACTTCAGTGTCAGTTTCTGATCACTACATGATACAGATCGAACATTTTAGGTAAACATTTCTCATTTCAGCACTACCACAGATGAGTATAAAACTCTGCAATACTGCTCCACCTGACATATTAGTATCACTATAGTGGTGAGTCAATCTGCTTAGATTCTGTGGTGTGATTCTGTGGTGGTCTCTTTCTGTTGATAAAGCTAAATGAGGGCTAGAAAATTGTGCGTGCAAACAGAGATACTGTGTTCCATAACCGCATATCAACAAAATGCACCTACATTGGCTATAAAATTCCTACACGTCCCTGTTAAAATTGCGGGATTGCAAAATAAATAAATAAATAAATCAACCATGGTAAATCATTTCAGACCTTTTTCCCAATTTTCATGTGGTATTTCTTCTTCACAAATGGAAAAGTTTGAGGGAAAAAAAAAATAGACAATAACTTGGTTGCAAACCCCTTAAATTATATTTTGATAAACAACTGTTAGTTGTAGTAATACAGCATTCAGTCCTTTTAAGAAAGAGTAAGGAAGAGTCTAGCAAGGGGATCTCCTGTGCACAGCCCTCTTCAAGTTATTCCAAAGGCTTTTGATAGGCTTTAGATCTGGACTCTGACTTGGTCATTCCAAAAGGATGATGTTTGTCTTCAGAAGCCATTCCTTTGTTGACTTTTTTTAGTTTGCACTTTGGCTAAAAATATCGGCTTTGTCTTTTGCTATTAGAAAAAGCTGCAATTTTAACAATTAGGATAACAATTACATCTGCATTTCTCAGGACATAATGCTGAGATTATTATGTTGTGACACCAAGGGTCTCCGAGCTGAAAGGACGTTCCCGGATGTTGAATATATTTTGCACTGTCCAAATTGTAAAGCACAACATGCAGCTTGTCAGTCACCTTAAGCTGGGAGAAGTGGTTGGACTTTGAAGGTGCTTCCTCATAGGGTCGCTCTGCAATGGAAGCAATTATTCTCTTCCTGTGGCCAAGAAGGCCAATTTTTAACACCTACATAAGATAGGACACACAATACATCAGGTCTGGATGAACAGTATTACTCACATATTTATACAAATGCAAAAAACATCACATATACTCACAAAGTGGCTATACTTTTAGAAATAATGATAGTGAGCCAAATATCAGTGAAAAATATATCATATACATAATTTTATATACAGACAAAAATAATGTGTATGGTACACAAATGTGAACCACTGTTACATTGACAATCTCCAGCTCCCACAGATTCTTCACACATTCAAGTGTGCGATAGCCACTAGATAGAAAGTTGTGGAGATACTCCCCAAGACCTAGATTGTCCAGCCAAGAGGCCAGCGAGGTACTGCCATCGCAACCCAGAGCTTTCACCTAAAGATACAAACACTGAAATTTAGAAATGAAATGTTGAATATTAAGCCAATATTACAACATTATTTTATATAATATTATAATTGGTACCTTTGGTAGACTCTTTGCTGCATGAAGAATTTTCTTTCTATGACCTGGGTCTGTGATGCCAATTTCTCTAAGGTCTTCATCTTCCATTACATTACTGCCCTGCAGATAAAATCAAATTTGTCAAGCTAAGTTAATTTAATCAATAAAAACACTAGACTGGCATCAAGGAGACACAATTTAAATAATATAATAATAAGCGTTTTTGTGTGCAAACTTGTGTATACATTGTACAGACAAACATTATTATTATTATTATTATTATTATTATTATTATTATTATTATTATTATTATTATTATAAATCCTATACATCCTATTTTTCATTATATTCTATGATTTCTTCCAAGAAAATGTTGAATTATTCTAACTATTTCACATTTGCCTGTTGAATTCTGTCAAGAAATTAAGTAGACAAATGAATTATAAGATCACCATCAATGACTTTTCAATTCTTTAACTGAACTGGTGGAATGGTCACTGTTGGCTCACCATGAAGCGCAGGTCATCAAATCCATTTAGTAGCAGCTTACTCTCATACTGAGGAAAGCCCACGTGTTCCAGCCATTCCCCCACTGACTGCTCCAGTACCCGGCTACCTGCAGCATCTGCTGAGAGAGGGAGGCGTTTGAGCAGTGAGAAGCCATTCAGTCGGTAGCAGCGGCACTCAGAGGCCGAGACATGGCACTGCCACATCATCTTCGGCCAGCAGAGCCACGGACAACAGCAGCAGCACGGCACGATCCAGGCTTGGTTGAGGGGCCACCAAAAGCAGGGGCCCACAAAACACAGAGATGAAAAGGAGCCCTTGTTGTTAGATGGAGGGCAGAGGAGGTAGAGATCTGTAGGTAGTCCTTTGTAAGAGTGGCTTCAAGGAAGCAAGTCCAGTTTGGAAAGATAATTTGGCATTGTCCTTCTAAAGTAAAGAAATGTAGTGTGGCAATGCATACATAGTTCACTCCCTTTTATTTGATTCAAACTATTTGGCCTTAAAGGGGAGAGGGTTAGAATTGTGAATAGAAGATCAGAATGTACTCAGGGAACCTTGCGCTGCAGCAAGATCATCACACCCACAGTGAGCTACAAAGAGGCAGCAAACTCCCTGATATGCATATGTTCTGTTCATAGAAGCGCACAACCCTAAGTCTCATCCAAACCTATTTGGTGATGTGTTAAACAAAAATTGTCTCTGTGACTAAGGACTTTTCGATATCGCAAAAATATTTATTAATTAATTTTCTTACATACTATTACCTCTCTATTATATGCCTATTACACTGAATGCTCTAAAAATCACTGTATAATGTTGTAATTGTACTACAATTCCAACTGCCTAGTGACAAGATACTGTTTGCATCATGTCTGCTCATCTTGAAGCTGAGATCCATGTCACATTTCCCTTCGATTTAGAATTCCTTAATCAATTAGAAACCCTTCAGACTTGCATATACAGGCACTGCCAAATTAGCCAGCTCCCGATGACGACTGCTTTCTCTTCACTGCAATCCAAATGCTACTGGTCCTTCCTGGCTTATATGCACTCCGGTGGTCTAGCATGCCAGAGCAGAGCACATCATCAAAGCAGGCAGAGGCAAACCATGATCCAGCAGAATGCAGGTGAGCTAGAATGATAGACAGATAGCCCCATTAGAAAACCTTGCAGGTGGTTCCTTCTCTTCCCCTGAGCTCTGTCCTTGCCTGTCGTTCCTAAAGGTGCTGCTCTTGGGACCAGGCTTTGCTGCATCCCCAATTCAGGTGGCACACAGTCCCAATGGCAGCTGCAATCACCACTCACAAAGCAAAACATCCAGATGATACACTCCTCCTCCTGAAACCCACCGGCAGCTCTGTCCTTCCACGGCTGCAGTAAACAATCCCTTGCTGTGGAAATTCCCTCATCCTAATCCCGTTCTTGCAATTGTGCTTCCCTTGCTCCTCCTTTTCCTTCTTTTGTGATCGTTCCCTCTCTTCTCTCCTCCTTGCGCTCTCTTTCATTGACACTGTCTTGTCTGCAAGCACTGCAGGGCTGCCATATGCTGGCTGATGCTGTGTGCTGCTGCACAGCATATACACGTTCTGTCCCCCCTCCCTTTCCTTTACTGTCTCTCTGTTTCACACACACTCACCCCTCTCTCACTCTTTCTCTCTCTTTTCCACAATCAATCCACAACCCCTCTCTCTCTTTCTCTCTCAGTGCCCCCCTCTCTCTCCTCCCCACTCACCATGCTGATTAAAATTGCACACAGGCACTCTGATCTTGCTGGTGCAGAAAGGACATCATCAGAGGCAGGAGCAGGAGATAGACAAACCCAAATCACAAACCAGCATACCAGGATCAGCTGGAGAATGAAGTAAAACATGTTGAGGTTCTTTTTGTCTGCCCCACTGCACACTAAAGTGCTTCCAGGGTTTGTGCACTGTCCCTATGAAAAATTAAATCACCACCAAGCCATACACCATGAAACATTACTAAAGGGAATTACATCTATGAACATTACACTGTACCTCTGAGTGCTGGGGCTGCATGCTAAATGTTAAGTCAGCAAAACGGACCACATCCAGATCACTCATACACGCGCACACACACACACACAAATATTTGCCTTACTATCCTTTTGAGAACCACACCTTTGCCTAACCTTAAACTTAAGCCCCCTCGCCCCCCCCAACCACACACACACACACGCACACACACACACACACACACACACACACACACACACACACACAAGGATTTTTAAAAGTACTCATGACATTTCCTCTATAAAGGCAGCAGAGGTCATGTACATTTTCATTTACATTTACAGCAGTTAGCAGATGCCCTTATCTAGAGTGACTTACAGAAGTGCAATGTAGTTTCTACTGAAAACAATCTCAAGCTAGTTCACTAGGTCAGGGACTAAGAATATCATTGATCTAAAGACCTGTAGGGGGAGGTGAGGTTGCACTCTCCAGAGTTCTAGCATGATCTCTACTGATCACACTCAATTCCAGGTCACTTCCTGTTTTGCATGCTGTGAACCATTTACATTGTATTGCTTGTATTATGTATGGCCCTTGCTTGATCTTTTGACCATCCTTTTGATTTGCCTTCTGTCCCTGACTGCTATTATTACAAGCATTTGAATATTGCCTATTTAATGAAAATGTTTATTGTATATTTATTGGATATTAAATAGGGGTGTAACAATATATCGTAGTACGATATTTCGTGAAGCAAAAATGCCACGATACGCATCGTAGATAGATGGCAATATTTCTACGAAATGACGATTGTTTAATCCCATAGGATGAGCTGCCAAAACGTGACCCGCTCTGCAATAGCGTCATGTGTCCATTCATCGGAGTTACAGAAATCTCTAGAACTGAACATTAATGTAGAACTGAACGTTAGCAACATGTGTTCAGCTGGAACTGACATCGAAATAGAGGATGCTCCATAGTCTTATAAGTCTGACGTCTGGCAGCATTTTGGTTTTCCGGTCACTCGACAGGACAAGGACGGTAAAAAAATTGTAGACAAAACACAAACTGTGTGTAAACACTGTAAAAAAAAAATGCTGATATACACAACTTCGAACACTACGAATATGATGTGTCATTTAAAACGGCACCACAGCGACAAAGTCCTCCAAACAGGTGCGAAAAAGAGAGTGAAAGACGGCCAAATGTCAATCCAGCATAGTTTTGCGGCATCATGGGCTCAGTCAAGTACAAGGGCTCAAGACATAACCAGGAGAATCAGAGTTTTTATCACAAAAGACATGAGACCGTTTTCTGTTGTCAACAATGTTGGATTTCGCGAACTGATTAGAGCACTTGAGCCCAGGTACCATATTCCGTCACGCCCGCACTTCAGCCAAAATGTAATTCCAGCCCTGTACTCTGAAGCAAAAGCAAATATGCTTGATTGTCTGAAAAAGGCAGAGAATGTGGCAATAACAACTGATGGGTGGACGTCGAGGGCTGTTCAAAGCTACATTACAGCACATGTTATCACCACAGAGTAGGAAATGAAATGTTTTGTGCTTCAGACTCATCCGCGTTTTGATTCGCACACTGGAACAAACATAGCCGAAGTTTTAAAAGCGGTTATACAAGAGTGGGAACTTGAGCGGCCTCATCATAACATTGCTGTTGTTACCGACAGTGCACGTAACATGGATGTTGCAGCGAGAGAAGCCGGGTTGTCGCCGCATATTAAGTGTTTAGCTCACACAGTTAATCTCATGTCGCAAGCCGGACTGAATGTTCCCCGAGTCAGTCCCTTGCTTGGTCGAGTGAGAAAAGTCGTGGCTTTCTTTCACCGCAGTGCCACAGCAACAGCTGTGCAAAACTTGCTTGAGATCGCATCACATAAGCTTATCATGGATGTGGTGACAAGATGGAACAGCTCATTGGATATGCTGGAACGCTATCTCGAGCAACAAGCGGCTATTACGGCAGCGCTCTTGAGCCCAGAGGTGCGCAAAAATGCCCGTCAACTTGATACTATGGGTAGCACTGACATCAGTGATGCTGAAGAAATAGTAAACCTTCTTAAACCTCTCAAAAAAGCCACCACTGTCCTGTCTGATGAAAAGAGTGCCACACTTTCACTCATAATGCCCTTGAAATCCATGATCAAGCAGAGCATGACGCTGGACGAAAAAGACTCCACAACTGTATCTGACAAGAAAACAGCAATCCTGCAAAACCTCTCAAGCAGATACACAGAGGTAGGTGATTATCTGATGGAGAGTACTGCCCTAGACCCCAGTTTTCGATCGTTGCCCCACCTTTTCCCTGAACAACATGAAGAGGTTTTTTACCATTTGAAGAACAAATCAAACCAGTTACAGCAGGTATGTCTGCATTTATTGTGCGAGAATCTGTGCATTTACATGTTTGTTTGTCACTGAATTTGCATTTTTTTGTGTATCTCTCTGTGCTGACCTTGTGTGTGTGTGCAACTGAAACTATACCTCAGTCCTTTTTTTTTTTTAAATTTGTGTCTAACTTAAACCATATCCACTTAAAATATTTTTAATTATTTGTGTGTGTGTGTGTGTGTGTGTGTAACCAAGTGTACTATACCTCTTTAATATATTTATATTTTTTTAAGGCTGGTACTATGGAGCAAACAGAACCGATGGAGGAAGGGGCCACTGATGGAAATCCCATTGATGCAGCAGATGCAATGCACAGAGTTGAGCAAGAACAGCCACCAAGCAAAAAGACAGCATTGGAAGATCTCCTTGGTGCAACTTTTGCTAAAACAGCAGCTGCCCAATCCAAAAGCAGGATAGAAGTAGAGATTGACATGTACAAGAAGGACACTTCTATTCCCCTAACTAGTTGTCCACTGAAATGGTGAAAAGAAAATGCTCAAATGTACCCACTTCTTTCCTCTCTTGCCAAGGCTTACCTAATAATTCCAGCAGCATCAGTTCCCAGTGAACGTGTTTTTTCTACAGCAGGGGAGATTGTAAATGCTCAAGATCACCTAAACATGTAGATATGCTGGCAAAAAACCTGTGAGTAACCTAAAAAACACCATGGAGTAGAGTTGAACTCACCTGAACAGAACACCATTTATTTTATTTTACAGTTTTGCTTTTTGCACTTTTTACTGCTTTAAAAAGTTTTGTCTTAGGTTTCAGCTATCTTATTTTTATGTTAAACTTACTTGAACAGAACACCATTTATTTTATTTTATAGTGTTTTACTGCACTAAGATATTTTGTCTTAGGATTCAGCAAACTTAATTCTAATTTTATGTTAAATAAAAAAAAATTTCAGTGACAGGCCTATTCAATTGTTAATTGAAATTAAACCTCAATGTTAAGTTATGTACAACAAAGAAAGTTCATGAAAATTGTTAATGTTTAGGAAATAAAGCTGCTATTTGAATTTGTTTAATTTTTTCATTTTGTTCAAAATATCGTGATACATATCGTATCGTGAACCCTGTATCGAGATACGTATCGTATCGTGAAGTGAGTGTATCGTTACACCCCTAATATTAAAACATCTGCACATAAATCCTCATAGAATCCTTTAGACTCCTAGATCCAGGGGAAGTTAGTGAGCTGTGAACCAGAATCGCTTGTCAGGTACTGGGAGCCCATACTAAACATTTCCAACACATCTTGTCCACAATGAAGCAATTGATTTGAGTTTACCAAGCAATATCACTTCCATTTCAAAAGCCATATACACTAAGCAAGAGCCAAGCGAGGACCTGGAAGTGTCCTTACACAGACCTTGCATTGTAAAACCAGAAAAATACAATGATTCCCCAGAACAAATAGAATTTTAGATGCAATGTTTTCAAGTTCTCCCTCTCTTAATGATAAAGCTATTGATAATATCATTCTAATTCTCTCTCTGCTGAAATGCAAGGTGAGGGATTGGGCCACGGATCTGTAAAACACAATCTGTACTCCAACTATCAGATCCCTGATTTGAGCTAGGATTAAAAGAGGTGTTTGATCATCAGGTCTCTAGAAAGGACACAGGAGAGTAATTATTCAGACTTAAACAGGGAAATCCACAGCAAATTACTAATTGAACATTAAACATTGAACTGACTGCAAGAAGTGGATGGAATAAAACTACACTGAAAACCATGTTCTGGCATGAACTCCCAGAATTGCTATAGAGTATAAATACCATGATGAGTTAATCAGTTCTCACTCTCCCAACTTATTCAGCTGGCCATCTGCACAATTCACACCTCACTGTCCTGCCATCAAATGAGAAAGAGGAAGTGTAAAGCAAGGAAATTGGGATATTAAAAAACTAAAAAGATTAGAAATTGTATCAGAGAAAAGCAGCCAGAAAGGGACATTTTAGAACAGCCAGTAAACAGAAACTTTCCATCCCCCAGACCTTGCAAAACATGCAAATGCTTGCTGCCTGTATATCTTGAATGGTGTTCAGAATTTTAATATTTTCTAGCCTTTTTGAATTCAATCACTACCATAAACTTCCTTGACAATGACATAGCTACTCTTCTGTGAGCCACTCCACGTTCATGTTTATGATAACTAAATTTCCTTATAAGATTTTCATGGTTATCCCTGACTAACCACGCATAATCTCACACAATAAAGTGGATTTTCAGCCAAGCACTGAATTTATGATTGTTAGCTCGTCCAATTACTTTTGGTCCCTGAAACTTGGACCGACTGTCAAAACATTTGACCTAGTTGAAGTGTTTAGTAAAGCTAAAGCATCTGAGGTACCCCTATTTTGTCCTTGGGAAAGGGCAATCAAAGTGTTATCAGGTGTCTCCCTTTCATGTAGTTTATTCTAACCTTTGTTAAAGTAAGAATGCAGTAACCTTTACTACCCCTGGGAATTATGAACACATTATGGCTGACTTCGCTTCAGAGAATTTGTAACTGTCTGTAACTGTCTGTATTGATAATATTATAATATTATGTATATCCCTCTTTAGAAACTGATCATGTGGAGCATGTCTGGCAAGTGTTGGAAAAGTTCATGTAGAAAAACCTGTATGTTAAACTTCATCAACCTTCAGTCTCAATAATGGGCTACAATCTTGATGCTGAGGTAGTCAAGCTGGTCTAAAAGAAACAGAAACTGCCTGTTCATATCCATGAACTGTGCAGTGGTTCTTAGGATCTGACAGGCAACTCAATGCATTTGATTCAGTTCAAGCTCACTGACAGACCAGGGTCTAAAAACACCCAAGCCAATGCACTGTTCCAAACCCATGTGGGAAATCTGGAGTCTCAGCCAATAATGCCTTCAAGCAACATCACGGCACCCATCAGATGGGAGATCAATAACAACATCATGCAACACAAAGAACCTTTACTTCCAGAATTCACCCAGGATAAAGTCCTGTACCACAGTCTATGAGAAAGCAACTAATTTTGTTTGTACACATTTCTAATTGTTATGTCATCCTGGTATTAAGAGAAGGCTTAACCTAATCTAGATTAAATCCTGTTGGCCTATAGTGAATAGTGACATAATTATTCTCAAAGCCTGATCACAATCTAGGACCCATCTACACTTATGTTGTGGAGTCCTGGAACCACTGCCAGTGTGATAAAATCCCTGAAAAAAAGATCTAACTGAATCACAAGGTCAAACCATAGTTATAGTTGTCATTGACAGATTTCCTAAGGCCTGTTGGCTGGTACCTTTATCCAGACTTCCCTCTGTAATGGAGATTGTAGAGACCATATTAAGGAAGTATTTCACTATAGTATACCATAGGATATTGTGTCTGACAGAGGGGTCCAGTTGATTTCTCAGCTCTAAATTACATCTAAACAACGTAGAACAATAGTTTTTAAACATTTGTACCAGTTTTTCATATGGTTACCATGCACAGTCTAATGGTCAAGTGGACAGACTCAATAGCAGATTCCTGAGACACTACTGCTCCTAGAACCAGTAGTATGCCCACAACTCACTCACCCACTCTTTTACATGATTGACACCAATTCAGGTAACATCCAACAAGTCATCTGTCAATGACTGCTATAATCATGGTATGACATAATTCAGATAGATCTATGATAAAAGAAAATTATGGCTATTTGTGTCCAGGGTTTGCATGGCATGAAACACCTCTTCCATTGGTCTGGCAAACCCTCAGAAATACTGAATATGATAAAATACTGGATAAGAAGATGAGAACAGACCTGAGTGATGACCCTCCCTAAAGCAAAGGTCTATGATAATAAGCAACACAGACAGCACCTGACTGCTTCGACTCAGCCAGATGGTCTAGCTTCCAAACAGGTATCTCAAGTATCTTCCATTGAAAACACTATTTACAAAATCTACTGATCATACATTTCACATTTTCTGTTAAATCCACTTATCTTCTCAGGCCAGAGTCAGATACTTGGAGGTTAGACCAGCATACATCATCCTGAAGCCTGCTTAATTGCATACAGCAAGGTTTGTGCCTGGGTATGGTCCAGATGAATGGTCATGGGTTTGATCAGAGAATATTTTGGTGTCCTCAATATCCAGACTTTCAAAATGAACATATGGACAAGCCAGTTCCCCTATCTCGTGTCAGACCCTGTCTCAGCTTTGGGAATAGCCTGAAAGAGAGGGGGCAAGGACACTGAGAATTATTTAGAACATTGTTTGTTTAATGATGTTGTGTATTGGTTTGTGGAAATTGAACTTGTTCGTTGTATGAATACTAGAACTTCTGCACACAGATCCTTGTTCCTCAATCTTCATCTGAGCCTCTGTTCTTAAACACACACATACATGGATATGTTACCATAATGCTTCCCAAAAATGCAACCAAAGGAGCCCTTAGCATATATTTCTAAAGCATTTACTTTTGTAGTATTCTGTAGACAACACGAAAGACATGGTGAAATATATCCATGGGTTACACACCAATATGCATGCACATGGAGCATTATGGAAACTGATCATGCAGGAGGAGGGTATTTATGTGTGCTTACAGTCTGCCTGAACAGTGCTCATGACCTCAAGAGCATGAATATCTCCCTAAAATGATATCAGTACAACACTCTTTTAAGGAATACCAAAAACTATAAGGGAGTTGTGCCATCTAATACAAGTACCTGTGCCACATATTTATATTATGTTTACTATACAATTAAACAGTTATCAATGCTAATTTGTAATTAAATAATTGATTGATTGATTACCTACTTACTTAATTAATTACTTTTTGTAAAATAACGCTGTGACCTCAAGGTAATGCAGATACACATTTCTTAAAATGCAAACAATTACATTAACTAAAAGAAATTGTTAGCAAACTAAAAAAATTGAACCATAGCTAGGCAATTAAGTTTGCCTTTGTTGTATTATCTACTAACGTTAATCATTAAATTGCTAACACTATTACAGTGACAAACATGATAGGGCTATAATAATGGAGCAATAAGAAGTCGTTTACTTCCACAAAAACATCTAATGAGACCATAACATCACAAATAAACAATAACTTCCAAATAATAATAATAATAATAATCATACGCCTACATTCTCCTTGCTATGACTGTACAACAGGAACAGTATCACTCCAGAAAAAGCATGTCAAAAATATAAAATTCTTCCCATTTATAGGCATCGCTTTGGGGCATAGGCAAAGTAAGGAAAAAGGAAGCTTAAGGCCTAATTACCAAGGGCCACAGGCATGATGAGTATTGCTGTGGAATTAGGCCACTCCATATTACATTAGGTTACTATTTGAGTCTGTAAGTACCTGAACAGCATTTATTATACCATGATCAACTGAAACATGTAAGAGTAATTTATTTGTGACATTATTGGTGTTCCAAACTGATTGTGAGTTTGTTACGAATAAATCAGCTAAAATACTTAAAGCACCCCTCCAGTTTGTATCACCCAAGTATTGTCTCGAAGTACAGAACTTGATTAGTGACATTTGACTGGGAGAGCACAGGTAACTTTGATGTTGAAGAGAAGTGCTCCTCGGCAGACTATTTTGCATCACTAGACAGAGAGGGAGAGTACAAAAATAAAACATGCACTCAGAAAGAGGTAGGATAATGTGGTGTAATCTAGCTAACAGCATACCATATATATTGTATCTTGTAGCAGTTACGGTGTGCATTCATTTGTATTGTCGTTATGCCCTGTGTAATCTGTTTTAATTTGACCATAAATGCTTCTTAATGACAGACAGACAGACAGACAGACAGACAGACAGACAGACAGACAGATAGATAGATAGATAGATAGATAGATAGATAGATAGATAGATAGATAGATAATGGAAATTATGTAAGTACACTGCAGATATAACAAAGCTGACTTGTTTTACAATAAATTTATTTTTAAAATTGTAATTAAAAATATCACAAAGCATATCCATTCAATCTTCAACCCTCCCAATGTTCAAACCAAATTCATGCCCATGGTTTGTTGCCATGCAATAGAATGAAACAGCCTACAGTTCAACTACATCAGTGTACTTGAGGTTTGTACTTGAGGAACTCAGAAATCTGAAGAGGAGACAGAGGCGCTGTCCTTGTCCCTCTGTGGTGTAGCTTTACCTGTTGGTTGGTGCTCCTTAGAGAGTTCAATGTCGCTGTCAATTAATGTCATGATCTTCTCAATCTGGTGGAGGATAATGACAGGGACATAGTGATTGACATCTTTAGAATGGTATCTTTTCACAGATAGCAAAACATTTAAACTTTATAGCAGTACAGCATTTTTCCCATTCAAGCTCATTACAACTAATGGATTTGATTTGTGATCATCTTTTACACCAACCACTAGAGAAAAATAAAATGAAACGAGCCTCATTTATGAACAGCAAACAACTTATGAACAAAAATATTAATTCATCTATACACATAGAAACTCAAGAACAAGAGCAGCATATAATTTTCAAAATGCCGCCCAGCACATCTAGTACTTTTCAGTCAGTTTTAAGTTATGACAGTAAGTGTTAATGACTGTGTGCCAACATGGGATAGGCTCATCATCCACTATGACCCTTGTCAGGATAATGAGTTATTAAATGAAAGAATGAATAATTGTATGAATGAATGACCTAAAGATTAGATTTCCATCCATAATTGGAAATGTTTCTCAGCACCAAGAGTACTTAGTTGATGTTTTTCTTTGAGGACTGCTTGATTTCAATGGGTAGACATTTAACTAGAGAAATAAAATCTATAAAAGCTTTAAAAGTAATGTGCCAAAACTCAGCTCTGTGCTACTGGCATCAAAAAGGCCCTGGATTCCTTTAGCATTCACACACCAATGCCAAAGTGGAAGATACCCTGAAGCTATACAGCCCTTCACATTTTCCACTCCAATTTAACCTACTTGCATTCTATATTGGATCACCCACCCCATGGCCATCTTTCATCACAGTTTCTATAGATATACCTGGCCAACCTCAGGACAGCTCCTGCTGCAGATGTAAAATTTAGATGAACCTATTTTAGTGCGAAGTCTTTTTTTATTTATACACTATGTTTTTTGTTCCAAAATGAACAGGAATTATTCAATTAAACCATTATTATTCAAATGATTTAAGGAAGTGATTAGGTACATGTTCTCTTCCTCGAAATCTGGGGATAAAGAGTGAGGTTCTACAGTAGATACAGAATTAAGTAAACACAAAGCTGAAATTCCTGTATAGATCAGTATTTTCTATTTTTAAACAAAAAGGAAAGCTTGATAATTAGCTAATGGACTGTATTAGTTTCTGACTCCTGCTTTGAAATTGCATAGGTTTGTTTTCAGCTATTATTAACATCATAAACTTCCTTTTTGTTCATAGTTTAAAATACCATGACACCAAAGACACTTGATTAAAAGTTGAATATAAGAATATGAGCCTTTATTTCCTGATATTTTCATCCAGATGTGTTAAATAACCTGAACATGACACCTTTGGACACCTTATGATGACACCCTATTTTTTTTATGAGCAAAAATATTAGAATATTATATTATATTATATTATATTATATTATATTATATTATATTATATTATATTATTAATAGTCTTAACATAAATAACATTTATTATTTGATTGCATGTTCCTTGCATGCAATAACTGCATCTAGATGGTGACCCAGTGACATCACCAAACTGTTGCAGTCTTCTATTGCGACCCTTATTCAGGCCCATACTGTGCAGCTTCTTTCAGTTTGTTTTGGGGAGTTTCACCCATTAGTCTTCTCTACAGGAGGTGAAATACATGCTCAATTGGGTTAATAGCTGATGACTGAACTAGCCATCCTAAACTTTTTTCCTCTGTTGAAATCCTTTGTTTTGTTTTGGCAGTGTGTTTGGTTTATTGTCTTGTCTTACTGCATGATGAAGTTCTTCCCAGTTAGGTTGAATGCAGTCTAATTCTTACTGCTGATGAGTGGTTTGCATTTATATTTCTGCTCTCAAAGTCTTCTTTGAACAGTATATTGTGTGAAACCTTTATCCCTGCCTTTTGGAGATGATTGGTGATGTCACTAATTGTTGTTTTCGGGTTTTTTCTTACAGCTCTTAAAAGGTTGTTTACCTTGGCCAGCCTGTTCGATGTCCGGTTGTTAGTACACAAGTGGTTTCTTTGTTTTTCAAGACATTCCAAATTGTTGTATTGGCTATGCCCAATGCTTCTGTGGCTCTGACCATTTCCCCTCTTTTCTCAGCTTCACAATGGCCTGCTATCTGTTCTTCTTAACAGTTTATCCTTTTTAGCAACGTATGCAGTCTTCCCAGTCGAAACCCATGGCTCAAACCAAGAGTAGACATTCAGAGCTATTAATTGTTTAAACAATCAGTTTATCAGGGCATACCTGCATAACAACAAACACCTGTCACAAAAATTGTTCCAAAATTCCGGACAGCTGAAATTCTGATATATTGTCTCATAGGTATTTAATTAATGCGTTTTACATAAATTAATTCACCATAGTTGAATTGAGAATGTGTGTTATTGCTATAACTAATAAAGCAAGTACTACTAGTCAATTATTTCTTAATTTTTGAGTGACAATTTGTATCCCTAATGATATAACCTTATAATCTAATAAAGATCATATAATATAATTTTCTAATACTTCTGTATAGAATGAAGTAAGGTTGATTGTACAAAATTCATTTACTACTGAAATGTGATACCTTCATCAATTGTATATTCCAACAACCAACAATTCAATCACACCAGTACTGAATTTCTGCACTGGAATAGGCAAAATGATTCACCTTCTCCCAAATTGCTTTTTGTGCACATAGGTGGCTGGAGTTATCCAAATGCAACCTTGGCCACAAATCACAGGCAAACAGCATCAAAATGCTACACTGGTGTGCAGAACAAGTCAGCTGTTGACTTGTTTTTACAGACAAAACAGCCAAAGACCATAGTGGGTGGCACTAGACATTACATCATATGTGGGCACAGAAGCATCAAAACTAAATTGAGTAGAAAGGAACAGTGAGACAAATTGAGGTCCATTTTCCATAATACTAATGTAAAGACAAGAAATTAAGAAAAACAACATGGGTCCACAGAGCAGACTTCTTTAGTGTGAATTGTACGGGACAATCTGAACATTTTCCTAAACACCAAATTTATACTTAATTAAAAGGACACTTCCAGCATAATTCTAGCCCACATGAAAATAAGTTTCTTTGCTTTAGTATACTGCACCAACCAATGATGTGGGATGAGGTGGCAAGGGGTGTTTGCAGTAAGCCTGTGCAACCATCCAGTTTTGCAGCAACTTTGCAATGCAATCATTTCTACATCGTGCAACATTTCTGCAAAAGGGATGCAGCATCTTACAGAATGCATGCATTGGTGAATTTATGTTGTTATGAAAGCCAATGGAGATAAAACACAACACTGGATAATTGTGTATTGTGTATATGCACAATATTTATTTAATTAAGAAATAATGATTAAAATAAGTATTTTTAAAATTGAAATATGTAAATACATATAATATGAATGAATTGAATTGTAATCCTTGAATTGCAATCTTTTACCTTGGATTAAATTACAGGGTTGCAATTATAGGGTTGATATTTCTGGCCTTTGTGATGATAAGTGTGGGGCCATGTTGCATAGATGTTCTGAAGTTTACATGTATTTAAATATGTGAAACTTCAAATAAAGCTTTGAAATACTTTATGAAACTTTATAGGTGTATAAACTCTGTTTTTTACTTATTTACTACATGCATGTATATTAAGAAAGCTGTAAACAATAAACAGTATCTCTCATGAATAAAACTGTGAATACTTAACTAACCCCTAAATTATCCTCACTTCTACCCCCACCAAAAAAACTCACACCTTTACGCTGTGCAATTTGTTTCTCTAATGCTCAGTAGCAGTACTCGTGTCCTCTGCTTGATATATCGATTTGCTTGCATTTCTTCATTTGTAAGTCACTTAGGATAAAAGCTTCTGCTAAATAAATAAATGTAATGCAAACGTAAAACTGTACTTTATTAAATACTAGAATATATAATTTGTCTTCCATTATAGATAGATAGATAGATAGATAGATAGATAGATAGATAGATAGATAGATAGATAGATAGATAGATACTTTATTCATCCCAATGGGAAATTTACAACTTCCAGCAGTATCCACAAACATAGGTAATAAGGTAATAAATAAAAAATAAAAAATACATTTTTAAACAAAAATAGTTTTATTTTAAGAAAAAATACTAAATACTAGAAATTTAAAGGTAAAAAAGGTATAATAAGGTTATGTGCAAAATCTGGGTATATGCAAAAACTGTGTGTTTCCAATGAGCCCTGTGCAAATCTGAGTGAATTGAAGAATCCTGTGCAAACCGGAGTGTACAGTGAATAGTGTACAGTTTGTAGTACAGTTCAGGACAGAGAGTAATGTCAACACCGACATTACAGTAATGGCATACATAATCTAATATTTTCATTACATTTAGTAATTTTATACCACTACCAAATTAAGAATGAATAGCATAAAGGTAACAGGCCTGATAAAAAATTGGTCTCTTTTCACACAACATAAATCATTATACATGTACAGACATTATGAAAACCTTTACATTATTTACTGCACATGTATAAATAATTACTCTTAAATAAAACATTGTTCATTTACAGCAAGCATTTTAAATTTAGATGATTTGTACATATTTTGAATTATTTTTGTTATGCAGAATTCCAGAAGGATGGTGATAAAGAATGTGGAAAGGCAGCGAAACATTAGCTACTGAAGTTATAGCCCTAAGCCTCAAAGTTCCAAGGCTTTGGAAAAACTGAAATTATTTCTGCAGAGCCAGCAATAAGGAGCGTCACACAAGGTCCATGATAACGAGTGAAGATGTGAGAGCCAGCATTTAAAAAAAAAAAAAAAAAAAAAAAAAAGAAAATGTAAAGAGGAGGGGTAATAAAGATTTAATGTTGGACTAGCCTATATGCCAGAGAGGTAACAAGATTACAGGCTCTGAAGACTAACCGCAATCTCAAGTAATGGATTGATGGCATAGAATGTTGGACTCATTGGAAACATTGTCAGAGCTGAAAGTATTTAGAGACCAATTGAATACTATCCTGTATTCTTTATAGTTTTTCTGTGTTTTACTCATTACAGCACTATGCACACAAAACTCTTCATTTATATAACATTCAGTCAGAATTCAGTATTCAATCATAATTAATTTCAACCCTAATTACCCCCCCATACTTTCCTTTTTGTATGTCTCTCTTGCTAATTAAAGATGCACTCCTCTGATCCATTTTATGCATAAATTAAAAATACAGCCAGATGTGCTAGGAATGTTAGACTGCTTGCTCAAATAAGGAATATATATTTTTAAAATGTCTCTTCATTAAAAATTCACACATCAGTTACTTGGTAGTGCATACTTAAACTTGTGCAGGTATTGCAAACCATTTATTGTCTATATGCATACATGAAGCTAATCTGTACCATCATAGATTGCAGACCGCTTATGGCCCAAGTTTTACATTTATATTGAAACAGAAATCTATTTATTTCCATCTCCCTCCCAGGCACTATTTAAATTAAAACTATTTAAACCTGCTGGGTAAACAGTACTAAAGGTCTGAAGCAAAACAGGACGTCCTTGAGTTCCGGACACTCCACCCCTGGTCAACCAAACAAAACATGAAGCTTTCACTGACCATTGTTTTGTTACTCTGGTCATACCTCATTTTCAATTATTTGATTGAGTGAGGTCCTCTTGGTATGCTGAGCCCCTCTTGGTATGCTGAAGCATCACCTTCATATTATACTCCTAATTTACATAAATAATATTGTGTAAGTATTACATAAATCGTATACTTTTCTCATACATATTTATCAAAAGGTCCACATTTCATTATCATTCACATTTCTGGGAATTGCTGATAAAGCACATTGTAGCACTGGCTCTTTCCATGACTCGAAACCATCAGGAAAGCAAAGATAATGGAGAGGAGGGAAGGGAAAGAGAATGCACTGAGCGTGGGTTGACCCTTTGGAAGATGCCTGAGAAAATGTGGAATGACAGCTTAGACCCAATTAGCCTGGTGCACCACAGACTGTGTGGAGGATCATGAGGGAACAATGGACTCAGCCTGGCACTTGTACTGCTTTGCTCCCTCCTCTAGACCTCCATTCTTCGATGTCAAGCTCTTTTCACACCTACTTCTTTTCTTAACCCTTTCTTTTATTACCACTCCACCCCAACGTGCTTACCTCTTCCCAATCAGCAGTAAGTGAGGACAGTCGATCTAGGTGTGTCCTCTCCATCGTGCACTTGATTAGCGATTTGGTCTTTTCACCCAGAGTCACATCCTCTTCACAGGAAACCAGTAAGTCTGAATCTGACTTGGAGAGGCTGCGAGAAAGCTTCACATGCCCACACGACCGCCTTCTGGCCTGAGTCGAAAACTCAGGTGAGTGACTAGCTACATCTTCAGCCGGGTCCAAAGCAGTGACTGGAACATAGTTCAAATCAGTGTCCAGAGGTAGAGTGGACATCCCTGGAAAGAGTTCTGTAGATAACTAAATAGATGAACCAGTGTTATCTCACAAGTTATATAAAATATTAAGCCTTGTTTCCCCTTTGCTGTATTCGTGCAACTGTTGCTATAAATGTTTTTGAAATAGGCTTGAAATGGGGAGCATGAGGTTGCCTTGTCTGCCTCTGTTCACATGGTCCACCCACAGTTTCTGTGCTATTGCCCTCCCCGTGGTGAGAAGCTCCAAAAAGGTTTATAAACAGTCATTTCATTCCTTTCTCTCTCTCTCTTGTTTGCCTTTTGCCAGTTTCTATGCCCACCTCCCCTTTTGTTTAAACCAAAGAGTATGTTCTCATAAACATCAGAAAATTAAACATTTATTTAACCATCCAAACAAATATGCAGTATATTACATGCAATTTCTCAGAAACCATATTAAAGCCAAAGCAGATAGTTAGTTGCATGTGTGCTCAAATTATAGATTAAAATTGTTGTATAGTCTGTATTTGTTTATAGATATGTTGGCATCTATGCAGATATATATATATATATATATATATATATATATATATATATATATATATATATATATATATATATATATAAATAAGAAAGAGAGAGAGAGAGAGAGAGAGAGAGAGAGAGAGAGAGAGAGAGAGAGAGAGAGAGAGAGAGAGAGAATGAGAAAATGGGAAAATGAGAAAATGAGAATGGGGGACAGGCTGGTGCTTACAGAAACAAGGAAATAAACACAGAGATCAAATCTTGTTTGCTCTACCTTGGTACACACATGGTGTTTTTGGTCTTGGTAGAAGAAGCTGTGATGAGACTGCCTTGTCTCCTGTTATTGAGAGTAGACTTTACCAGTCACTAGAAATTCTGGTAATCACATGTCCTTGTCTTATTCTTACTGACAGGCTGGATAATCAGGTTATAGAGGCACTGTGAGCCAGTGTCCATACACTGAATGTGTAAGTGCAAGAAATACATTCCTAGCGGTGTACATTCTAATCATATGGAGTGAAATCTATAACAACACTATTTGAGAAATATAAACTATGCAAGCTAAATATTAACTTGACCAAAATTTAAGAAATAAATGTTGCAAAAATCAGACACAGTTTTTTGCTTCTGAACAACAAAATTGCAGAGGTAAAAATGGAATTTGTGATTATGGAGTACCACAATTTAGAGTTGAGTAAGTTTGTATAAAACATCTATGATTTTAACTTGAATGTGAGTGCCTCTATAACCTGTTAACCAATGGTTCATGCTTTTGTATATGTCAGATGTAAACTCGGTTATAATGCAATAGATACAGCCAACAATGCTAAGAAAAGACCTATCAAATTTCTATCCAAAGCCATTTCTGTGGTGTGTTTCACCACATCTGACAGATACTTCATATATGGTACTTTTCTTATAGATGAGAAGATCTATATATGCTCAGTATGTCCAAACACAGTTTATTTTGGTTTCCACAAGACAAGAAAGAAAGACTGTAGGTACAGGGTTGTCCACTCTGTGCACACACACACACACAACAACAGAGGGCAGACTACTGAATACACTTTGCAGATAAGTAAGTGTTCCTCTTACAGATGCCACAACACTTAATTCCACTGCTGTATTTCAACATGATATTTAAATACAGTACACCAATTCTGACACCACAAACATGTCTGCTCAGCCTTCTGGGCCAGTCTCTAAAACTAGATTAAAACACACACACACACTTTAAGTAGCACCACGGTCCTGGAGGAGC
The DNA here is from genome assembly GCA_033459395.1 of Hemibagrus guttatus. Taxonomy (NCBI): domain Eukaryota; kingdom Metazoa; phylum Chordata; class Actinopteri; order Siluriformes; family Bagridae; genus Hemibagrus; species Hemibagrus guttatus. The sequence continues at coordinate 21,930,312 of JAUCMX010000001.1, forward strand.
ATTGTTTCATTTCACTATGTTCTGAGTAAGCTATATATGGTTGAAAAGACAATACAATTCTTGACTCTTAACACACACACACACACACCACTTTCCTTGCAGCAAGCCTTTCCTTGTTGATTCAGTCTAGACCAAAGAAATCATGGCTGCAATTGGGAAGTTTTTTTCATTGTGTATGGATTTTGCAACACATTCACAATTCATGTGCAATACCTTCACAATCCCTTCACACATCAAATTCCCAACACTTGACACTTTTTAATGCTGCTGCTGCTACAACACAAGTATATTACAAGGAAAACAGAAAGAAGCAAGTATGTTGAAAGCACCAAATTGGTTTGTAGGCAGCAGTGGGGAACACAAGAAGTCCCACAGCAGAATGACTCATAATCGTGGATTCACAAAAATATCATTGTGGTAAAAGGGAAATATGCGGTACCCATTTTCTTGTAGGCTTTATGTCCATTATTTGTTTACAGTAAGTTCACAATAATTAAACGGTTCATGCACTTGGTAATATCTCTGTAAGTCACTTAAGGTTCAGAGGTGAAACATAGATTAAGGTATAAATCTATAGCACCTTTCAGACGTCGCCATAATGGAGGGGCGAGAAGAATGAGGTGCGTGTGCGTGCCCACTCAGAAACATGCGCTCGAATAGCAACAGCTGACGTTGTGCGTGGTGACGTCATCGATCTTCCTGAGCCATGCGTACTGAGGGCTCGCCGTCGACTCTCGGTGGTTGTTGTTATGATTGAAGCAGGCCTCGGACTAAATTAAAAAGTTCTCCCGCCGCTGCCCCGGGACACCTGCTCATGGAGGGCATGGACGTCGATCTGGACCAGGAGCTCATGCAAAAGTTTAGTTGCATGGGCACCACGGATAAAGATGTGCTGATCTCTGAGTTCCAGAGGCTGCTGGGCTTCCAGCTGAACCCGGCCGGCTGCGCCTTCTTCCTGGACATGACCAACTGGTGAGTCCGAGGAGGCACATGGGCCTAACTCACTCCTGCTTATTTTTACAGCACTGCTTTATGATATTATTAATTTTCATCCCGTGGACGAAATGCACTGTTAAATATAAAACTAGAATAAATCGTGTGTCTAAACGGGAAAGTAAGACTTGTTTTGGTTTTTGTTTTGCCAATCAGAAGTGGCTAAGCTAACTTTACTTCAAAAGTACTACTAGACTAGCAAGTATCGGTGTAGCCAAGTTAAAATAGAAAACGTAGAAGCGAAATGTGAATAAATGTGAAATTCATTTAAAATTTAAACAAACTATGCTTTAAAAGGCAATGACTATGACACAACATTAAAGCCTCATGTGTTGTTATTCTCACTATGCGAGCAAAACATTAGCCAGATGCCTCATATTTGCTAACTCGGCTAACATTAGCTTTCCAACATAACTTAGCTAGCTCGTTAGCATGACAGTTAGGTCACATAGTCACGATTTAACAGCCAGTCAGTGTTTTGTTGTGTGACATAAACTGAGGACTGTTTGTCACATGAAATATAACTGTCTTAAAACCCACACGATTACAGTTTTTGTTTCTGAACAGAAATGTTCTAGTTATCAGTAAGTGACATCTTTAAGTCGCTCACTGATAACTAGCTTGCTAACTGTAGCTAAGTTTGATAACTCCTGTGGTGGGTCAAAGGGTTTGCACCAAGTTACATAACGCACCATGCTCTTACTCATAATATTCCAGATTATTGTATATTTTTAGTTTTGCAATAATAACAGCTTCTTTTCGGCTATTCTGTTTGAGTTTCATGGTATGTACCAGTTGTAATACATTATAACGCCACCATAATAGCAATTGGATATTGTACAATTCCTCTGTGCCGTACTCTGTATATGTAACCTGTATTTCTGTGGACAGGGATTGTTTAGGATGGGTTTTGAATTCCCTGAACTCTTGTCTCTTTAATAGGACCATGTTCTCTTTCTTAACAGGAATCTTCAAGCAGCCATTGGAGCGTATTATGACTTTGAGAGTCCGAATATCAACACACCGTCAATGTCTTTTGTAGAAGATGTGACGATCGGCGAGGGCGAGTCCGTTCCCCCTGACACGCAGTTCACCAAGACGTGGCGGATACAGAACACAGGTATGTGCAAAATTTCTTTGTAAATTGGCTTACATGACCTGAGGTACTGGTAAAGTAAGGGACCTTTCGTACCTATTAGTCCTTTTACCATGTCTGAATCAAAGTAAATGTCAATACTTTTGGTTTGGTTTAGTTTCCTACTGCCCGTAATTAAACAAAACAAATGGTCATACTCGTAAAACTGTAATTTATTTATTATTTTTATTTATTTATTTATTTATGTTTTACCAAATATGACAATGATACACTTTCCCAGTCTATGAAGTGTAGAAAATCACCCAAGCATGGAGAGCCGTCACTGCTATATAGTTTTGTTTAATGCATCTTTAAGTTTGTTAGTCAAGCTATTCAGAGCGTATAACATTTCCACAGCTCTGTGCTCTGGCCCTGTTTGCACCTTGCAGGTCAGACAAAGGTACACAGTACAAAATACACTCCAAATATGGTTCACTTCCTGCGTCTGGGTCAATACAGATCAAGTGTTTATCGTATTCAGTTCATATTCCAGAGTTTCTTCTGATTGATGATTTGTGTATTTTTTTAACTAATTAGTGGAGACCATCCACCAGTTGCAATTAAAGGACTCATGTCATGTATTTTTTATTTGTTAGTTAATTCACACATACTGTGTGAAATACTACTCCTACCCCTCAGTGTGTGTGTACACCAGAATACTTGAATTGATTTGGTCTGTACATCATAAATGTGTGTAAAGTTGTGTTTTTCCCTGTCTTTCTGTCTATTTTTGCTTCCTGTTGTCTGCAGTATACTAGTTATTTCTAACTGTAAATATAGCAAAATGTAATGTTTGCTTTTTGTGCAAACTAAATCCATAATAAAAATGCCCAATAAATGTGAGTTTAAAATGTTTTTTAATTTTAAAATGCTAAATTAAAATAATTTTTAATATATACTTTGCAATTAAACAAATAGACTTTTTCATTCACTGACATTGTTTTGCCTTCTCAACACAGTGTGGCCCCAGTGTATCTGAGTGCAGTCAAGTTTCTATAATCCTGATAGCAAAATAGCTATATGCAAATAAAAACATGAAATAAAATCCCTAGGCTCATTTAATCCACATGAAAGTATCTAAAGTTTGGAGAAATGGTAAGGTCCAGTGAATAGGAGACATGCCAAGTGAATGCCTTTGCTACGTTATTATGATCAGGTGAGTTGACCAGTGTTAATGTCTGTAAAACAAACCTAACCATATTATACAAGGCAAACCTTTGCCATGTTTACTGCATACCCCATTAATTGTGTATGTGTTGCTGTTTTAGAGTTAATGGCAGGGGTGCAGTGAGTGGTGAATAAATGACATTTAGTTATGAAAATGTATTGACAAATTTTTTAAATGGCAAAATTGTTTCCTAAAAAGAAAATAGGCCTCTTTTTTTTGTTTTACAATGTAATACATTACTGATGCTGTTGGGGGCACTGGCCATGATGCTTTTGTTATTTCTAATCAGACTAGTTGTGAAAGTGAACTTGACAGTCATTAGTCTCATATTGTATAATGTATCATGTAAGAGTCTTGCTGATACAAAGTATTAAAATATGTTTTAGTTTAGCTCAGTTCTTGTTTAGATATGAAGATATGAGAACGCGTCTGTGTAGATTATTAGTTTAATATGGTGTAGATACAGAGAGAGAGGGAGATAAACACAACCCATTTAAATCTGAAAATCTTTTTTTTTTCTTGTTATTAAAGTGACTTATATATTAAACAATTACATATTATAACATTTCATGGTTACATGCTTTCCTGTAGCTGTAAAGTGCATGAAAAGAAGCCAGCACTAGGTCCTATGATGTAGAGTTAGAATGAGACTGCAGTATGTACGTAGCTGCAGTGTGAATTTTACACAAGCTGACTACTAATGCAGCACAGTCTGTCAGCTTCTTTCAGTTTGGAAGTTAGCAATCAATCTCATTTAAGCATTAATAGGAAAGGAGAATATTTTCCCAGCTTTGTCTTTTACTTTTCTCCATTTGTTTTATGTTTATGTTGCTCCTACCTTGCTTTCTCTCTCTCCTCCCTCTCTCATGATCTGTGCCAGCTTAGAAGCGTGGCATGTTCTTAAACGGATTAAGGAATAAATTATGTTTTTATTGCGATGAAATCTTTGGCGCGGTATGCATGTGCTTAGTGCCAAGGTTTGGGTAGTTTTCAAAAACAAAAAAAGAGTAAAAAATTTGAAAGAAAACATACAGTTTGCTGTTAATAGGTTCATTGGACATGTTTAGAGGTATAGGATAGGTATAGGTTTACCATTTTAAGCTGTTTCTTTGTATGCTATCGGATATGTGTTTCACTTCAGAAGAATCTTTCAAATGATCTTTATCCTAATGCTGGTTTACTTTTCTTAAATCTTTGGAATAAATTTAGGTCTTGAACTTTTCTTATTCTTGTTAAGTATTGGAATTGGTTCATGTTCATCGGAATATTTGAATAACAAATTAATTGATTGTTGCAATCTGAAATTATTTCTTTACTCAGTAACCAAAAAAATAAAGCTGCTCAAGGAGACGTCCTTCTGCCAACCTTCTGATTGGTTAACTTTAGGTTATGTTTAATTTATATTTTATATAATTTATTAATTTATTTAATAAGATTATTTAACAGTGACTAGGTGACTGCAACATTTTGTAATACAACGTCTAAAGCTTGCTGTAAGTCACTAAAACCCAACCTCAACCCCACTCCAATATTTTATGGCTAATATTAATAATGATAGTTATTATATTATATTCGTCATGTTGTTGTTTTTTTCTTTTTCATTTTGAGTTAATAATCTTTGGGAAGAGCTGGAAGTAGCATAATTAGAATTTTGTAGTCAACTTAATAGGCAGCCAGTGTACTGTCAGGATCAGCCTGGGACAGTGTGCTCTGATGGTAGGGATGTGTGCAGCTGCATTTTTAACTAGCTGATCTTAAAGAGTGACTTTCTCAATGCTTTTCAGAATGCCTCCAACAAAATTAACTGGGCACCAAGTGGGGAATCTATTCTGTTTCTCACATGTGCTGCAACAAAGTCAATCTTTGCTCCCTCATTCATACAGATAATCCTACAATCCTTTGACATTCAGTGATGTACATCCTTATTATTTCTCCACTACAGGTACACAGGTGCATTCAGCATTCTTGCCTTGTCTACTGAAGTGGCAACACCTTTCCCTTTCAGCTGCTTAGTGTGCATTTTATATTTGCACTGCAGCATCCCCATTCTCTTCTAGCAAACCATTTATCAAATGCTACTAGTCCAAATGTCCAGTTGGTCATGGAGTAGAAAGAATGATTCCCTTTACCATAATTTTCATATTAAAACATGATGTCTTACATTCTGTAGGATCAGAGTCATGGCCTCCAGGTGTCTGTCTAAAGTACATTGGTGGAGACCAGTTTGGGCATGTGAATATGGTGATGGTGAGGTCTCTGGAGCCACAAGAAATCTCAGATGTCAGTGTCCAGATGCACAGTCCAGCCAATCCAGGCATGTACCAGGGCCAGTGGAGAATGTGCACAGCGACTGGACTCTTCTACGGAGGTGAGGCACCACACACACAAGTCAGTTCTTATAGTGTATTTTACTTAGACACACTCGACATAATGCCATTTTCTCTGTTGTTAAAGCCATTTCCAAAAGAAATAAATATTAAATATGCCATGGCTGTCAGATTTAGTTTTTTAAAACCTTTATATTAAAAAATAGGTGTAAAAAATTACGGAAATCCTTTAAAAATATTTTTTGATTAAGAAGCATTTTTAAACCTAGTCATTCAAAGGAATAAAAATGTATTTGAAATAATGTCTCATAGTTTGCACATCTCTAAACAATTAATGTAGGTTTTAACATTTATGCATTGTAATATAACAAATATATAATATATTTAGAAAAATGTATATGAACATATTTATGTGTAAAAAAAAAGGACACAAACAATAGTATTTTACTAGTATTTTAAAGTACATATAACTAAAAACATTTAGAAAAAAAAATATAAAACAAATATGAAGTTTTTAATAATTTATCAGCAAAGATTCTGGTTCCATATCTGGTTAGTTGCTTCTAAAATTTGATTGCAACAACAATGCAGTAATACAGGGAGTGGGCTTAGCACTTATCCTTGTGAAGCTCCTTTACTGTTAGTTGGTGAGAGGAAAAGTTAGGACCAGAGATGGGATCCAGTTGTTTAAATGTTTGTTTAGGCCCAATTCCCTGAGCTTAGTGTCTAGTTTTGAGACAACTTTGAAAGAAACACTTAAATGCAGTTAACCAAATTAAACAAAATGCAATGAAGAATGGAGATGATTGTGGCACACGTAAGTGCAATAGTTAACGTTTTGGGTTTTAACTTGTGTCCACAAGCTTGAGGAGCAAATTACTCAAGACCTTACAAATGATGTTTGGCATGTGACTATCCAAAACGCAGTATAATATTAATCAAAGATTAGATTTATAGACTTAGATTTAAAGTGCATTTGAGGGCACCTGTGTTCTACCTGTTTCACACAGTTTGATGTCAGGATTTGTCACTTCTGAACAGTGTGTAGTATGTGAATTTAGGAGTTTTTAAAAGTGTCTGGCAGTTTACCAATTTAGGTTTAAAACAGCTTTCAGGAGTACATACACTGAGGTTCCAGTTTAATTGTTATATACTCCTCCTTTGCAAATATTCTACCCAGTTACATGTCCCATGACTTGATGAGGATGTTGCAAATATCTGACAGGCTAGTGTTTCTAGCATCAGTTATTTTAATTTAAGCCAGTGATCAGTGATTCTGTGGACAAAAATAGTTTGGATTGGAGAGAAAGAGATGGTGATAAATGCTGGTGATAAATCCAGAATCTAACAGTGGTTTGTAGGGTCAGAACAGACCACTGTTTAACCGTTGGGTTAAATAAGCTAATGTAGCAATGTGGAGTGCCTTGTGCTTATGCCTTATGCTTGGTCAGTTGAACCCAGATTCCTTTTGCGTCTTGCTAATAGACAGATCAGAATTTCACTCAAAAAAATTGGTCCTGAGTGTCCTCCTGTCCAGTGTAAACAGTACAGGCCAGCAACCACTTGAATATCCAAATGGCATCATGTATTTCAACTTTTTTGTTAGTCTAGTCCCTTTATGTCTTCAGTTTATCCACAGTTGAATGGATACTTCTAGCATGTTAAAGGTATCAATCTTTAGGAAAGGCTGTACTTTTTTTTTTTTTTTTTTTTTTTACTGCTTCAGTGGTGTATGCAATTCTGCAGCCTCCCAATTTGTAGAACCTTTAGCACAATGTTGCTTTGTACAACATCTGCTTGGTACAACATTTCTGCCCAGTTGATGCATCCAAAATGAGGAGGAGCAGAACACTACTAAGCAGCTGTTACTAATAAACTGTCAATTTAGTGTATTTCTGTCCAGCAATAGGAATGATGCATTGTGTTTTCTGAATTGTGCTGCAGATGTGATCTGGGTGATCCTGAGCGTAGAGGTTGGCGGTTTGCTTGGGGTCACACAACAACTGTCCTCCTTTGAGACCGAGTTCAACACTCAGCCGCACCGCAACGTTGAGGGAGACTTCAACCCCTTCGCCTCACCACAGAAGAACAAGCAAGACGCCAATGAAGATAACCTAAAAGACACCAGAGGTCCCTGGGTGGCTCCTCTGGACTCCATACAGCAAGATCAAAATGGACTGTCTCACAATTCTGTAAATATTACGCCAAATGGTCTACAAAACAACTTATCAGTAGTGACTTACAGCCAGGTTAGTACATTGTTGCGGGAGGGGGTTCATCCTTTCACACAAACTCAAGACCAAATTTGACTTTAAATATGTTTCTTGTTTCATGTAAATAATTAACAACAAATTTGGTTTTGACAGATCTTGATCAGGCATTCACAACCACGGAATTTTAACTGACTGTTGGCATTTAAAATCATTTGAATAACCTTTTCCATATCTGTTATAAAAGGCTGTTATAAAGGTATAGGCCTTATTGAACAGCTGCACCATACCAGACAGCAACATCTCTTTTGCTCTCGTATGTGGCTAACTGGAACCAATGGCTAATTGGAACCAGCACAGTGATTTCTTTCAAACGTATTTTCTTAAACCTGTCCAGAAAAGCTAGTTTTGTAAAATTCAAAGCTTCTCTTGTATTTCCATGATCAGCAAATTGGGGGTGTGTTGTATTCACACATGGTTTGAGTAATCCATAGAAACCTGTGACACTAGAACATTGGACCACAACATTTTGCTGCTGAATCAAACAGTAACTCCATGTTACTGAGCATGGCAGCAAATGGAAACACCAGTTCAATTATATGTGCAGGTGCATTCTCCCATGTCATGGATATACAATCAGGGTATCTTCTGTTTTCTGTAAAGGCAGTTCTGCAGAAATTCTCTGGCAAACTGTCATTGTTTGAACAAATCATCAGAAAGCAGTGTATAACATTTAAAACAACAAGGTATATTTGATTAAAGAATTAGTACACATTAATTCTTGAGCACACATGTTTATTTTCTTCCTATTTCGAGTTAAATATTTGATCCAATGCCCCCGATATATAGTGTTGTGTGTGTGTGTGTGTGTGTGTGTGTGTGTGTGTGTGTGTGGTATGTGTATGAATGTAAACAAATGACAGGTGAAGTGAGGATCATGGAAGGCTGGTCTGATCCCACACAAGAGCTACTGTAGAACAAATTGCTGAAATGGTTAATGCTAGAGGTGTGTGTATAAATGTTTATTTATGGTGTTTAGCAACAGTTAGCAAAATCTACTTCACAGGTCCTTAAAAGTATGAGAAAAGAGCATTAGGATTACTAATACTTTTAGCTTTTTGCCACCCTCTCACTTTATCAAACTAGTCAATGGAACTGTTGAGCGACTTTATTGTGCTGGTAATGAAAATATCACAGGCTTCCACGCTTAATATTTCATGTTTATGGAGGACAAGATAGTGTTGTTTAAGAGAGAATTTTTTTTGCACTGTCATTCCGGGGATTAAGCAGCTCTGAGTAATTTTCATTCCAAACATGTTACTGAATGACACACCCTAACACACAATGATACACCGTAAGTGACTGCATAACCAACTATTTTCTGAACTGTGGTTTAAAGTAAAATGAGGTGCCAGTCTAGCCTGATAAGCAAGCAATTTTAATGAAAGTTTTTTTCCCCCCTAAAGATGTGCCTTGTACGTTGTATTTCTGTGAATATTGATACACTCTGTTGTGTTGCTTCACAGACACCGAAAGTAGTGTTTCTCTCAAAGTTGAGCTGCACCAATGTACATTATAAACTCTAATGTTTATCTGCTTATAACAATAAAAAGCTATGTAATTGGTTGAAAATAGCTGTAGACACAATGTACTGTCAAGGTTTTTTTCAGTCCCATCAGACCTGATAGAATTACTTAATAATTAATTGCAAAATGCACGGAAGCAAAGGTGCTTATCAAACTCAGTTTCTAATCATTGTGTGTACAAATATTTCTGGCAAGTAGCCAAGCATTTGCAGATATGGAGTTGTTACTATTTGTGTGAATCTAATGTTTCATGCAGTTTTACTGCCTTGTGGTTAACTGTCTTTTTCCTCTCAAAGAGACAAATTTAAATAACAAATATAGCCAAATGCAGCGAAATCCAATACAACTCAATATAAGATGTATTCAATCTCTTGGCTGCATTATTTGTCTGTGAAGTTGTTTAGATTCAGTGCAAGTTGTAGCTCATCTTTAACCATATTGCTTGTTGTTCAATCAAGGCCTACTCTTCCTCCTTTACTTCCTGTTCAAAATAGAAATAGGTCAACGTACAGAATCAAATCATGGCTTTTGAACCATTTTATAGACACTAGGAATGAGAGAATTTCTTTGTCTTGAATATTGCAATACAAAATAATGGCTTGAAAATCTGCTATTCTCTTTCATCTTGAACAATAGGCACCAGCAGTAGAGGTTGTATCATACAGAGTGTGACAAATTCACAGCAGATCCATTGCATAGATTTACATTTACATTTCTGGCATTTGGCAGATGATCTTATCCAGAGCAATGTACAAGAGTGTCCATCAATGAATACATTAACACTGGTTCAATAGGTCACAGACTTGGCATACCATCAGCCTAAAAACTGGGTTGGGAGTTGTATATTTTTTTTCCCACCTTTTAAATCAACATACAACAATACATAAAACAAACAAGGAAAATTAAGAACTAGTTTTAGTGCTTCAGGATAGCTATCCGATGGGTAGTTATCGTAAACACCCGTGTGTATATTCATGTGCACTCTAGTTTCTGTTGTCACAAGTTTAGTCACACTCTCGTCTAAAAATGACTCCGAAGCAGGTCATGTGTTGTGCTGGCAGAAATTCATTCTGTGTCTATAAATTCATTCTGGTGAAATGGGAAAAAATGTGTAATCCCAAATGGCAAGGAATACGTTCATAAAAATGTTTATTATAATCAGTATAAAAATTTTATAATTTAATAGGGTATACACTATATAGTCTCTTTTGGCTATTAATTTGTTCTATTCAGATTTCAGAGCCTGTACGTTTTGATTTTCACAAAAATGCTGAGGCAGCCATGGCAGAATTTGAGTTTGTCACTTCAATTGTATTAATACTGCTGTGATTTTCTATATCGTTCTTACTAAATAAATGTCTAAAATTTTGAAATGGGTGTTTTATCATTGCATGTCAATATTGTTGTTATGTCCCGTATCATCTTCTCATGCATACTGGGCATTTTACATGCCACAGAAATATTTGGCCATTCTTCTGACAGAGTTGATTCAACTGATTATTCAACCAGAAGTATATTAGTGCATACTTTGCCTAACATGCTTGTTTTTTTTTCCCTCCACAGGGCTGTCATGGGCCCTACCCTTTTGGACAGTCTTAAGAGACAAGAATAATCACCACCTGGCAGCTCAGTGGAGCCGTTACTCTGGAATCCCCCGTTTCTGTGGGGTTACGCAGGGGAGCAACAGATTTCTTATAAAGACTTGACAACCCTACTCTCCCCTTGCATTACAACACAACCTAAGAAATGGACAAGGCTGTTTGGATCTACGTCAATATTCAGCCATCTTCAACACGCATGTGTGAATGCTAAATTAAAATGAGTGCTAGAAATCCTCAGTCAAATACACAGATTTTTGTTTTTATTGTCACGTTGCTGCAATAGTCAGGTGAGTTGGTGTGTGTGAGAGGGAGAGAGCGAGAATGTGTGAGACAGGTAGAGTATGTGTGCTTGTAAGCTTGTGTGGACCATGCACAAAAGAGATATGAAAAAAGCCATTGAAAAAAACCTTTTGCTTGTCAAGAAGTTTTTATAATTTACTTTGTGAGCCGTATGATTTTACTGAAAAATCATTTTAAAAAAAAAAAAACAAAAAAAAAAAATTCATTTGTTCTAAACTGCTAGACATTTGTCTTTGTTTTTTTCAGAGTTATTATCGGAGATCTCACCAGTACAGCTGAAAGTTAAAAACCGCTTTTAGGGTCACTTGCACAAACTTAATAGTAGTGCTTGTTAAAGGCCAGAAGATGGAACTGTTGAACCTCAGAACATATACAAACACAGCTGTTTAAAACTGGAACGCTTAATAGGCCCCTCAATTTCTCTGTGCAAATTTCACATACGAGAATTTTTTCAAATCCCAAATGCATCGTTATTATATTGTTGGGCCCTGTGATGTTTTCATTGTGGACACATGTGATGTTCATTTTCCTTCAAAGGCCGAGAGCTTTTGAGGTTGTGTGGTGGTTCAAATCCTAGCAGCTCACCATTATGGCATAAATGTTTAGCTCCAGCATTATTTTCATGAAAACATTTTAATGCAAGGGTCTTTAGAAACACATTGTTATTGATAATTTAGGTATTTTCAGTTCCACAGACTTTTACAAATTAAATTTATCAAACTCTCTGCACTCTTTTTTTTTTTTTTCTTCTTCTTTCATATTTGGCATTTCTTATTAAACCCCATGTATAAAATGCAAACACATTAATATTTACAGGGAAATAATTCTTAGCCTAAATCATGTTTACACAAGTTTATGAAAGGACATGATGTATTCAGTATGTGAGTGTATGCATTACACACACATTTATATAATTTAAGATGAAATTTGAACTTTGTAAGAATCAGTAAATCTGATTATTTCAGTTTTCAGAGTTCAAATAATGGAATTGGCGGGAAAGTGTGTAGTATCCCAGTATAAGTCAACGTGTAAAACAAGCCATCAGAAAGCAAATGCAATGCAGATGATGCTTTATGTCCACATTCATCGTCATGTTATGATAAATAGATAATTGGAATTTTATTTTATGATGTTCAGCTACACTAAGAAACGTTTGGCAAAATGGCTCTCCTTGCTATGCATCTGGTGATTGATGAAGGGAAGGTCACTGACATGTAAGCTTAGACTTTGTTTTCTGTATTGTATATCTTTTTAATTCAAATCACTCATTATCTATGCAGTGTTTGAAGGGATTATCTGTTTTTTTGTCTGTTTGTTTCTCCAAGTAAACACTATGTTGGAAATCATCAATGCCATAGAGCTAGCTGAGGTCGTCTTTGATTGCCATAGAGATTAGACAGGGAAAATTCCTTCAGCTTTCTTGATTGCGAATGTTGTGTACTCTCATGGACAGTCTGATGGTCTGAAGAGTCAAGTCTTCCTTGGAGTTGTTTTGTTGAATGTCCTCATCCCAACTGCACAGATATAATTATTTCTCATTGACTGTTGCTGTCCAGCTTAATGTGTGTGAGAGGCTATATTTGAGTGACAAGTAGCTCTGTTGTGCATTCTTTTTAAATTTCTTTTTGTTTGCTGTTGAGTTTTCTGCACGGTGGCATGGTGAATGGATGAGCAGAGTGTTTGCATAGAGACCTGTGGTAGCACATTTAACAAGAAGAGAAAAATACAGAAATGAAACCTTTTTTTTCCCTGTATGTGTAAATGAACATTTCTATAATTAAATGAATACTTAAGAATTAACACTTTATTGCCAGCATTTATTGCCAGTCTAGTTGGCCATAAAAAAAAAAATCATATTTTGACATGATCAAAATAGTGTATTAAAAATGCCTACCTTTCTCTGACTTTTATCTGATAAGCATTTTAATCAAAAAGTGTGCGTAATGTGTTGAAGATTCTTTGGTGGCATTTACTGTAAATATTTGGATATTCATAGTGTTCTTTTGTTTTAGCTATCTACTACAATATGTTGGAGTTGTTTGAGCTCAGAGTGCAGACTTTAATCAGCTTTAATTTATGGGATTTTTATCCAAAGTAGCTAAATAGTGTAGTAAATACAGGACTACGTATGTGCCCCCACCCTCCCTTTTGTATGAGAACAAATGAAATCAAACAATTGGCTGCTCAGCATTTGCGATATTCCCTCATTATTTCACTTACAAGTGAGCAGATCAAAATTCTAAAGTTGATTTCAAAAGCTGCATTTGGTCTTAACTCTCAATATGTAGTCCAAAGCGCAATGCCTGTTAGTGAAATGTGCCTTCATTATGCAGTAAAATCAATAAAAACCTTTTAAGAATTTTTTCCTTGGTAAAAACAAAAGTTTGACTAGATGAAAAAACCTCCATGTGGTAGATATATCTGTGTCAGTCAACAATCAAAAGAAGTATTCAACAGTAAATACAGAAGAAGGAACCCGTTTAAAGTTCAGACTACAGTTCTTAAACATCCTATGCACAGTTTAACTTTTATCAGAATATCAGAAGAGTACAGAGAACTCATAGGAACTGCTTAGGATCCAAAGAATACCACCTCATCTTATGGCGGCATGTGTGGCTGTCAGTGGAAGTGATTCCCCTGGATGAATTCTGAAGATTTATAGGGCAAATATCAGCTCACAATCAGCCAAAGGATTGGAAACTCACCAGGAAGCACTTCACAATGCAGATAACCAATGACTCAAAGCATACTCAGAAAACAAACCAAGATATTTAAGGCAAAATATTGAAATGTTCAGCAATGGCCTACTCAATCATGGGACCTAAAAATATTTGAGCATGCATTTCACTTGCTGAAGGCAAAACACCTCAAGAGCAAGTAGGGACTAAAGATCACCAGGGAAGAAGCCCAGCATCTGATGACGTCTATGGGGTCTGGAATTCAGTCTGAGTAATTTGCAGACAAGTATAAAAACGGCAATTTTATTTATGATTGTTGTGATGTCTGATTACTTTTGGTCCCTTGAAAGAAAGGGGTCTCGCATAAAAAGTGCTGTGATTCAGTGCTCACTTGATGCTCTTTTGGATTTAGATCTGGTGCCTGGGGAGGCAGCTGAAGTACAATGAAATCATTCTCATCTTTATGGATCCAGTCTGAGTTGACTTGTGCTCTGTGATATGGCACTTTAACCTGCTTGAAGTATCCTTTATAATATAGGTATATCAGGTCCATAAAGGTATTTATGTTTTACTTTTCCCACACCATAACACCACCAACCTGAACTGTTGCTATGAAGCTTCTTACCCTACCATCTTCATGTCACAGCATAATCCAAGATTCATCAGACCAGGCAATATTTTTTCAGCTTTTATTTTCAGCTGTTCAGTTTCTGTGGCCTGTGTCCACTGCACAGTTGTGTTTAAAAAAAAATAGCAGTACAACATCAGTAACCTGATAAACCAGTTTGGAACAACTAGTTTTATAAAAAAAAGTTGATTGGAGAGGGGAAGACATATATAGAAGTGCAGCAAATGATAGGATGCTCAGGATCTCAAATGCTTTAAAACGGCAACGAAAACGTGAAACACGAGCAACTACTGTTAAAACAGATCGAAGGAGATTCACCCAATTATCACCTACAGGAAGATCAAAGATGATCTAAAATGACCTGTGAGTACAGTTACAGTAAGAAGACATTTTGATTGAAGCTAAGCTGTCAGCAAGAAGCCCCTGTAAATGTCCCTGTAAATTCTGCATGTGCAGAATTGGTTAAACACATCAACTGGCCCAAAGAGAAATGGCATAACATTCTGTGGCCTGAATAGAGTAGAATTGTTCTTTTTAGGGTCTAGTGGTCATCAACAGTATGTCAGGTGACCTCCAGGTACTGAACTCAAGCCAACAGTACACTATGAAGACATTAAAGCATGGTCACAAAAATATTTTTTTCATACCACGGCATTGGGCCTATTTATTGTACACCAGGGATCATGGATCAGTTTGAATCCTTCAAAATACTTGAAGAGATTGTTGCCTTATGCCGAAAAGGAAATGCCCCTGAAATCGGTGTTTCATCAAGACAGCAACCCCAAACACAAATAATTGAGCAACATCTTGGTTTGAGGTAATGGAGTGGCCAGCTCAATCCCCTTACCTCAACCCCACTGAAAACTTGACATTAAAAATGCCATTTCTGAAACAAAACCCAAAAATTCACAGGAACTGTGGAATGTAGTTCATTCATCCTGGACTGAAATACCTGTTTCTAGGTTCCAGAAGTTGTATGACTCGATGCAACACAGATGCACAGCCGTTATTAAAAAGAATGGTTATGCAACTAAATATTAGTTCGGTAGAAGAGAAAAGTGTTAACACTGCTATTTTTTGCTTCCTGTAAAAGAATAACACAGACTTGATGAAATTTGTTAATGCTTTGTTTTGGAATTGAATCTGTAATATTTTCACTGCATTTGAACTATGGACAAAAATGCTATGAAAAAATATTTGCACTTTTATTCATATACTGCTATTTTTTTTTTTAACACAACTGTAGCTTTGGTTGAAAGGAGCAGAACTCAGTGTGGTCTTCTGCTGTAGTATTCTGTCTGCCTCAAAGTTTGACATAGTCAAAGAGATGCTTTTCTGCTCACCAGGTAGTAAAGAGTGGTTACAACTACTACTAAGAGTTGCTGTTGCCTTCCTGTTTGAACATTCTCCACTGACCTAGATTGACAAGGTGTTTCCTCCAGCAGAACCGCTGCACACTGGATGTTTTTTTGTTATTCATACCATCCTGTAAATCTTAGAGATTTGTGCATGAATATCCCAAGAGAGCAGCAGCTTCTAAAATGCTCAGATCATCCCATCTGGCACCAGCATCCCTGTCATAGACAGAGACACAGATCAGCCCATTTGAACATTAACAAATAATTGTGTTACCTTACTACAGGCAATAATGCTGAGTTCTGGCAACTTTACAAACATTCTGAACAACAAGTATAGCTAACAATATTTGAACAATATTATTGTGAATAATATTGTGTTGAATATCTAACTTTCATTCATTTCTTTTGACAATCCAATCCTGTTTTCGATCACCCATGTGCACTGTCATCTATTAGCTGCCTGTAGATAGGAACAAGGCTCAGCAGATGTATTTGACAGTCATAATGTGTAGAAGACAGTAAACTTAAGGCAGCTATTATGTAAGGTCCAAAATCATGTTCAATGCTATGGGAATCTAGTCCTGTGTAACAGATGTACTCTTCAACAATTGTGGTTTTGGCATAGGGCAGTTGCAGTATAATCAGTAGGTGCAGGTAAGAACTGTCACAGCTGTTGAAGTTTCTCTTTTCATTAGTCTGTCAGAGCTCCTGAATTTCCATTCAAGAAATATCTACACTTATTGGAGGAGGAAAGTTACAAAGAAACCATCACACCAATCCAATATGTAGTTGAACTGTATGCTGTAACATTAAATTTTTCCTTCACTTGATCTAAGGGTCTCAAATGTGTTCCAGCATGGCGCTGCTCCTGTGTACAAAGTGAGGTCCATGAAGACATGGTTTGCTAAAGTTGGAGTGGAAGAACTCGAGTGGTCTGTACAGAGCTCTACTAAACACCCTCAAGATAAACTGGTCTCATTACCTGACTGTACTACAGTTGCTCATTTTATCACACTTCCATTTTGGTCATCTGCCTCAAAACAGGTTTCTGGAACATAAATGATGTGATTTATTTACTATGTCACTATGTATTACACAACATACACTCACCATCCACTTTTTTAGGAACACCTACACCTGCATATATATGCAGCTATCTAGTCATCTAATCATGTGGCAGCTGTGCAGTGGATCAAGCCATGCAGATACAGATCAAGAGCTTCAGTTAATGTTAACAGGAAACATCAGAATTTGGGGGAAACTGTGACTTTGTTATTTGATATTGGTACCAGATGGACTAGTTTGAATATTTCAGAAACTGCTGATCTGGGATTTTCACACACAACAGCCTCTATAATTCACACAGAATTATGTGAAATCAAAAAACATTCAGCAAGCAACAGTTTTGTGAGTGTAAACACTTTGTTGATAAGAAGGGTTGAAGAAAATATTCAGATCTGTGATGGGAGCTCATTCAAAATGTTCAGATCAGCTTCTGGAGAAAATGAATTTGTTTTGGACATTGCCAGGAAAATTGTCCAAAGAAAGGCCTTGCAGTTCATTGTAAGCTGTCTGAATTTACTATGCCATGCTACACATGCAGCTCAGCATGATTTTTGTCTTTTACCTCATTTCAATGTGAAGTTATGATGGGCCTAATTAATTTTTTTTTATTCACTAATGCTAGATTAATACATGCCAAAACAGGAATGGTCCAGAACGCAAATTTCTGTTTTCCTCTGTTTAGAATAAATCAGCCTTTAGTCATCATGTATCATCCAGTTGAAACAAAATTTACATTTTGAAAGTGCTCTTTAACACTTGGCAGGCTTATTCTCAAATGAGCTTTTATAAAACAGATCAAAATTGGTCCAGAAATATGTTATAAAGCTCAAAGTGGAACATTCATAATCCAAAATAAGGTTCATTTCTAGTGTCTTTAAGACAGTGCATTAAGAGATTAGCACTTTAAAAGTAAGGACTCTAAGAGATCATGTTGCCCTAAAGCATGCATGGATATCTTGACAAATATTTGCCCATGCTTCTCTGTACATTTTGGAACACACCTTGGATGTCACACCTAACCCACCAGTGACGCTTCTTGTATCCAGTAAATTAAATGCAGTGCATGTTTTTCTTGGCACGCACTGAGTTCTACTCCCTTGATGATGAACTGATAACCGTACCATGGTTCTGAGGCCCCTTAGAAAAATATTGATATGTTCAAGCATGATTGTTTTTAACCTGATTAACTTGACCATGACCATGATCTTTGAGTTACTACTGGGCCTTACTACAGATTTTTTGTTTTTTTTCACTACAAGATAGAGCAGGGCTGGAAAGCATGCCAATTTTGTTTAATAACTTTAGTTTATGGACACAGCAAACATCTCTTCAGTCTAAGCAAATGCTGAGTTGTAACTGCTTCAGGCAGTCCACCAGCTCTCATAATTTGATTGTCTTGTGCATTATGGTCAGTTGATAACTACAGTGGTGTGAAAAAGTGTTGGCCCCCTTCCTGATTTCTTTTTTTTTTTGCATGTTTGTCACACTTTAATGTTTCAGATAATCAAACATTTAAATATTAGTCAAAGATAACACAAGTAAACACATCATGCACTTTTTAAATGAATTTTTTTATTATTAAGGGAAAACAAAATCCAAAACTACATGGCCCTGTGTGAAAAAGT
Organism: Hemibagrus guttatus; assembly: GCA_033459395.1. NCBI lineage: Eukaryota > Metazoa > Chordata > Actinopteri > Siluriformes > Bagridae > Hemibagrus > Hemibagrus guttatus. The sequence continues at coordinate 21,948,986 of JAUCMX010000001.1, forward strand.
GTTTGCCCTCTAAGCCTAAAACCTGCTTGGGCCACCCTTAGCAGCAACAACTGCAATCAAGCGTTTTCAATAACTTGCAATGAGTCTGTTACAGCGCTGTGGAGGAATTTTGGCCCACTCATCTTTGCAGAATTGTTGTAATTCAGCCACATTGGAGGGTTTTCGAGCATGAACCACCTTTTTAAGCTCATTCAACAGCATCTCAATTGGATTGAGGTCAGGACTTTGACAGGTCAGGCCACTCCAAAGTCTTCATTTTGTTTTTCTTCAGCTATTCAGAGGTGGACTTGCTGTGTTTTGGATCATTGTCATGCTGCAGAACCTAAGTTCGCTTCAGCTTGAGGTCACAAACCTACCGATCTATCAGTCTGGAAAAGGTTATAAAGCCATTTCTAAAGCTTTGGGACTGCCGTGGTTCCATTAACAGTTCCATTATCTACAAATGGCGAAAACATGGAACAGTGGAGAACCTTCCTAGGAGTGGCCGGCCGACCAAAATTACCCCAAGAGCGCAGTGACAACTCATCCAGGAGGTCACAAAAGACCCCACAACAACATCCAAAGAACTGCAGGCCTCACTTGCCTCAGTTAAGGTGAGTGTTCATGACTCCACCATAAGAAAGAGACTGGGCAAAAATGGTTTGCATGGTAGAGTTCCAAGATGAAAACCGCTGCTGGGCAAAAAGAACTCAAAGGCTCGTCTCAGTTTTGCCAGAAAACATCTTGATGATCCCCAAGACTTTTGGGAAAATACTCTGTGGACTGACGAGACAAAAATTGAACTTATTGGAAGGTCTGTGTCCCATTACGTCTGGCGTAAAAGTAACACCGCATTTCAGAAAAAGAACATCATACCAACAGTAAAATATGGTGGTGGTAGTGTGATGGTCTGGGGCCATTTTGCTGCTTCAGGACCTGGAAGACTTGCTGTGATAAATGGAACCATGAATTCTGCTGTCTACCAAAAAATCCTGAAGGAGAATGTCCGGCCATCTGTTTGTGACCTCAAGCTGAAGCAAACTTGGGTTCTGCAGCAGGACAATGATCCAAAACACACCAGCAAGTCCACCTCTGAATGGCTGAAGAAAAACAAAATGAAGACTTTGGAGTGGCCTAGTCAAAGTCCTGACCTCAATCCGATTGAGATGCTGTTGCATGACCTTAAAAAGGTGGTTCATGCTCGAAAACCCTCCAATGTGGCTGAATTACAACAATTCTGTAAAGATGAGTGGGCCAAAATTCCTCCACAGCGCTGTAACAGACTCATTGCAAGTTATCGAATACGCTTGATTGCAGTTGTTGCTGCTAAGGGTGGCCCAACCAGTTATTAGGCTTAGGGGGCAAACACTTTTTCACACAGGGCCATGTAGTTTTGGATTTTGTTTTCCCTTAATAATAAAAAAAAATTCATTTAAAAACTGCATGATGTTTTTACTTGTTATCTTTGACTAATATTTAAATGTGTTTGATTATCTGAAACATTAAAGTGTGAAAAACATGCAAAAAAATAAGAAATCAGGAAGGGGGCCAACACTTTTTATGCCCATATTCCTGCCTTTTAGAACAAAGAGACAAAGGAAAATTTGAATTCCAATATAATTAAATGTAAAGTTACAATACACCACAATACTATTTACTAGGGGGTAAATATATTTTGGAGGCACTATATATTATGATGGGTTTGCTTTTTTAGAGATTACTCTGAATGTTCACTGCTGTTGAATTCAAAGTACCCAACTTGGCAAACATTAGAGAGTGAAAGCAATAGAGACAAGCAAACTTTCCAGCTCCCAAAGATGACCTGAGGCCTATGACAACTCCCTGCGTAATTTTCGTTTAAGGTTATTAAAAGACGGTTAATCTGTATTAACAAAAGCGGGTTAGTTAATGGTGTTAATTAGCTGATGTGTGCTCAATGGGGTTAATAACAACCTTTTTATATAATGATTCTCAGATCTCAAAAATACCTCAGGGTATATTGATCAAACACATTGCCAATTTCTAAAGGTGGTACTTTCCTAATGATGATATATTGCAGACAGTTATTGTGTTTTTTTGTTTTTCATATATCAATTATGAGAATTGGTCTTATTACGGAATTAGAAATATTTGCATTATTTGCAATCCTATTCTCTAGGATTATGTGTCTTGATATTTAATGGATTTGCATGTGCACAGTAAAACTAGTGTTGATTGTTCTATCAATCCACAGTGCTAATATGGATAAATTATTACTGTTAATTAGATTAATACTGTTATTAAGAGAGTTATTTCAACACAGTTTCATAGGTTGCGTATTTAGTTAATAGTGTTTAGTTAATTATGTTAATTTAGTTGATAGTTTGGGTGTTAATCTGAAGAATATTTTTAATCTCTCTTCAGAATTCAATGAGGCATCAAGTAGATGTTGATGCTGATATTGTTTTCATTTATCATGCTCATTTATCATACATATTTATGTCGCTTTCTTATAGCAATAGAAACACAATGATAAGATTTTGTTTAGAACGAATTGGTGTGCTGCTGATTTTGCATTCAGAAGTTAAATGTTAGATTGTGCCTGAACACTGACCTTGCCTGACTTCCACCAATACATCCAATGAATTCTAGCAGGCTTTAAGCAGCTACTTTACTGACTGATATTCTTCTTTCGAAGTTTAACCATGTATTTAATACAAAGTGGAAATTCCAAAGGATTGCTGATTTAATATGAAACAAACCTCTATGCAAATCATGTCTTATTTTGGAGTTTGAACTAAACTCCATTTGTTTTGATTGATGACTAAACACAGTGAAACTGAATGGATGTCTCTGAGTACAGAATCAATTTCCAGGCCAAAAATTCTTATCTGTTTATGACAATGTTATTTTAGAATGAGGAGGTTAAAAAGCTGAATCTCAACTCACTCACTCGGTTTTTACAACTGCCATGCAAATTATCCCTCTGTGAGAAACATGCTGACTAAACAATAGTCAAAGAGACGTAAAATAAATCTCTTTTTAATCTTTTTTGAAACACAGGGTTCTTCAAATTTATTTACAAAGATATATCTGGTTAGCGGTGTACCTTCCATAAATCAGGTTTACAACAATATTTGGCAGAAATGGATTATGTATTGTATTTTAATGCTAAGATACTATTGTATTTTAAAATTATTATTATTTTTTAAGATTAAGATACTATTAACCCCACACTCAACTTTTATAAATGAGGCACAGCGTGTGTGAGACAGTCATGGTTTGTGTTGGTGTGTCTGTTTAACTATGCAAACAAAGCACCATGCCATGTAGTTGCAGGGACATCATCAGTACATTACTGACACAAGCAGAAACTCATTTTTTATAAGAGAAAAAATATATGGAAAAATACAATATGGAATCAGTACATGGATCTAATATATTACCTATCTCATTTACCTATATTTATACTAATATTGAAATTTTCATCAAAAGACATCATCAGTTAGATTTTTTTCAGTATATAGAGTAGTTTTAATTATTGTTACAAATTTAAAAAAAAAAAAAAAAAAAAAAAACAAGAAAACAGCCACTGAGTGACCAGCAATGTTATACTCATTTATACTCATATATATATATATATATATATGTCATAATGATGAATGGGTTCAGTTTTAAATAGGCACACTAAAGTCCTGGAATGTGATCACTTTTTTTTTTTTTTTACATAATAATCAGTTAGCGCTCAAAAATGCCTCTAGGTATAGAGATCAAACACAATCCTGTGTTGTAAACATGGTACTTTCCAATTGATGATTTTATTAGAAGCACACTGTAGACATCAGTTATTGTAGTTGTATCATTACAGTGTTTTTTTAACCAAATGTAAACCAAAATATAGAAATGATGAAAATTGACCATGATATATATATATATATATATATATATATATATATATATATATATATATATATATATATATATATATGCATTATTTCTGCATGTTTAATGAAAACATATGATCAAAATATCTCTAGGTTTATGAAGTGTGTGGATATTTGACTATATCATAAATATATAAATAAATAAATATATATATATATATATATATATATATATATATTAATAATTCAACATCTCTAAACAGCATGAATTTATGCATAAATCCCCACAAAATTGTAATTATTTTTGTTTCTATTTAAGAAAAAGCATTACAACACATTTCTTCATACAAATCCTCATTCTTATGAGTAAATATTGCCTTCATTTAACAAGTTTCAACTTGATTGTGACCAAGTTGAAGAGGACAATATGGCACTCAAATTCTCCTTACGGGACTCTTCTCCAAACTTTCTGGTGAAAGGCAGAGGTGGTCCACAGTTAGAAGTGTTTGCACAAGTTAATAATGCCTCCCTATAAATGCCAGCACTGGAGTCAATGGAGCAGGCATTCCTGCACACAGGACTTGAGAGCTTGGCTACACACCCACATCAGGTATACACACATGCACACACGGCCAGGGAAAGGTTGACGCCATCAGTTTTAGTCACTAAAGGTAGTGATGTGGTGGTGCGTGCCTGGAGACAGTCGTGCTGCGGGATCTCCAACATCTTACTATTCAAGCAACCTGAGAACACATCACATGTCCAGAAAGACTTCAGAAGATATGAGACAGCCAAACTGAACACCAGTCCAAGACAGCAGCGGAAACCAAAAAAAAGAGTTTTTTCTTGACTGCATCAGTGGACTTTGGCAAAAAGGAGGGGAAAAAACCCTCCTGGTGCTTCCTCAGACAGTCACTGTATCTGCACAGGTAAGGCCAAGTGAACATACAGAGTTTAAGCTTTAACAGTGGTCTGAGAAATATCCATATGTAATAAAATAGCAAAAATAAAATTTATATTGAATGATTTTTTTTACTGCAATCTTATTTTAAAATTATAAAAGGATGAAGTAAAAAAAAAAAAAGAATGTGTTCATATATACTACAGTAAATTGGTTTAAATATAGAACAAGGAAAATTCACACTGCAAAGCTGAGTGGGTAAAAGTGCACCAAGTTAGTGTCTTATCTTTACCAAGCCTTTTGTGTGTTCTTTTGATGATTAATAAAGGCTGATATGGTATTCAGATCCAGTAATCCTAATGTTGGGAGTGCACCTGTTTGTAGGTGTTACAACATTCCAGCCCTTTCTAAATGTGACTTATGTTACGACCCCAGTGAGTCATTAAATTTAAAAAAATATTTTTTTTGTAAGGATCCTAACTGTTTTTTAATATGGTGGGTTGGCAGCATGCCAACTCTCCACCAGAGCTGAAAACAAATTTTCCTTTGAAAAAAGGCCAAGTGACTTACAGGTTCAACGTCTAAACTCCTAAAGGTGTGTTTAAATTTTGTCAAACGAGGCTAAGAAGACCATGAACTAAAAAGGGGGACTTCAGGTAAAGTAAAGCAAACAGGCCGGTTCTGACATCTTTGTGTAGATATAAGATGCAAAACAGCCTACAATATTTTTTCTTCTCTTCAAGGAAGCAAAATACAACATGACATCTTATCCTTTAATAAGTCTAGACTTGAAATCTCATTTGTATTGTATATTAGATGGAGAAAGAGGATTAGAATTGTCACATTTTAACAGTTTCACTTAACAGTTACACTATATCCAGAGAAAATGATTCACCTCAGAACTTGCCTACTTGTCAGATTCTTTTGTTGATCTGTCTAAAGTCATCCAGGCTCTGTGGTGTTTGTACATAGAGTTGAAGAAAGAATATCCCTTGGGTTATTTGTCCAAATTCTGAATTCTAGCCAGAAATGTAACTTTTCCACGTGCTAAACTGTTTAAACAAGTGCCTCACTTTGCTCTCGTTAAATCTTTCGGAAAGTGTTAAATAAAGGGATGGGTTGTTTTTTAAATTTGTAACATACTTCTATGTGATATTGTGATATTTTTTATTCTAAAAAGAATCATAGAAACCATGTTTTCTTTTACCCAGGACTTTCATTTAATGTGTTTGGATAAACTGAAAAATTCTTAAGTACTATAGAAGAGCTCATAGGTTATTAAGATATTTGCTAAAATAAAGTCTGTTACTAAAGCCTGCTGTCACACCTGCATCAGAAATTAAGCCAAGTATACAGAAATGGTTGCCAAAAATACCAAAAGATTTAAGAGTACCGAACATAGTCACAAGTGCATTCACATTTTTCTTCTCCTGCCAGGAGAATGATCCTTATCAAGGGCTGTCATTAAATGGGTGACTTCGTGGTAATGTGGCCATTTGCATGACACTGTATTATGCATGGTTTAAAATTCATACACTGGTGTCTTTTTTGTTATAAATGAAACAGCGTCCTAACCGGTAACATTTAGCTGATATGGTTAGATGGGATAAAGGTAGAAGTGTAGAAAAGTGTCCAAAAACAAGCAGGTACATGTGTTGTGCATTGTCACACATTTTATCACTATATGTCAAGCTCATAATTTCAAATACTTTCTCTCAAACAAAGACTGAAAAATGTTAATGGCAAGAAACATTATGTAATATGTATAATCTTTATACTAGACTATCCTGTACTCTTTTTAAATTCTTGAGAGGACAGGTTAAGAACATATTTTGAGAATGTTCATTAAAGAAATAAATCTTTAGGCATATATAAATAGTTGAACAAGGTCTGTTGATGCAAGACGAGGGCACATACATTATGTGTCATTTTTAATTCATATTTAATTTGATTAAATGTGAAATGAAAATGCCACACTTGAAGTTTTCACAGAATAAGACACTATGAATTATGGTCTTCTTGAGATAGTCAGCTCTAATTATTATAGTGTTTTACACCCTGAAATTGTGAACAGCACTCATACTGGACAGCTGTCAGAGAAACAGTGGGTTTGTTCAAGCTGTCTTCCAGCAAAAATAAACTCAGGAACTTGACTTGAAATTATATTTAATAGCCTATTATCAGCAGGGGAGATGTTTGACTGGTTAATCTTTAGCTATGACACCTATAACACTATAAATGTTACAAGCCGGCTTACTGAGCATAATACCCAACTTTTTTTAAGCAATATATTATACAAATTGTCTTTCCTTGACGTCATCCCAAGACGTAACTATATTAAGCAATACTGTCCTGGCAAATGCAAGACCATTCTAAGTTTTTTGGTTGCTAGTCATTGTTTCCCAGAAGGGAAATGAACAGAAATTGCACTTTGTAATTGAAATGTGATGCTGTGTACAGGTGGCAAACAGTCTTGCATGACTTCACACATTTGCTAAGTCCACAACCAAACAAGGAAGAGTCTTTCTTTATAAGAGAGGATACGGTAGGGTGGGTAGCAGTATGGAAACATGCCTTTGATTTTTATCTGTACCTTTTAATTTGATTGCCATCTGTTACATTTCTAGCTGGGAACAACATCTTAAAGTCATGAAGTACTCTTTTTAGGTTAGTAGACAAAGTGAGTAAATGTCATTTTTGTGAATGCAATAGCTTATAGTATTAAGTAAATAAATAAATAAATAAATAAATAAATAAAGACTCTTAAAGCAATCAGATTTGACTGTTAGTGATGATTTTTAATCAGACTGTTAGTGATTAAATAACAATTGTTGTTATTCACTTTTATTAGTTTTTTTTTTTTTTTTTTAAAGGAAGCATCCCTGACAAATAGATTAAGCAGTCAGACTGGTTCTGGCACAGAGGATAGCTGCCAAATCTTAACCAAAACTGTTTGCCAAATCTCTAAATGTTTTGCTTCTCAGCAATAATGAACACCACTGACCCAGTAAAAGGAGAAACTCTTAATGCCACTGAAATGAATTTTCAAGTCTTTAACCAAACTCATTTAAGGATCAGTCACAGGCGCTAATCTCTTGCCTATGGAGTGTGTTTGTGTCCCCTTTTCTCCTGTGCTGAGTCAATATGACCAAATGTGCCAGGATAATGGACTTACCTCAAGCTGTTGCTACACAGAGGGAACACCAGGCTGCGTGGGTCTAAGCTGACCATAGATGAAGGGAAAGATGCACCCCATTTTTCCAGGGAGGGGAGAAGGATGAAAGGCGGGAATGCAGGAGGAGGGCAAGCAAGCCAGATCAGGGTTAAGAGATGAGAAGGGGGGATGTTTAAATGTGGATAACTTCATTTCCTTTAGGGTTAACCAGAGTGTACCTTCAAAGACGCTACCCAAGTCTTCTATTTGTGGTAGCACAGAGATCTGTAAACAGGGTGTAAAAATGCCCTAAACTCTCACCCCCTTTCACCCTCTTCCATCCCTTCTATAGACTGATAGACTGGCAGCTTGTCTTTGGTTTTCTCTGCTATCACTGGGTGTGGAGCCATCATCAGATTTTATGAATTTGAGTGCCACTATGTCCAAACAAATTTAAGGTGTATCAATGAGCATGTGGCATGCGAGAAATTATTCTATGGACGTGCAAGAACATTTATAGATAATCCACAATGACTATTTGAGCCCTCACTCTCCATCTGTGCTTCCTTTAATTCATCAGCAACAAGGTTACACAAGGCCATCATTACTCAAACACAAAGATATGTCTACCACTATGTTTACCACTACACTCTTAATCCCCTAGTACAGCATGCAATAAAAAAGAAGACAGTATTTTATAGACAGTATTTTTCACACACAGACAATGAAGATTAAATCTAATCTAGAGTTGTAACTGTAGTGCTCTTTGCTTAGCATATTTCTAGACATTTTACCCATTTCAAGCTTGGATTTATCTGTTACATTTTACTGTGCACGAAATAGATGCTTGAAATAAGCAACATTATCTGTCAGTAGAATGCTATTCTTATCACTCTTTTATTTGTTTCATTATAATCTCATAATGATAAATAGATTTGTCTACACTGAAGATAGTTCCACTTGACATCAACTTTACTGAAGGTATATTGTTCTGTTTTGGGAAGGAAATGTATTGTGCCACTTGTAACTGATTTGCTAAGATCACTGATTATATTATTGACTGTTCCTTTCTTTTTAATATTAAAATCATAATCTCCTACCACCTTAATGTCTCACATGATTTCTATTGCTGTTTCTCAGTCACTAGGTTTCAGTCAATTTTGTCTTGAGTTGTGTCCTACTTTCCCATCGGTAATGAAAGTCCCATTTCATAAAGTTTCATTAAAAGCTCATGCTGACTGTGGAGACAGGGGACTGCAGGGATGGTACTTTGAAAGTGGGAATCAACTATATCTTATTTACTCAAACATTTGCCTCAATTCTGTACTAGTGACCCGTGAGTAAGTTCTGCCGCTCAATCTGCTTTGGTCTTTGCCTCTCAGTGCTACACCGTGACTTGCTTTGGTTTCCCTGCCCCATGTGTTCCCCACCACTTAAAAGAGACAAGCAGCCTCACTAAAACACATATATCTCTTAAAAGGAGTTTGGAGCCTGACTTTGGCTATGGAACAGTACACCATGGTGTTGATTAAGAGCTACCATCTTGAAACCAAACCCTAAGTATTGATTCTATCTTAACAATATTACTTTTGGAAATGTTGATAATACATGTTGGGTTTTTTATTTTTTTATTTTTTCAATATGAATGAATGCTCATCCATTTCAGTTTATATATAGTGATTACATTGCAATGCCTGTCCAGTTTGGAATCATTTGCTGATAACCTTTGCTGATGGTGTCATTTTTCTTTTTTTTTTCTTCTTTAATTTTGAGTTTTTGCTTGTTTTCCTGAGTCTCAGGAATCACTTTTCTTCTTCATTTTCAGGAGGTCATGGCTAGCCCAGTGCGGGTCCACCCAGATACTGCCTTGCTCCAGCCAGCTCGCTCTGCCTCCAGTTTGCCCGAGAACTCCTTGGCTGTTCTGAAAACAGAAGATGGGACAGTGGAGACTCTGGAGCTGGTGGACAATAAACCACGGCTGGACAGTACTGATCGTGCCCTTCCGGGACTCTACCTGTCCTGTTTTGACATGCTGTTCACTGAGGATGCCACCTGGTTGGTGAGAGTGGCAGACTCCTCTGCATCAGTTGCAAGTGGACCTAATCCAGAACCATGTCCAGAGCCAGAACAGTGCCCTGTGATTGATAGTCCTGGGCTAGGGACTGAGCCACTGTCGCCTGGCCTTGAAGAGCAGGTGGAGGAGAGATCTCTGGAACAAGTGCAGAGCCTTGTGGTTGGAGAAGTGCTAAAGGACATTGAGACAGCCTGCAAGCTACTGAACATCACACCAGGTTAGAGGCTACATTACACCATTGTGGATTTTGTGCCTGAAATGTGAATGTGTTTTAAAATGATGTAAATATCATATTTTTGTATTTGTTTCCCCTCGTACTGTTTTTGAAAGCTGTTCAGTGTTGTAGTTTAAATATTTAAAAATGTCAATATCAGATAATGGGGAACGCTTGGCAAGAAAACAGTAATGGACATTTCTAATCCGCTAATGTGTACTTTTACCTTGGCACGACTGTATGACGCTCAAAGAACCATAAGATTTTCTTTATTTAAATAGAAATTGTGAAAGATGTTTGCGCAGAGTACATCTAACGTCAAAACCTAGCTTAATATCCCAAGGATCTGTTTAATCCTCACTCTTGCATGTGGAGTTGTTGCAAATGGCCTGAGAACTTTGTTGGAGTAGCTTTACTTTAGGGCTTTTGGTGTTTACCCAGCAGGTGGTGTCTAACTGTCCAACCAAGCCCTTGTCCTGCGCAGGTGAGGAGCTCTGACTAAAAGAGCAAACATCAACAGCCAGCTTCTGCATACTGTGTTGACGTGCTCTAAAACATTTAACATTGCTGAATAAGGTCACATTTTCTACAGTTTAACAATACAAAGAGAATGACTTCCCTGTGTTTGTATTGCTGAATATCTCCTAATCTACTCAAACCTCACTGATACTTTCTCTTGATTTTATTGATGTGTGCTTGCTGGACTTACTGATATTTCTTCTAACTGACAGTTGTCATGGCAAATTTCACTCCTTGTAAGTAACTGCTACACCTCCTTGGGTAAATACTCATTCCCCCGTTCACACTTTTGCTTTTCGCTTTCCTTGAATGACACATCATCCTTGAATCACACTGGAGCATCAAAACATACAAAGCTCTGTACAAACATTGCAAATCCCAGTGTTATTTGACTAATGCCTCTAAAGTAGATGGTAAGGGAATGCTGAAAATTGTGCAGTGAGTCAAACTTATATCGGATCTTTCAGATCCAGTGGAGTGGAGTTGTGGAAATGTTCAGAAGTGGCTGTTGTGGACAGAGCACCTGTATCGACTTCCTCAGGTGGGCAAAGCATTTCAGGATCTGGATGGAAAAGACTTGTGTGCCATGACTGAGGAAGACTTTCGGCAGCGTTGTCCACAGTGTGGTGACACTCTCCACGCTCATCTAGATATATGGAAATCAGGTGTTTACCTATGTTTACACATGCATAATATTGCTGGAATGGAAAGAAAAATTCATGGCGAGTTTTTGGTATAAGCTATTTTAAATGCATTAAGTAACTCACTCACTCATGTTGCTCTGTGTGCTTAGCTGCCTGGATGAAAGAGAGATGTTCATTAGGAGAGTGCAGGATCACAGGTAAGATCAAGATCAACTATGTACAGATATGTAAACACATCTGGGTAGAAACCTCAACAGCATATTTACACTCATTACTCACAGAGGAAGAAAATAGACTGTTGTCAAATGCTCTCACACTAACTGGTTTTGTCCAACAGAGAGAGAGGAATTGTGGTCAGAAGCAGATTCGTCCTGCTCCGGTCAGCCCATCCATTTGTGGCAGTTCCTCAGAGAGCTTTTACTTAAACCACACAGCTATGGACGCTGCATCCGCTGGCTCAATAAAGAGAAAGGTATAAAATGTTATCAGGGGAATTCAACCCAGTAGTTCCAGTAAATGAAAGATTCTAGTATGTGGCATAAAGCAAGACCTTGTTTATTATTTAATATTCACACTTCTGTTTATGTATCATTGCTAAATCTGTATTGAGATGAAGTTTTTATCTATCTTTTGTCTGAAGGTATTTTCAAAATTGAAGATTCTGCTCATGTAGCACGACTCTGGGGTCTGAGGAAGAACCGGCCAGCAATGAATTATGACAAACTTAGCCGCTCTATCAGGCAGTACTACAAGAAGGGAATTATCCGCAAACCAGATGTGTCTCAGAGACTGGTCTATCAGTTTGTCCACCCAGTATGAGTCCAACAACAGACCAACAAAGCCAAGATGACAGATTGTTTGCTATGCACTGACAAACTGCCTAAGAAATAGAGTCTATGTGCTCTAGTCCTTTTCTGTGTTTAATTAATGTTGTGGTCTGGAGTCTGTGTTGTCTGGATTAAATTATATTTTATTCCAATCATAGTGGCCACTTTTACATGAAGACATTTCATGATCTGGTTGTAATTTTAATAAAACATTTTACATCAGACATTTTATGAATGAATAGGTCACATAAAATGCTTGGCTATTCGCAATGTCTGCCTGTCTCCATCTATCAGTTAGCTTATTAGCAAACAAGTAATTGAGCAATAACCTAGGAACAGTTCTTGTAAAACTACAGGTTTTAGGCACTTACTAAATGTGGAAACAGGTTTGAAACATAAAATTTGCTTTTATTTCTTCCTTTAGTTTGAATACTGACATTCATCAAACACGTGTTCTTCTCTGACAGCTTTCATAGTGCTATGTCAATGCTTGCAATTTCTGTTTGAGCAAACTTCCACTCCCTGTGCGAATAAGTGGCCAACTCAGGCACATGTTCGGGTTTGGTCCTGGCCTGCACCCAAATGAGCTCTTTTTTTTTTTAGGCCTAATCACACAGCAAACTTTTTAACCCTCCCTTGAGGCATCAACAGTAAAGGAAGTCTTCACCTCCCTGAGCTCCCATAAATGGTCATCCTTCATTACAAGCTCATCTTGTGCTTTCTCCAATCAGCAGCAAAAGGCAAACTTGCTGGCTAATGACTATTGTTAATAGTGATATATTCTAAAAAAAAAAAAAAAAAAAAAGGTCTCTTAAGAATGTTCTTTTCAAGTTAAGGTACGTGGTCAGATATTAATGAACTGTAATGAATTACTGGCCTTACGTGTAAATGCATGTGGGGGTTGTGCTTTTACTTTTCTCTGGATTTCTTTTTTTGCAATGTCTGCCATTGTTAATAATATAAAAATGTGCTAATACATTGACATAAAGTCTCCATCATTTTTTTTTTATTTAAGTCCTTCCACATTCCACATTTACTATATTCAAAATAAAATCAGAAAAAGCTAACGATCTGTGTTTTCATTGTTATGTTTACCGAGTTACCTATTGGAAAACTATGTAATGCCAAAATGGAGTAAAAATTAAACCCATGGTGACAAATGGCCTATTAGTAACTTCTCCATTGTGTAATTTTAAAACGTAAATCAGTGATTTAATGTTAATGCAATCATTTAATGTTTGCTATGGTTTTAATGATATTTGAAAATCATTGTGTAGTATGGACATATACATAATGTAGCCATTACTAATGTCTTAATTTTATGGTATAGTAGTAATGATGACAAACGTTTCTAATCAAATCCCAGTGTTTCTCGAATGAGATCAATATAATTACATATAATTATCATGACTGTTCACGACATTGTAAACACCAACACTAAAAGTTGTCGAAACAGTGCACTCTAGTGGTGATCTCTGTCACAGAGGTTTTCCTCTTCTGATGGGATCCACAAAAAGAAGTTAGACATACTGCACAACTAGTTCGTGACAGGTTAGGCTTTAATTTAAACTGAACAGTTGAAAAGTCACTACACCAGCATTAGAAGTAAATCAGCTTAAATATGAGCTTAAACACACTCAGATCATGCTGGTGCTCCCATCTCCATGCCCTTTACATTGGCCAAACAGAAAAGAGAAGGTTCTGAAGTGTAGAAAAAATATTTACACAGAAGTCCTAACTTTGCTAATACTAACCAAACCCTAATGGCAATTCTGGCAATATTCAATGCAAGATGCACTGCCATTGTTTAGGTAAAGTATTACCCTTACATATTACCTTAAGGCGTATGCATATGTCCTTTATGCATATCAATGCAAATTTTATGATATAGAAGTCATAAGAACATTGTAAAATTTTACTTAGAGAAAATGGTTTGCAATGATATTAGGCACTCAGCTCAGGCATTTTGTTAAAATGGACAAATAGTAGTTTATAGTAGTTTACTTGAGGACAATAAAGTTAGTTGCATTTAGAAATATGTAAGTGACAGGTATATATTAGAGAGGTAATTACTTTGTTAGCAGTGAGGATGCTAACATGACACTTTTGTCATAAAGCATGTAAGACTATAAATTGGTCTTTGAAGATGAGATTGCTACAAAAACAGCATATTGCTGATAAGATTTTGTTTCATCCAAAAGGACTCAATGACAGCACTCAAGGAATACAATCATGAACCAAACTGATAAATGCCAGGGCCAGAGCTTCACAATTCAGCTGCAAAATATGGTAGTTTGTTCCAGCGCAGGCTGCATTCCAGGTAGAAATGAAATGAAAACACTAACACATGCCAAAACATCTCTGACTTCATATGTAGTACATAGAGATAGAAACATCACACATTCATATACACCTATAAAATGGACCTCAGCAGATCAATAAATAAAGAGATAAAAGGACATGTGTATATGCATGTTATAACCCAAGCAAGTAATAAATCAGGGCCAAAAATTAGGGATAAAAGTGAGACTGTCACTACAACACCTGAAACTAACAAAATATACATATTGCATATTGCATTGCTATGCTAGGCCTCATGGACCACATTATATCAATATCTTACAGAACAGACTACAGACACACAGTGATGTAAAGGCCTTATTTGTGTCTGTTGAAACACATTACATATGAAAATGTTTTGTTTCTGATAAGACAAATCTAATGTGCAGATGAACACAACAGATACAGCATACTTTATGTACATTCGATTCTTCACTTCAGTTCTTAGGGTATGGTCTGAATGTATAAGATTCTGTTTTACATGGAAATTGATTGGAGTCTCTGTTTATGTTCAGTCTTTCAGGTCATTTTTAAAACAAGACCTTTTTTCCCACACAAGGCAACTAAATAGGCTCGACATAATTTGCTGGGTACAGTCCAAGCCGCCCGTCGTCCAGTCGTCCTTTACACCAGCCTTGACCATCTTCATCTTCTAGCTTAGTTAGCTCATCACCTGTTAGGGAAAAATCAGAGCATCTTAGCTTTCATCTTCCCAGACAGCAGATGTGCAGGAGTGCAGACATGCAGGGAAGGTGACAGGGACATTGTAGTCCATATACACCAAGGTCCGTCATTTTTAATGCTTTTATTCCACCACCAAAATGGCTTTACAGGAATATCAGCAAGCACACACTGTTTAACACTATACTGCGTAGCATTTCTGGTTTGAAAGAACAGCATCTTTGAATCACGACAAAAAAAAATGTAAATAATGCCAAACATGATTACACTGACAATAATGTCATAATAACTCAAAGACATTCACAGATGGAGCTGACTGGTTGAGGCACATGTCAGAGCTATTGCTTTGGTGTTCTTCCTGTTGTGATTTTCTGTTACTGATAATGTGTCTGTCCTTTTTTCAGCGATTTAAAGGAGTTCTAGGGCTGAAGATACTTTAGCCACAAAATCTGATTTAGATAGCTAGTACTGTCATTTACATTTGACTCTCACATTCTAAGGAGTATCTCATGACATGAGCAATGATTAATTCAGTCAACTTCTATCATTTTTGATTTATGAGGTTATGGTTAATTGTTACAATATTAGCTAAAATTGACATTGTTATCACTGTCTTAGGAACCCCCCTGCAATTCCACCACAAATCCCTGGTTGTTAAATCCTGTAATAACACTTCTGAAATACTTTGGAAACCCACAAGCAACTCACAGTAGCATTTCTGCAGAGACAGCAAAATTCTAATATCTGTAATCAGTGTATAAGTGCAATGAGGGAATTGACATCTTTGGGAATTTGATGTTAGGCCTCTCACCTACTCTGAAGCTGAGCTCATCTTGTTCTTGCCCTTCATAATCATATAGTGCTCTGACTCGCACTCCTTGGCTCCTTTCCTCCTCAAATGGGTTGTTGCCTCCATTGGTCTCTGCAGCTGCCTGCTCTTCATCCGACCACTCTGCCGAGTATGCCTGGGCCTTTTCATAACTGCTCACGCTGAAATATCAGAATGGTCAAACAGAACTGTTAGAGATACAGAGGATTTGTGGGTTTTGTTTCTAAGCATGAGTGATTCATAATGAAGAATTATGGAATGGTAGAAAATAGGCTGCTTTATTTATCAAACAATTTGTTACTCCTGATCAGTCAGAATTCTCTGTCTGCTGCTTTCACCCATGCTCCCAGTTTACCATAGAATTTTAGTATAATGAAATACATGGTCTGTACCTGCTGCGGTTTTCAACCTGTGGTGATGAGTGTTGATCCCCAACAGTCATGACATGGGTGAGTGTGACACCATCATGGTTCTTTTTCAGTTTTTCTTTCTTGCTGATGGCATGGCTGAGATCTGGGTTATACTCCTGAGGGGAAGGGTTATCCCGGAGATTATGTTCATTAAGGGCATAATAAATCCATTCAAAATGACAGAGAGAAGCAAAAACAGTCAAAGTGATATTCGTTCAACAGTGCCAATGTCCTGAGAGGCAGTTCAAAAGTACCCTGATACATATACTCCAGTTAGGATTTCCTCTCAAATATAGAAATGAACTAAGTAAGCAACAGTTAGGTACCACAACCAAAAATATAAAAAATTGTGGTGGCAAAAATTATCCCAAAAAACAGTTTACTACCAACGTCCTTGCCCTGGTAATCACTTTATACTTAAAAGTTCACCTCAAACTGTGGCCAGTTCATGTGCATGCCTGGGCCATGGTTGTTGCTGAACCACCTGAGGTCTTCTTGAGGACTGGCAGAGGTGATGGTTCGTTCGAGCTCTCTGTAAACTGTGGCATAGCTGCAAAAATACAGGACAGTCATGTTTTTCTCTCTTTTCTTAGATCCCATTACACTGTTACACAACAAGTACAGTGGATCGGGTAACTGTAGTTGGTAAAACTTAACTTCTTTCAGGGAAATTTGTTCAATCAATTTGTTCTCTAACAGATTAGAGAACCTAGAGGTTGAAAATTTACCTTAATAGAAACTATTTAAAGTAGCTATATCAACTTTGGCAGATAGCTGTTAAGTGGAGCTAATCTTTAGGCTGACCTTTGGTTCTCTGTGAGGTTAATATGACGTTTGATATCCAGAAGCACCTCCCTGAAGAAGGCCAGTCTCTTCTCCTCAAACTGCTGGCACTGTTCGAATACCAGCTCCATGTTTTCCACATACTGTGGTGTACAACTGCTCAGCTCATCCAGAGCCTTCGAGTACTTCTCTTTGGCCTGCAATAAAGAACAAAAAACAACTACAACAATGTGTACAATCTAAATAAATTTCTTACATACATTATACTTTTTCTTTTAATATAACTTACTAAGACTGGTTTGGCCACAGACTGTCATGTCTAAACACTGATCCCTAAATGCAGAAACTGTGTGGCAACTGATAATACATGCCAGCAAAAATCTCTCTTAATTATCACCACTTTACATCCATCAATGCATAGATAGAGCATGCAAAGAGTGTGTGTAACCCCTTGAAAGCATCCCATTATTGCCCCCAGGGACCAAGTCTTTCATTTCAAGGTGAGCCAGAGTGACCAGTTCATCTTCGACAGTATGTCTGGTATGAATAATAGCATATAACAACAGGTAAAACCATGGTCTGAATAGCCCACTGTCACACTTTACCAAGGAGGAGGACCGAAAAACACTGGTGAAAATAAAGAAACTGAAACGGTGCACAAATAAACGACACTGAAAAACCAAGCTAAACTGAATCACTGTAGTTAGAACCCTAACAAAGTCCCAAGGTGAAAAAGCACGGCAGAAGTACAGATGATAGAGCCACAGAGCACAGTCAGGAAAAGAAGTCTCTGAGGAAGCAACCATAATACTAGCCAATGACTGAGTGGAGTGAGGGAGCTAAATAGTGCACTGGTAATTGGGTGCAGATGACAGTGCTAGAACTCCGGTGATTGGGGGCGTGGTTGAGTGGCTGTGCTCGGTGCATCCGTGACAGTACCCCCTCCCTCACGGGTGTCTCCAGACGAGAGCGGGACGGCCTGGGTGGCGCTGATGGAATTCCACAAGTAGCGAGAGGTCGAGGATGTCATCCCGATCCACCCAAGACCTCTCTTCAGGACCACACCCCTCCCAGTCGACCAGATATTAGAGAAGGCCGCCGCGTCGCCTGGAGTTCACGACTTCCCGGACCTGGTAGATTGTGTCGTCAATGTCGATCTCGGGCGGAGGAGGTACCTCAGGTTCTACGGACGGAGGAGGAAGAACAGAATCTCGTCTGGAGACACCCGTGAGGGAGGGGGTACTGTCACGGATGCACCGAGCACAGCCACTCAACCACGCCCCCAATCACCAGAGTTCTAGCATTGTCATCTGCACCCAATTACCAGCGCACTATTTAGCTCCCTCACTCCACTCAGTCGTTGGCTAGTATTATGGTTGCTTCCTCAGAGACTTCTTTTAAGTAAAGACACATGAAAGGTCGGTGAAATGTGGTATTGACGGGGAAGCTGAAGTTCATATGTCACGTCATTTATCTGCCTCAGGATGGTGAAGGGACCTATGTAGCGAGGGCTCAGCTTCAGGTGATGGGACACACAAACAGGTCTGGATGGAATATGGGTTCCCGGTTCTTCTGGCATTGGGTCTGGGGAATGGATTCTAGAAAGCGTCGGCCTTGGTGTTTTTATTTCAAGGACAGTAGGTGACACAGAAGTTGAATCGGGTAAAAAACAGCGCCCACCGAGCTTGTCTTGGGTTCAGGCGTTTAGCTTCCCTGAGATACTGCAGGTTTTTAGGATCCGTGATGACTTCAAATGGATGAATCGCTCCCTCCAGCCAGTGCTGCCACTCTTCTAAGGCCAATTTTATGGCTAACAGTTCACGGTTCCCGATATCATAGTTCTGCTCCGCCGGGGATAACTTCTTGGAGAAGTAGGCACATGGGTGGAGTACTGGGGTTTCACCTCTCCGTTGGGACAAGACTACTCCCACTCCTAGTGCAGAAGCATCCACTTCTACAATGAAAGGCCGGGTTGGGTCAGCATGGGCGAGAGTTGGGGCCGTACAGAAGGCGGCTTTCAGCTTCCGGAAGGCTTCGATTGCGCCTGATGTCCAGCTGAGATTCTTGGGTTTCTTACACAGGAGGGAGGTGAGAGGAGCGGTGAGGTCACTGTACCCTGAGATGAATCGACGGTAAAAGTTTGCAAACCCTAGAAAACGTTGCAGATCCTTCATGGTGCCGGGTTGTGGCCAGCTCTTAATGGCTTCCACTTTGGCGCAATCCATCTAAATCCCCTCAGGTGATATGACGTAGCCCAAGAACTGGGTAGTGGATTGGTGGAACTCACATTTCTCAAGCTTGAGGTACAGGTGGTAATGGCGGAGTTGGTGGAGTACCTGTTTAACGTGATCTACATGATCAGAAAGATTGGGGGAGTAGATGAGAATATCATCAATGTAGACAACGACAAACCTGTGAAGCATGTCCCGGAAGATCTCATTTATAAAACTCTGAAAGACTGAGGGGGCGTTAGAGAGCCCATATGGCATGACCAGGTACTCATAGTGTCCCGATGGAGTTATGAAGGCCGTTTTCCACTCGTCTCCCCGTCGGATGCGGATGAGGTTGTACACGCTACGAAGGTCTAGCTTGGAGAAGATGTGAGTTCCGCATACTTCCTCCAGGGCCGCAGGTACTAGAGGTAGAGGGTAAGCAAATTTTACCATCTGGGAGTTGAGGATGCGGTAGTCAATACAGGGTCAAAGCCCTCCATCCTTCTTGGCCACGAAGAAGAAGCTGGAAGCCGCCGGAGAGGTGGATGGTCGAATGAACCCCTGTTGTAATGCCTCGCTGATGTACTCCTCCGTGGCCTTCTTCTCCGGGATCGAGAGTGGGTAGACTCTTTGCACCAGGCAGGAGGTCGATCGCACAGTCCCATGGTCAGTATGGCGGCAGTTTCGTAGCAGCCATCTGGCTGAAGACATCCTGGTAATCTTGATACTCCCCTGGGAGGTTGGCCTGGGTAGAGGACACCGGACTTTCAATTGTGGTAGACCCTAGGAGGGCCGTTTCCAGGGGGCGCACAGGGAGTGATCGCAGACAGTGTTGTACACAGTAGTCACTCCATTGATCGATGCTTCCCGAAATCCACCTGATGTTCAGTTGGTGTGTAGCCAGCCAGGGCCGTTCTACCGTTGACTCCTCCTACCGCTGACTCCTCCAGCACCAGCAGAGATAACGTGTCCTCGTAAAGACAGCCAATCCGTAGAGTCAATTCCGGCATTTTCCACTGCACCAGCGCCTTGCCCAACGGCTTTCCCTGAATAGTGGTGATCCGGTAACGAGTGGGGTTTCTTTGGCGTGGTACCTTGCAGGCGGACAGCAGATGTGAGGAGATGAAGTTCCCAGATGACCCAGAGTCAAAGAGGACTTTCACCGAGAAGGATCAAGAGGCATGGATTAACATGGCATCATGGTAACGTGGAGTAGCTACGGTAGAGCTGATATGGATAGTACTCACCGTTGGGCATGGAGGACGGGCTGGGCAGGTTTGGAGGAGGTGGTAATTTTCTCCACAGTACAGGCATAACCTTTGGTGTAAACGACATTGGCGTTCATCGGCCGATAAGCGGTACTGGCCCGTCTGCATAGGTTCTGGTGCTGGGGAACTGCAGGAGGATGAGGTGTCAGAAGGTGTCCCTTCTTCAATAGAGACTGCGAAGAGACGTTGTGAAATATGCTGGGCCTTCAACATGAAGAGTTCCACTCCCATAGAGTCATCATGTATCGCCATCTGCAGTCGGATTTTGGGATTTAGGCCGCACCGGTAAGCCGATAGTAGCGCTACCTCGTTCCAGTCGCTAGAGGCTGCCAGCGTGTGGAAATGAAGGGTGTAGTCGTGAGTGGCCCG
This sequence comes from Hemibagrus guttatus, assembly GCA_033459395.1. NCBI lineage: Eukaryota > Metazoa > Chordata > Actinopteri > Siluriformes > Bagridae > Hemibagrus > Hemibagrus guttatus. The sequence continues at coordinate 21,970,054 of JAUCMX010000001.1, forward strand.
ATTGGCTTGCCGCAAACTGAACAGTTCGTCATGTACGGAGAAGGCAGAAGTGCTCGTGCCAAACACGTCCTTAAAGTGCACTAAAAAAGGGTCAAGGGATTGCATTACTGGACTTTCCGTGGTCCACATTGACGAGCTTTTCCTGACAGCAGTGAGATGATGAATGTGATCTTTGCAAGGTCTCCAGAGAATTGACCAGGAAGCAGGGAAGAGTCAAGTTCAGTGACTGGGTCCGGTGTGGTTGGATCTCCAGCTTTCATCTCGGTGTGACTTTTAGTCTTTGTTGGGGCTAGTATTCTGTCACACTTTACCAAGGAGGAGGACCGAGAGGAAGCAGGTAAGTGCAGAGTAGACTTTAATTACGAAACAAACTGGTGAAAATAAAGAAACTGAAACGGTGCACAAATAAAAGACACTGAAAAAACAACCTAAACTGAATCACTGTAGTTAGAACCCTAACAAAGTCCCAAAGTGAAAAAGCACAGCAGAAGCACAGACGATAGATCCACAGAGCACAGTCAGGAAGAGAAGTTTCTGAGGAAGCAACCATAATACTAGCCAACGACTGAGTGGAGTGAGGGAGCTAAATAGTGCACTGGTAATTGGGTGCAGGTGACAGTGCTAGAACTCCGGTGACTGAGGGCGTGGTTGAGTGGCTGTGGTCGGTGCATCCATAACACTCACTGGGCGGTCAGCATAATGTTTGATATAGTGTAGGTTTTTCCACTTAACTAAACCACCGTCTTGTTTTAATCCCAGATTAGGGGGCATCATTTAGTTACTATTTCCCACTTGACAGGGAGAACACCAAAGGTCATACCACAAGGAGAATATGCAAGCTGGACCACTTACTCAGGGAGCACATACATGATCTTGTCACTATTACTGGCACATGATTTTGTGATGTGAGTTACAGTTGTTGAGCTTTCAGCCAACACAGAAGTGGTTTGAGGTACAGCATTCTCATTTTTACTACTACCTTTGCTGCTGTTATCATTTAAACTCTATATCTGGCAGTGTTTTTTTTTGCTACTTGTAAGTCTTCTGTCAGAAATACTTGCATTGAAGCTTGCTCATTAGTCAAGCTTCATGCTCGTAAACTGCATCGTCTGCTCAGTTGTCAAATGGCTTTTCTTGTAACTGACCCAATTCTAAAGATTCACATGAGTTTTGAGGCAGCCCATTGCTGCGCCATGTTACCATGACTCCAGTAGCTTGATAAGCTTTCTGTGAGATCAGCATATTGTGGAATAACACAACCATTCATATGAGCGGATGTACCACTTGTGTAGCTTGTTCTGCTTGGACAAACAAACTTTAATCTTGCCAAGGCAGCCTTGGCAAAATCACCACTTAATATTCAGTACTGCAGTGTGCTCCTGCTTTATACTGTGATCTTTAGGGTGCTATAGTGATGAGATATTAACACTCTCTGTGGATGCTGGCTTCAAGGTCAGAGAATGAGACGCAGCCACTGATAGCATGTTTGTCTCTGTATGTGAGGTGAATGTACTTGGTGCACTCAGGCTCTTGTACTTCACTGCACTGTTGCATTCCTGATAAAGAGTTTTAAGCCTATAACAGGAACGATTATTGAAGGAAATATATTTTCTTTTCTAACCAGCAATCCATAATTTGTCTTTTGTCATGAAACAAATGCAGAAACTTACAGATAACATAAAACAACTTTTTGTCTAACCTTCTGCACAACGTTTTTCATATAATAAAAAAGGCTTGCATACACAGTGATTAAATATGAAAAGGTTTTAATTAGCAGTTACAATTTAAATATATTCTTATGTATATATTTATATATGTATACATGTGCACTACCATTGAAAAGTTTCGGATCAACTGGAAATTTCCTTGTTTTCTAAAGAAAAACCCATTTTTGTCCATTTTAAAAACACAAAATGAATCAGATTTTTAAAGCAAGATGTACATAGCTGCACAGAGGCCCATTATCAGCAACCACCAGTCCTCTGGTTCAATCTCATGGTTTTTCGCTAATCCAAGTTAGTCATTTTATAAGGCTGATTGATTATTAGAAAACCCTTTTGTAATTGTGCTAGCACAGTTGAAAACTGATTAAGGGAGAAATAAAAGTGGTCCTCTTCAGGGTAGTTTAGTATGTGGAGCATCAGCAGTTGTTGGTTTTTTACAGGTTCGAAATGGCCGGATAGAAAGAACTTTCTTTCTTTCTATGGTAAGAACTAAGAAACTTTTGAACAGTAGTGTGTATACTTCAACTACATTCTCCCAGGCTTACCTTCTGAACTTCACTTTTGCATTTGTCCAACTTCTCCTGGAACTTTTTCTGTTGCTCGGCGGTGGTAGATGACGCTTCTCCCTTGCTGTTGGCTTCTCGGCTGGAAAAAATCTTCTCTTCCTTGCAGGCCATATGGTATGCTTTCTTTGCTGTCTCCACCTAAGGAAAAGATCAATGTCTTTTTAAATTAATCTGCTGAGTTAGATAACTGAGGCCAAGAAATTGCTTAGTGCCCATATATGCATACAGAAGTTATGAATTCTGGACATATGGAACTCTTCTGCAAATAAATGTGTGCTTTTGCTAGAGCACAACTAAAAACTGTTGCAACTGTGTATTATTTACTATTTCTATTCAATTTTCAAATCAGTCTTTTCGATTTTCAATCAATTTTCAAATAAAAAAAAAAAACAATAATGTTTCTCACCTCTTTAAGCTTTTTGGCCCATGGTTTTTGAGCCTTTCTGAAGCCTTCTTCTGCCTCTTTGGTCTCCTTAAAGCTTCCCATAATCTGCTTGTGGTAAGAGTCTTTCTGCCAGTTTTTCACTTTCTCCATGTCCACATTTACAAGAATGTTCTTTATGTCCTGGTGAAGCTCGCTCACTTTATCTGTGTCATTCATCATTGAGATCCAGGCCCTCTCTACTGACCCATACTGTGGCCCTGAGATACAAAGAGAAAGAGAGAAAGTATAGGAGGTGCTATTTCTAATGTCCAGATAGGAATTAATTATACTGGAAAATAGAATAAATGTCCAAACCCTGTAAATGATTGACTTTTCAGTACCTCTTTCCACTAACTGTCTCCATCTCTTAGACCAGTCTGTTAGCTGCTGTGAATATGCCTTCTCTATTTTGGCACGCTCTTGAATGCAGCTCATCATGTCATTGCAGAGTCGGTGACCGTCATCAATACGCTTTACTGCACGCTTATAGTTCCCGACCTGTGATAACAGGGGTTCTTTATGTGAGCTAATGTAAAATGATATGTCAAAAATTAGACTAAAATTATTTAGTGTCAGTTGCCAAGAACACTATGTTGAAATGAACAAGGGGCTGACCTCCCAGAAACTGTCTGTGGCCTCATCAGACACCAGATTCTCATCGTAGTTACCCGACATGCTGTGAAATTTGGCAGAACAAACTCACGGCTGTAGATAAATGCAGCAGAGTAGATTTCACCATACACTGCAAGACAGGTTAAAAACACATTGTCAGTAGTAATCACAATATGGGTGATCATCCTTAAATAGAAAAAAAATAAAAACAACATAACTTTTAGGAAGTTGTCTTTACTGCTTTATACTATATAGTATTACAAATTTCATAAAGTTAAAAATGCTTTTCTTTACAGTGTATCATGTATTAGTGTGCTATGTTCTTATCTTTCATGTATATATCTTGCTATAAGTTTATCTTTCCTCATAATTAGTTGTGTCTACTTCAGCAAATCCAATTATTATTACGTAATCTCACATTACATAATTCTCCTAAAAGTAATACACTGACCATCACTTGATGTACCATAAATGATAATATATATATATATATATATATATATATATTTCTGTTCCAGACCCCTTTAGACAACAGAGTGTATCAGTGCCCATATAAGCACTAGGTCTAGCACACAATGTTCTTTTATCCGCTACAAAGCAGGCACGGCTGAGATGAGCTGACATGAAAATAATAGCCCTGAGGCAAAGCTATAAATGGTGTATGCTGTCATGTTACAGTTTGTAATAACATTTTAATAACATTACGTTTGTAATAACATGTTAACTGTTATTTAAAAAAATACCTCTCTGAACATGTGTTGCTCGGCATCTGTATGTTAACTTTCAGACTTTGCAATAAAGCTAGTATTAGCTGTTTTGGAAAATAAAAATTCACATTTGAATATGAATTTCATTATTCTAAATTGACAGGACAATAGACTTTGTTTTGAGGGTAAAGAGGAGGCACTACTCAGTTGCCTTAATGTGGGGGGTGCAGCATTCATGTTTAATAGGAGACCAGTGGGGGAGGGACAACACCAGTATGTCAGCTGAAGGCAATACGGTAGCACAATTTAAAAACCAAAATCAACATGAAATAGATTTTTTAAAAACACAATAATAAAAGAGTTTCATGTTGTGGGATCCTTTCCTTAAGTAGGTAAAACAATACAAAAGAGCCATGACATGTTAAAGTGTAGTACTTTTTCGACCCAATGTCTCATTAATCCACTCCAATGGACCTAGGGGGCTTTTGTTCGTAACTATGCAAGGCTGCTGCCACAGCAGACAAAAGAGCTGCAGGCAGGGCTAAAACATCTTAGCTATTAACTACCTTAACTCAGTGTAACTGTATATTTCTCAATCTTGATCATCCTAAAAAACAATGCATTTGATCATAGAGAGAGAAAATATGTAATGTTGTGCATATCAACTTTAGTAACATATCCTCATAACAGTCTGTTTTAAGAAGTACAGGGACATAGGAAATGTTTATTCAAATTCACTTGCATAGGCTGTGTTCATCTGAAGACAGATATACCCTTTTATGAACAGATACATGACAAAGCCACCTACATAACCTCATACAAACATCATTTCCATAAACCACAACTGCATGCAAAAATAGCATCTGCATGCTGTCATACACCCTGAAATGCAGCTTCACTTCACTCAAAACAAAACACAACCCCATATATCCAGTACATCCAATACAAAAGTGCTTCTGCCAGTATCCGAATCAAACGTTCTGTGTCCCTATTATACACCAACGCCAGAGTAAATAAAACAAAACAGCAGTGCAACAAGACAGCAGAACCATGGTGACAATAACAGCTTACCTGCTCTCTTTCATTAGACAAACATAAGAGCTGCCTTTAGGTTCCATGCACATGTGGCTTCTCTTACAATTCAGCATCATCAGGTTATTATTATTATTCTTTTGTGCTATTAATATTCATGTTTATCAACCTCAAGCAAGTCCCACTGAACAAATCCCGTCCATATGGTACAGAACCGTACAATGTGTTGGCTGTGTGGGTGTTGCCGTGAGGTGTGTGTATGTGTGTGTCTTTGCATGTGAATGGCAGGGCGGGAATCCAATCACATTCTGCTTGAATAGTTCTGATAGTGAGGGGAGGGATAGAGAGTGGAACAGAGAGAATGGATTACTGGCTGTAGACAAGTGTATACGCTTTTGAATTCTAGACTGCATTTCATTTATTAACTAAAACATACTTTTTTTTAAACGAAGGAAACAAATTTTTGTTTGTTTCTGACAAACTACAAGGGAGAAATATTCATTGACTCATTTATCAGTAACAGCTTTGTAGTATTAATGTAAAACAAGAATATAGCGTGTCTCCATGACAGCACACACACATTCATACCTAGAGGTAATTTAGAGTAGCAAGTTAGGCAGGAAACCGGAGAACCTGGAGTGTTATGGTAGATATGGGGCTGATCCTGGGTACACCATGCATGTGCCAATACTACACACTAGTCCACTAGTGGCTTAGTTTTTTAGGTTTTATTTTACATTTCATTTCTATTTAAAATGATCTCAGTGCACCACATATTTAAGATAACTTATCTGACTGCTGAGATGTTCAAAGTCTGAAAGCAACCACACTCTGCTTTATCTAAAGTCCACAACAATAAAGTTATGACAGTTTAATGAAGTATGCAGTCAAGACACTACCCAAGACACTTTTTTTAGAGCTTGCAAATTATCACCTAGTGACTGCATGTTAACCTTTAGTTAAGAGCTCAGATCAGCTAAGGCTTCAAGTTCTTTGACACATTGACAGTTGTGTCATTATGTCATCATTTCTACTAAGCAAATTGCAGTTATATAAGCAGAATTCGTCTGTCTACCCTATACTGCACAGTAGTGTATAAGTTATTAGAGTTATGAATGTCAGCAAATTCCTAAACTCATAACCACATTGTGTGCTAATGCAAAATTTCACTTCATGATAATTGGTTCACCAGTGCAACAGAACAGCAATCATAAATGTCTGCCTATACAAAGCTGGAATAATCAAAGGAACTTTTCCTTTCGTTCATAAATTCCTGTATCATGTGACCTTACAGAATTGCAGTGACCATTTTCAGTTAAACAGAATTATGGCATTGTATTTACTAAGAATGAAACATGAAATGCTGACTTCAGATTTCACCAAAAGGAATTACCTTGGAAAAACACTCTGATGTCTTTTAACATATCACTTAACTGATTATCACCATACTCCTAAACTGTTAATAGACATCGTGAATAGACAAGCCCAGATCAATGTGATATTGTCATTCTCATCAAATGCACACAAATGCAAAATTGTGTTGAAATCACATAGACTCATTATAACTTTTACAACTAACAGTTGTTAATTCAGCATGCTTTTTGCATTTTGTTTTTAAATGTATATCAACAATAAACAACTGGCCATGTCATATCATGTTCGTTGAGTATCATATTATATTTTACAGTATCCTCCACCTATTGCTATTGACATGAAACTGTTGCAAGATGAGCCCCAGAGGATGATGAATTTACAACGAACTCATACATTGACCTAATAGTTCCTCCTGGGCCCTTGGTTGCTGTTGTAGAAAGGACACTGTTTACATTTACATTATTTACTGTCCAGTGTCACCCAAATGAGGGTGGGTTCCCTTCTGAGTCTGGTTCCTCTCAAGGTTTCTTCCTCATGTCATCACAGGGAGTTTTTCCTTGCCACCGTCATCGCAGGCTTGCTCATTAGGGATAAATAGGGATAAAATAGTTTAATAATTTAATGACCCTTTTTTTCCTCTCCTTTCTGTTTCTCTATTTTTGTAAAGCTGCTTTGAGACAATGTCCATTGTAAAAGGCGCTATACAAATAAATTGAATTGAATTGAATGGATGGAGAAAGGGAGGAATGAATAAAAGAGAGAATGTGATGATTCATCACCCTCCCAGCATGGTAGAGCAAGAGCAGATACACATTTCTCTGCATAAATGGCAGCTTCAGTAAAATTCCACTACATAGCAGGCTAAGCTCAAGCACATCTGAGAAGAGAGACTACTCATCCAGGAGGTGAAAAACGAGCAGAAATAGCCATTACTCAAGCTAACGTTCATTTCACTACTGTCAATGCTGTGTACGCTGCTCATATAAATAGTAGATGTATAGGCTAGGGTTTAATGAAAAACACAAGAGAGAGCCTTTGACCATTTCCAATCACCATGTAAAGTCGTTTGTGATGCATCACCATGGGAAAAAAGCAAAGACAGTTGGTTATCTGCACAAATCTATTAATGAACAACAAAATTAAACAACCTGTTTAATAATAATAAAATGTAGAATAATCATGTCCATAATAAAAAATAGCTCAGCATGAACATTCTGCTTTTCTGCACACTAAGGAGGATGAGGAGGAGAAATCAATTCACCCAAATATCTGTATCAGTTTAAATTCTGTTCTAGGGGTGCTTTTTGCAGTTTTACAAATTATTAGATACCAAATCTATCAACAAATTTTATTAGTTGATGAAAATAAGTAGGACTGTAATCGAACCATTCAACACTCTCAACATGTGTGATGACTACAGACCAGGCTCCCTGGACATTTTAGCCCAAATCATGCTTGCTTTTGTCAGACAATTTTTTATGCCATTAAATATCATATGTGTGTGTGTGTGTGTGTGTGTGTGTGTATATTTTTATATATATATATATATATATATATATATATATATATATACACATAACATAACATATAATGTAAAATAGTAACATAAGTAACATATTTGTGAACCTTTGACAGTGTATATACCTAATATTGGTCACATAATGCACATGCGGTGTATGACTGAATCCATAAGGAAACCTCTGAATGCTGAGTCGACACAACACAATCTCAACTGCAGCAGTGATGTGAGCTGCAGATCAGTGTATCCAAGGTCAGCCATGCTGCTGCGTGTGTTTTTAAGCAGCACCTGTTCCAACTAAAGCCTCATCTCTGTGTCAAAAGGGTATCACATTTGCTAACCCCATTACCTCACCGGACCAAGATTAGATTTGTATCCTATTCTACTTTCACAGGTAGACTGGAGGGGAAAAATTACAACAAATTCAATATTTATTTGAACAGAATTCCAAGCTCAAAGTACAGCTTGGCCCATGCTACAAAATGATAGCAATCAGTATCCATGCAGTATCCACTCTCCTAGATATACATCTACGGGTAAATTATTAATTGATTTCTGTTACCTGATAAGTGCAGCAAACAAGTCCAAAGACACTGTCAGGGTTCATTTCAAGTGGTCACAGATCTATTCATTCAAGCCTTGGGAGCCATCTTTGCTTTCTAATTTTGGATTTGGAGCCGAATAAGTATCCTTAAGTCTTAAAAAAAAAACCTTAAATTAAGAATTAAATGAAAGAATTAAATTATCTTTATTTGTGATTCAATGACATAATTTTAAAAATGGAACACAAATTAAGACATTTTAAAACTGTTAATAAAATGTCTGCATTATTATTATTATTATTATTATTATTATTATTATTATTATTATTATTATTATTGTGGCAAACAACCAGAGTACATAATAAAGCATCAAAATAAAATCTTGCAGGACAGCAAATAAAGGAAAAGTGGATTCATAAATTAATTAATTTGAATTTTACTTAAAAATGATAATACAGTGTCAGTGTTATGACTGGATTTAACAGATGACTAAATAAATAGGTTGTATTATATAACTGAACAGGTTAACCCTTCAAACATACTTCTTATTATTCAGCTATGCATCTTAAAGCACATTATTACTTACATTATTAACTACTATTAATTATTCATTTTTACTATGGTGAAATTCTACTATGGTGAAAGTTACAAGGGTGTGGAATTAGAAAGGAGTTTTAGTGGTTAATCAGGCACTAATTATAATACTCTTATACAATCATAGTCTCAATAAAATGTGAAAATAGTCAAAATTTATCACCAGATTTCATTTCATTGCCTTATTAGTGAAAAAAAATTTTTTTCAAAATATTTACCCCATCTTTAGAAGGGAACTATTTGGAAAATACTTTAGTATGTTATGTAATGGTAGTAGAATAGAAAATGCCACTATAATTCCCAACGCAAAAGATTTTTTTTTACTAAACCCATCGTAATATCAACATTGCCACGGTAAACTTCTACATTTGAACATTACATGAATGTTGTTTTTACACAGACAGCTTAAAGTTTCAGTACAGCTTTTTTGTTGTGTACATTTTTTCATATTAACATCATAATTTCCATAGAAGTGATATTTCACCAAACTAATGAAAGTTTAGACTTAAGGTCTGCTTAATGAGACTATTTAATGACAAAAGCACTATTAAATGTTAAGTTTAAAGGTTTACTTGTTTAGCAGTAGAATAAAAAAAAAAAAAACAGCAACAACAATATGTCTAATGGAATTTTAAATAAGTATACTAGACTACATAGGATGCTTTACTTCCGGCAACGTATTTTAAAGCATGTTTCCAGAGAGGGAGCGGTAGAAAGAGAGAGCGAGCGAGCGAGAGAGCGCGAGAGAGAGAGAGAGTGAGAGATTCAGCTTTTACTTTAGCTGCCTACTTAATCAATATGATACTAATTAATGGAAACCTGATAGGTTACATCACTTTAATAACCAACAAACCAATTTCCTGAACAGGAGATGAAACATCACCACACCCTTGGGAACACCATTTAACTGCTTAGAGCAAAGGTTACACATTTAACTATTAGCACTGAAGGAAATAAGTTGCTAGACATGCTACCCAAAACCAACAACACCCTCCACAAACTTCCGGGTTATTTGCATAATATGTAAAGTATACTTGGAACAGTAAATTATTATGATCTGGCTTACAATTTTGTAAATCCCTTTATTTCTTTATGATTTTCTCATAAGTACTACTTCTGTGCATAGGCACTGGTACATGACAAACTGCTTATATATAAGCTTCTATGTACAAATATCATTTAAATGAAATAAATAAAACGGTTATATCAGGCTTAAATATTTATGGAGAAATAACACCTCACCTGACGACTGCAGATTTAAAGAAGAACAGTGCAACAGGCTTGTAAGTGATACTCCTTATGGTGCACAAGTTTTGGTGTTCACCTGTGATACACGAGAGTCTGTAACACAGTATAATGCCACACCTTGTAGTCAATGTCACACACACACACACACACACACACACACACACTCACAGACAAAAGATCAGACTTTGATCATCTTTTCAGGAACCTTCTGGTCCATCAATAATTGGCAGGCAGCCCAAAAGACCACTCCTAAGCATTAAAAAAAACATCTTAAGAAGACAAGGGACTGGGTGAAAAAAGAGACACTTCCTTGTATTACACCTTGAGTCACCTCTAAATTTAACACGTGTTATATATATCTCCGTTGTGGATCACTGTGGACGAAGCCTATGACATCACCATGAGTCATATAAAGTTGCAATAAAATTATTAACTATCCATGCTGTAACAGATATATGACTAGAATTTTGACAGAGAATGTGACACACCTTTACAAGTGTCGAAAATTCTGACTGTACAAGCTACAGAAGCACAAACACAGCCAAGAAATTAGGCAGCCTTTCCTACAATAAAACAGCGCAACAGTCAAGTTTTTTTGATGTGTCCATGATAACAGTCATGAACACTGAACAATAAATATCAGATCATCAACACATGACTATGTTCATAATGTCTGATCATTTTGTGTTACAAGATACAGTACTATTTCTTCCTTTAATATTCAAAAAAGAGAAAGGACAACACAATTTACTGGCTAGAAATGTTGAATGAATACATAGCTGCATGTAAATGTCAAAAATGGAAATTCCAGTGCCTCGGGGAAAAAGCTGACAGGGAAGAAGCTGTCAAATCCATGAGAGGATTGAGAGGGACTATTTATAATGATGGTGGTTTTGTGAATGCAGCACTAATGATAAGTGTCCTCAGTGGAAGGGAGAGAGACTCACATAATGTTCTCAGCTGTTTTCACTACCTTTCTGTAGTAGGTCCTGCATCCTAAGACACAAATGCCAAATCAGGTGATCTCTGTGGTCTTTCGTGTGGAATGTACTGTACTATTGAGGTAAGGTCTTGTGTAATGTGACTAACAAGTCACATTAGCATTCTTAGCATTTCCAACAGCAGCACTGTTGGAAACACTGATCGTGCGAAAACAAAAAGTCCTTCTGAGTTCAACAGCCATTCTAGTTTTTTCCACACACCAGCCTGTAATCTGCTCTGCTTCTTCTCTGCATGCTGACTCTTCATTGTTTCTGATGTCCAGGACTTTAGAGTCATCAGCAAACTTGATTTGAACTGTGCTATCGAGCACACTTGGTAGTCAGCAGCATGAACTGCAGTGGAGGGATAAAAAATAGCCATAAGGGACACCGGCGTTCAGTGTGGTGATGCTGTAAATTATCTGAATTATCTGAAGAACGTCCAGGCGGCAATAGCATAGGGAAGAGTTTGAGGACCAGCAAGTTCAGATCATCATTGTGGGTTAATTGTGTTGAACCCCTGCACTGATATCAGGAATAATACTTCTCACATAATTGACTTTTTTCTGAAGATGAGACAGGATCAGGTGAAAAGAGGTGAATATTACATCCCATGTAAACCACTTGAGCAAATAGCAAAGTGCAACAGATTTAGTATGGTTAAAAGGTTAAAAGATTACTTGTTTTTGGCTGTAGTCTTAAAGCATGCAGAAACTGACAGAGATTATTAAGATGTTTTGTAAGGACATCAAGGAGAAGATCAGCACATCCTCTGGGCACCCTGCCAGGTATACTGCTGAAACCAGCAACCTTTTTGTTGATGTCAGCAACAGACAGACAGGATACCTAGAATGTATTTCCTTGTAGTTGTGTTGTTCTGTGTGTCAAGACAAGTTGTTTTGCACATATGAAAATGTGTATCATCATCATCATAAGCAGGTGTTGTTCTGTAGTAAGTGAAGGCCTATCATATGCACCATCTGTGTTTGCAGTCCAGAAAGCATCCATGGATTGAGTAAATGCACTTCAATTCTCTAAAAAATCAGAACAGACTGACAGGGGTTTCTTTAACAAATACAGTTTATTTCACTTATTTATCTCCCTCGCTTATTCGGCTTATTAGTAAATAGCTAAGTAGCTCTGATCTTGTGTTCTGAGTTATAACCATAGCTAAGCCATATCTGTTGTTTAAATGGTAACAAAGTTCTGAGACAAAGCATCTGACATTATTTTCATGGTACATTTCCTTTTGCTTTTACAAAACGTCATGTGGACAACGCGTGATGACTTACTTCATGATTATCATGGTTACTTCATAACATCTGATTCATTCTTTAAAATGCAATATTTTCTTATAAATAATATTCAATATAAATTGATCTTCATTACTTTTTTGTATCATTTCCCCTGTAGTTTTATTCAACAGAAGAATCTCATCTCGCAGTCCACACAAGACAACACAACACAAAGCTCTTATGGTCCCAGCAGATCATCAGATGAAAAACTATTTACTTTTAGCTGTTTTGCATTAAGAATAAACAACATTTGCAGTACAATATTGTGGCCCATCCAGAATTTCAATGGTTCCAATGGTTACATTTATGTTTGCATACACCCTTATCCAGAGCGACTTACATTTTATAAAATGGAGCAATTGAGGGATAAGCAGCAGTGGCAGCTTAATCAAACTGGGATTCAAACTCACAACTTCTGAGCATTAGTCCAACACCTTAACCACTAAGCTACCACATCCCACCACTAAGCCGCTAACACATCCTAACCACTAAGCTTGCCCACTCTACTCTGGGTATTAGCTCACTCCCAGTAACCGGGCTACTAAATGGATTAGCTGTTCCTCATCAAGCGAATTAGAGTCACTATATACAGCATACTGCCACTCATACACACTCACCTTGTGATGTCTTGCCATTGTGTTTACCTGTGTGCACTTGTGAGCATCTTATTTTGTCTTTATTTTATTGATCAACCTCTCTATCTGCCTGTAATATTACATTCTGTTTACTGCTGATTTTCTGACCCTCTGCTTGCCCCACATTCTGAATTTATTAACTACCTGGACATTGATCGTATCCAACTAACTCCTTGTAACACTATAGCACAAAAGTCTTGTGAATGATAATCAGTGTAATAAAGGATTTTATTGTAATGGAAGGTTACTGAATAAGTCATGCACTGACCCAGAAAATGATGTTTTTACTGCCAGCATCTGTACCATGTTTATAAATGTCTAATAATTGTTCCATATTAGCCTCATGAAATAATGCCACCAGTACCTTACAAGGACCTGTGATCATAAAGGAGAAAGGACACATTTGACAGTTGTGTTCAGTGTTTTCTTTTAACTGAGGTAAACTTTAAACAGGGAATATTCTCCAAATTTATTTGTTCTAGCTTAAAAGAGTAGGACTGAGCATGGGATGTGTCTCAAAATCTCTTAACGTTTGCACTTTGGCTTCATGAAACAGGTTAAGGTCACACTTTTTTGTCATTTAAATTTTTTGTATTTTATGATTTTTAATTAAATCCACATATTTCTGTCAACTTTCACATCGTTCAAGTGTATTGTTTATTTTCACTTATTTCAATAAATATTATCAAGGATCAAAGACGCCTGACATTGGGACTAGATAATAAATGATAAGATGGTTACTCATGAATAAAATACATGATTTGGAAGACTCATTTTTTGACAGAAACATGTCTAACTGAGAGCACTTCTCTCCAGTGGTAGTCTGTTATGTAATACTGCTAGCAGTGTTGATCTCCCATTCAGAGCATCCAACAGAGCAATATTCCCAAATTCATATGTGGATAATACAGGATGTAAACTACTCCTCTGAGGAATATCCAAGTGTAGAAGTAATCATTTTGAAAGCATCCTCTAACTCTGCCTGTGCATATCACACTGCAGTTTGCCTATATAATATAAACAATATTAACATTAAACATCCATTTTAAATTGTAGACCTTGTCCCCTCTCCATCTCTGTTCAAGTATCTAGAGAGATACATTTCTAAGGGATGATTCTTCTGCGACTTTGCAACTGTGATCATATCAATGAATTGCGTGGTGTCTGCCTTCATACTTGTACAGCTGTTCTGAGCTTCCGTGTTTCATTGTAGGAATCATGAAGAGAAGGCAGCACAGATGTAACTGTATAGCATGATAAATTAATAAACCAAGCAAATTCTCAAAAAGCTTTTCATGCTTACATATTAAAGTTTGTTTAAATACACAGTTCTGGTAATAACAATATTTGTAAATGCCAGAATATTGTGATTGTAGTTTTCTGTAAATTGCTTATTTGTTTACATTGGACATGCATTTGAAACAATATTATTCTGAAACCTTTGTTAAAACTCATGGAAGGAGATTCACAATATTGTAGAGCACAGTATGAGGACAGCTGGAGTGTATCCGTGTGTCTCTTACCCATAAACCCCCTTTCTTTGTAAATGTGAGGGGCAGAATTGTGTAGAGACAACAATCCAACTCTCAATGTTAATATGAAGAAGAGAGATGATTATTGGCTTCAGGATTACCAGAGTGGGCCACTCACAACTGGACAGCAATGGAATAATTGTTTAGAGTGAAAAGTTTCTGAAGAGGTTATTGTTGTGCGCAAGATAGAGGATATCTCCTGGATTCTTTCTACTACCTGCATCACCAATAAGGCTCAGCAACACCCTCCTACAGACAATGAAAGGCCCTAAAATAAAATAAAAATCCTCCCTTTCATTCTCCCCATCTTCTACAGAGGGATGATAGAGAGCATCTTGACCACCTAGTCTTTGAACACAAAACTCTATAGCGGATTGTGAAATCACTCAAAAGGCAAAACTGCATATATTTTCTTTGTAATCACTGTAGTTACAGAGCCAAACCTTCATCCTATACTTCACTTTCAGTAGATTCATAGTTAGATGATTGCTTATGGAAAAATGAATAGGATAGGAGAGATCAGAAAGGAAATAGGATCACTAATCCCCTAAGCTAAACCATTCATCGAAATTTAGAAACTTAGTGCTGAAACTGATAAGCCTGAGAAAGGTGTAATATCATTATACAATGACAAGATGTTAAGTTATACATGATCTATATTTGAAATACCTGAATTTAATAAAGTGTACAATCGATTAGTTGATGCCATATTCTGAGGAAGGCTAATATTTAACCGATAAAGACATGAGACACTCTGGAAGAGCAGATGGCTTTGTGCAACTGAATTAAATAAGCCACAGATGTCTAAAGACCGAGCAATTGTCTTAATTCCCATTCATTTGTTCCTGGTGACACTTCTACGTACAAATCACAACGTTTTTATCCAAGTGCTGCACATGAACAGTATCATGAGTCTCGGTGTAATACAATTTAAGATGTCAGAGCTTCCCCTCTAATTGGTGTGTATTTGATCAAAAAACATAAAGGACAATACATCAAGCCATCAAGCCAGGTCAACGATATTTTCAGCACCATGGACACTTCTGTGGTTCATTTCATATGCCTGCCATTTTTATTGTTGGTTATTTGTTAGTATAATGCTGACATTTATTTATTCATTTCCAGTAGCTGTTTTCCCTGTCAGGATGGCGCAAACTGTGTGAAAGGCAGAAACACACCCATACATAAATATAATATTCACACACTCCTTCACACCGGAGGTTTGAATTTATCATAGTTTAACCACCTCCTGGCCCGTGTTTTTTGGCAGTGAGAGGAAACCCGGAGAACCCAGAGGTAACCCAATTAGAGAAGCAAAAGAACATGCAAAACTTAACACAAACAGCAGCACAAGCGCAAGGTGGGAAACTTTGAGGCAACAAAATTACCTGCTGCACCACTGTGTGACTCTAATACAGAGCTTTTCTTTACTAATATTATACATGATTGTAAATGCAAATAAGAAGTAATTTAATGTGTAATGTGTAATGTGAATGCCCTGTTAATGTTTTACATCAGTTTTTCTGTGGATGCTTCACAAGTAACAGTATTGATGTTATTCGTTTTTTTAACAGCGTCATTTACACTTTGGTTCTTTTTATGCTTTGCACAGCGGTGTGACTGTGTACACACACCATAGATGATGGTGCCTGATTTTCTAATTATGTTATACATCCGCTACCATGGATGGTAGTGTTGCCAGCTCACAATCCCAAGTCCTCTGGTTGAAACCTGAGCTCCAGCTCTGAGTTTTGCATGTTTGTTTCCTTTTCCATGTGGCCTTCCTTAGCGATCTCCACCTCCCAAAAACATGCAAGTAAGTGTACTGATTACACTAAATGACAACTTAGATGAATGAATCAGCAATCATAAAAAAATCAGCAGAAAATCTCACTATAACATGCTAATGGAGGCAAAGCCATGTCTACAGCCATGCCTGTAAAAAGCTGACGGGAATTCACTCCTCCTTTAGATTCACACTAGAAAACTTCAGCACTTCATAGGATGAATGATCAGCAATTAGATCAGAATTAGATCAGCGAACATAGGATGCACATAATTGTGAACTGCTGCAGTCATTTAATTTTTCCCCAAATATCAGCCATAATTGTGTAACAATCAATCTTAGCTTTTGATGACCAGCACATTAATATGATTGCACCTTAAAGTTCAGCACACAAGGACACTCTGAAGAGGAAAAGGTCTCCAAAGGGCAGTTGAGATTGCTTTTAACAAAATGAGCTTCTGTGAGCCTCCTCTGGGGCCACACACACATAGGTCTTTTCTATCTTTGTGAGGACCTTGCACCCTGCACCCTGACAATTATTAATTCAGCTAATTTAAATTTAGTGTCTACACCTAAATCTAACCCTAACATTTACACTTCTTTTATTTGATTTTTTTAATAATAATAATAATAATAATAATAATAATAATATGAGGACATTTTGCTTGTAAAATCGATCAGATATTTCTATCCTTGTGTGGACGTTTGATGCCCACCATAATATAAAAACATATGCGTGCGTACACACACACACACACACCCCACGTGCACACTGTTGGAAATGCCTTTTTTTAGGATCATTTATCCTATCCTCGCATTTAGTAACGTATATTTGTACATAAATGAAATTATATTTGGAATGTGCATCAAATTAAATTGCATTTCATGAATGGACTCAGAGGCTGAAGTCGGAGGCTTTTTGTTTAAAGCCCATTAATCATTTATGAGCGATATCCCCTTACAGCAGCAAGCATCCTGCAACTCCATGCACATTTTGGGAAAGGCGAAAAAGCAGAAAGCCCTTTCACACACTCATACGCATGCACGCTCCTGTACACCAAACATTTTCCTTCTCCTCGTGGAAAATGATAATAAGCCACAAAATATCAATACATTCACAGTCAATGAAACTCAAGCCTTGTCATAGCATGCACCGTGTCATCATGATTAATAAAACTGTGTTACAACCTACCAGAGACACAATGGCGAGACTCCAAATATTCCGACTAATTAAAACCTTCCTCTTGCTTTGGCTTTGATAGACAAATCAGCTGGAGAGGACTAGTGTGGATGCAGTGCACTATCTCTGGAAGCGCAGGGGCTTATGGGGGACAGCCAATCACAACACTGCCGCTGTTACATATTCATGAGCCTCATTAGCATAACGGAATCCCAAAATGGAGGAATCTATTAAAATTCTACAGCCTGCCCTCTCACATTGTGTATCAGTGAACTTACCGATTGCTTACCTATTACTATCACTACTTAAACATTTTTTTCTGTTAACTTATGAGCTGCATTACAATTGCACACATCAGCACATCTGCACACATCTGCATAAGTTAACAGAAAAAAAATACTTAAGTGGTCAGTATCTATCAAAAGTGGTCCAAGGAAGGAACAGTGGTAAACCGGTGACAGGGTCATGGGCTTCCAAGGCTCATTGATGCATGTGGGGAGCGAAGGCTGGCCCGTGTGATCCGATCCAACAGACAAGCTACTGTTGCTCAAATTGCTGCAGAAGTTAATGCTGGCTCTGATAGAAAGGTGTCAGAATACACAGTGCATGACAACAAGTCAGGGCTGTTTTGGCAGCAAATGGGGGATCAACACAATATTAGGCAGGTGGTCATAATGTTATGCATGGTTGGTATATATATATATATATATATATATATATTTTTTGCATTTATTCTGATTCTGCATATATTCCCTTCCCCATTCTTCCCTTCTAGTAATAATTATTCATTTTTGTTGTCATTTTATTATTCTTACCATATTTTTTGTATATTTTTATTCTAGTTTATTTTTATGGCTCAGAGAGTAGAAAAGCATAATCTAGCCATGGGGGTCACAGTCCAGTGACTTCTGTGCCAGTCCCAAGCCCGGATAAATAGAGAGGGTTGCGTCAGGAAGGGCATCCGGCGTAAAACATTGCCAAATTTAACCATGCGAATCGTCAGTACGAATTTCATACCGGATCGGTCGAGGCCCGGGTTAACAACGACCGCCATCGGCGCCGTTGACCTACAGGGCGCCGGTGGAAATTGGGCTACTGTTGGTCGAAGAAGTAGAGGAGGGAGGAGAGTGCGCAGACAGAGAGAGAAGAGGAAAGGTAAGAGTGTAGGACTGAGAATAGGAACTCTGAATGTTGGTACTATGACAGGGAAAGGTAGAGAGCTGGCTGATGTGATGGAGAGAAGGAAGGTGGATATACTGTGTGTACAGGAGACCAGGTGGAAGGGTAGCAAGGCTCGTAGTATAGGAGCAGGATTCAAGCTGTTTTATTATGGTGTGGATAGTAAGAGAAATGGGGTAGGTGTGGTCCTGAAGGAGGAGTTTGTGAGGAATGTCCTGGAGGTGAAGAGAGTGTCAGACAGGGTGATGAGTCTGAAGTTAGAGATTGAAGGGGTGATGTTGAATGTTGTTAGTGGTTATGCCCCACAGGTAGGTTGTGAGTTAGAGGAGAAAGAGAGATTCTGGAGTGAATTAGATGAGGTGATGGAGAGTATTCCCACGGGTGAGAGAGTGGTGATAGGAGCGGATTTTAATGGACATGTTGGTGAGGGGAACACAGGTGATGAGGAGGTGATGGGCAAGTTTGGAGTTAAGGAAAGGAACCTTGAAGGACAGATGGTAGTGGACTTTGCTAAGAGGATGGACATGGGTGTGGTTAACACTTATTTTCAGAAGAGGGAGGAGCATAGAGTGACTTACAAGAGTGGAGGTAGGAGCACACAGGTAGACTACATCCTATGTAGAAGAGGCAATCTGAAAGAGATTAGTGACTGTAAAGTGGTAGTGGGAGAGAGTGTAGCCAGACAGCATAGGATGGTGGTGTGTAGGATGACTCTGATGGTCTGTAAGAAGAAGAGGCCAGAGATAGAGAAGAAAACCAAGTGGTGGAAGCTGAAAAAGGAGGAATGTTGTGAGGAATTTAGACAGAAGTTGAGGCAGGCTCTGGGTGGTCAGGTAGTGCTGCCAGATGACTGGGAAACTACAGCAGAAGTGATCAGGGAGACAGGGAGAAAGGTGCTGGGTGTGTCATCTGGAAGGAGGAAAGAAGGTAAGGAGACTTGGTGGTGGAATGAGGAAGTTCAGGATAGTATCCAGAGGAAGAGGTTAGCCAAGAAGAAGTGGGACATGGACAGGACTGAAGAGAATAGACAGGAATACAAGGAGTTACAGCGCAGAGTGAAGAGGGAGGTGTCTAAGGCCAAGCAGAAGGCATATGACGAGTTGTACACTAGGTTAGACACTAGAGAAGGAGAGAAGGACTTGTACAGGTTAGCTAGGCAGAGGGATCGAGATGGGAAGGATGTGCAGCAAGTTAGAGTTATTAAGGGTAGAGATGGAAGGGTGCTCACAAGTGAGGAGAGTGTACAGAGGAGATGGAAGGAATACTTTGAGGAGCTGATGAATGAGGAAAATGAGAGGGAAAAAAGAGTAGAAGGGGTGAACTCTGTGGAACAGAAAGTAGATAAGATTAGAAAGGATGAAGTCAGGAAGGCTTTGAAGAGGATGAAAAGTGGGAAGGCAGTTGGTCCTGATGACATCCCGGTGGAGGTCTGGAAGTGTTTGGGAGAGGCAGCAGTGGAATTTTTAACTAGTTTGTTCAACAGGATTTTAGAGAGTGAGAGGATGCCTGAGGAATGGAGAAGAAGTGTGTTAGTGCCGATCTTTAAGAATAAGGGTGACGTGCAGAGTTGCAGTAACTATAGGGGGATAAAGTTGATGAGCCATACAATGAAGCTATGGGAAAGAGTAGTGGAAGCTAGGTTAAGGAAGGGAGTGGAAATTTGTGAGCAGCAGTATGGCTTCATGCCCAGAAAGAGCACAACAGATGCAATTTTTGCTCTGAGAATTTTGATGTAGAAGTATAGGGATGGTCAGAGGGAGTTGCACTGTGTGTTTGTAGACTTGGAGAAAGCGTATGACAGGGTGCCAAGAGAAGAGCTGTGGTACTGTATGAGGAAGTCAGGAGTAGCAGAGAAGTATGTCAGAGTGGTGCAGGACATGTATGAGAGGAGCAGGACAGTGGTGAGGTGTGCTGTAGGTCAGACAGAGGAGTTCAATGTGGAGGTGGGACTGCATCAGGGATCAGCTCTGAGCCCCTTCCTATTTGCTATAGTGATGGACCAGTTGTCAGAGGAGGTCAGACAGGAGTCTCCTTGGACAATGATGTTTGCAGATGACATTGTGATCTGTAGTGAGAGCAGGGAGCAGGTGGAGGAAAACCTGGAGAGGTGGAGGTTTGCGCTGGAGAGAAGAGGAATGAAAGTCAGTCGTAGTAAGACTGAGTACATGTGTGTGAATGAAAGGGAGGGAAGTGGAACAGTAAGGTTACAGGGTGAAGAGGTGAAGAAGGTACAGGAGTTTAAGTACTTGGGGTCAACAGTCCAGAGTAATGGAGAGTGTGGGAAAGAGGTAAAGAAGCGAGTGCAGGCAGGTTGGAATGGGTGGAGAAAGGTGTGGGGAGTTCTGTGTGATCAGAAAATATCAGCGAGAATCAAGGGGAAGGTGTACAGGACAGTGGTGAGACCGGCCATGCTGTATGGTTTAGAGACAGTGTCACTGAGGAAGAGACAGGAGTCAGAGCTAGAGGTAGCAGAGCTGAAGATGTTGAGGTTCTCTTTGGGAGTGACAAGATTGGACAGGATTAGGAACGAGTACATCAGAGGGACAGCTCATGTTGGACGTTTGGGGGACAAAGTTAGGGAGGCCAGATTAAGATGGTTTGGACATGTTCAGAGGAGGGAGAGTGAGTATATTGGTAGGAGAATGTTGGACATGGAGCTGCCAGGCAGGAGGCAAAGAGGAAGGCCAAAGAGGAGGTATATGGATGGAATTAATGAGGATATGAAGCTAGTGGGTGCAAGGGTTGAGGATGCAGAAGATAGGGATAGGTGGAGAGAGATGATTCGCTGTGGCGACCCCTGAAGGGAGAAGCCGAAAGAAGAAGAAGAAGAGAGTAGAAAAGCATAAAAAATAAAATTTAAATGTGAATTTAAAGTAAACAGTAGCTTACAAAGCTGTAGCTTGTAAAAAATACTGCTAATTATTTAAAGTCTGGTATTCAGAGGGTAAGTAAGGAATAAAAACCATGCTGTTAAAAGGAAATTAATCCATGCCAGAGTGGTGTGATGTTGCCTAATATAAAGCAGAGCACCATTAACACCCAAAAGTGGTCTATTTTACAATTACAACACATCACAAACTGTGTTATTCTGCACAATTTGCTAATAGTTCAAATTAAATCAACTTAAAAAGTTAAAAGTAAATCAACATTTTACTTTTTTTTTTACTATTTATACTTTCATAATTAAAGCTTAAAGCTGTGGAACATACACAAGACAACTTAATTTTCCCAGTATGTAATAACAGCTGTAATAAATAGATACTATCAGCTAATAACAACTATGTTCAGCATCTTTTTTCCTTCCCTTGAAGTTAATAAGAAAAAAAACAAGAGAAACCTCTAAACACAAACTTCTCCTTCCATACCCATCATTACAAAGCAATGACACCTGATATTTAACCTAAATTTTAAATAATTGTCTTCTTATAGAAGGCATTACAATATCAGAGATTCTACATTCACTGAGCACTTTATTAGAGACACATACTAATTCTGGGTAGGCCCTGACTTTGCTCTAAATACAGTCTTCATTCTTCTTGGCATGAATTCCACAAGATGCTGAAAACATCCCTTTGAGATTCTGGTCCATTTTGACATGATTGTATCACGCAATAGCTGCAGATTTTTTTCTCTCTTGTTCTACCACATCCCAAAGTTGTTCTCTTGAATTCAGATATAGTGACTGGGAAGACCACAGAAGAACAGTGATCTCATTGTCATGTTCATGGAACCAGATTGAGTCAACATTTGCTTTGTGACATGGTGCATTATAATGCTGGAAGTAGTCATTAGAAGATGTTAAATTGTGGCCATGAATTCAGCAACAAACTGGCTTGTGGCATTCAAGTAATGATTGATTGGTATTAACAGGCCCAAAGTGTGCCAAAGATCCTTCCCCACACTGTTAGACCATCTCCACAAGACTGAACTACTGATATAAGGTAGGTATGGATTTATGCTGTTGGCACCAAATCCTGACTTTATCATCTGTGTTCCTTAGCAGAAATTCATCAGACCATGCTACATGTTCCAGTCTTTCCCTGTCCAGTTTTTGTAAGTCTGTGCCCTCAGCAGCCTCAGCTTTCTGTTCTTGGCTGACAGAAAGTGACATGGTCTCCTGCTGTTGTATCAAATCAATGTTCGACATATACATTTGAGATGTTTTGCTGCTCACCACAATTGTGCAGTCTGATTATCTGATTTACTGTAGCTTTTCTGTCTGCTTTAACCAGTCTGGACATTCGTTGTTGATATCTGTTTTTGCGGGAAATCCCAAGAAATAAGCAGTTAACAAGTAAACAAATACTCAAACCACACTATTGTCAGGGCTGCTGTTATTGAAAATTAATCATCACCCCCTGAGCAATCATATATGTCAATTCAACACCAATTCAAATTTTCATACTGTTAATTAATTAAAGACTGATCATCAAAGAACCAATGAGAATAAGTGGTATATGGTTTATTTGATTATGAAATTGAATACAAATTAAAGAATTAAAAAAAACAATAATAACCAAATCAGAGAAGCACCATAAATAAAAAATAATATGTTCAGTAAAGGAACGTTATGTGACCAAGGCTCATTGATGCACATGGGGAGTGAAGGCTGGCCAGTGTGATCCAAAAAAACAGACGAGCTACTGTTGCTCAAATTGCTGCAGAAGTTAATGCTGGTTCTGATTGAAAGGTGTCAGAATACACACTGCATGACGGGTCAGGGCTGTTTTGGCAGCAAAAGTTATGTCTGATCGGTGTATAACGTTTACACGTTATGTACCTCCACGTCGCTAGATGGCGGTGTTCATTTTGTCTCGCACCTCTGCACTGCGCTGATGAAAGAACTCCCGGAAGTGCTGTAACGCGGTCCTTTCCGGCTCCGGTCTCTCAACAAGCGCAAAGGTAGGTAAAATCTGAAGCTGGAAAATCCAACAAAAATCAGATCAATCATTGGATATGTGGACTATTTTTAAATCGAATCTGTAAAAACTGTACTTTGTATGCATATCCTTGACAGTCTTTCGTGAATTAAAACTTTGTTTTACTTTATTTTTTGATTGTGAATATGTGTCGGTTACAGTATGCTAAGATGGAAGCTAGAAATCGTATGTTTAGCACCAGCAGCTAAATATGTCACGGAATAATTTTTTAATTTACTGATATTTACTTTAAAAACACGCAAATATCGTCAGTGTACACAGAGTGGTGAAAGTTTGTGGCGGAAGTCAGAGGGGGAATGTTTAGCTTGATAGCTCAGTAAGAGCCGGGTAATGTGCTAATGGAGGAAGCCAGTATGAAGATTTATTGCAGTGGAAAACCTTTTTTTTGAAATTGTAATAATTGTGCAGCCGTTTGTTATATCACCTATTTTTGTGTTTTTGCATCGCTGCTGAACAACTATGTTTAATGGCTGGGTCAGACAGTCAGTTTTCCAAACTGCCTGCACTAATGAGTGATAAAGTAAAAAGGATGATGTACAAGAGCTGTTCTTGCACTAGACTCTAAAATTGTATGAATAAGTTTTTCTCTCTGACATCCTCCTGCCTAAATTCTAACATCGCTGTATCTTCTGTTTCTGTAGATGTTAATGCCCAAAAAGAATCGTATTGCCATCTATGAGCTCCTCTTTAAAGAGGGCGTGATGGTGGCTAAGAAAGATGTGCATCTGGCTAAGCACCCGGAGCTCGCTGACAAAAATGTGCCCAACCTTCACGTAATGAAGGCCATGCAGGTAAGTGTTTCTGTAACCTTGTCTATGTGCACATCCTGAAGTTTCTGTGTGCTACAGTTTATAAGTAAAGTGCTCTGAGGGCTACAGCTCTGTTTGGTGTGGTTGTGAACTTACCTGGAGTGCTTGTCGACACTACAGATACTTTCTTTTGAGTATGCACATCATTTGGTTTGTGCTGATCGTAACACTCCTTGTTAGAGGTTCACAAATGTAAATGGGGTTGTTCAAGCTTTAAGCCTTATCTTAGGCTTTTGTGACTTTAAAACTGTTACTTAAATGTTTCTCACATTTTCTGTAATGTTTGTAATGGCATTATTAAATGCCTATGCAAATACATAAGGATTGGTGTGTATGTAGTGTTTAGTTGCAAATATAAAAAAGGACCAATTCATTTGTATCCAAAGATGTAGGTGAACCACAGGTAAAATCTGCGTGTTTCTAAGGTGGCATAGGTCCTTGATGGTGTCATTATTGACTGGTTTTTATTGTGAATGTGTATACACTGATCAGGCATAACATTATGACCACCTGCCTAATATTGTGTTGGTTGCCCTTTTGCTGCCAAAACAGCCCTGACCCGTCATGTAGTGTGTATTCTGATACCTTTCTATCAGAACCAGGATTGATGACTTCAGCAATTTGAGCAACAGTAGCTCATCGGTTGTTTTGGACCACATGGGCCAGCCTTCTCTCCCCATGTGCATCAACGAGCCTTGGCCAACCATGCCCCTGTTGCCGGTTCACCACTGTTCCTTCCTTGGACCACTTTTGATGGATACTGACCACTGCAGACCGGGAACACCCCACAAGAGCTGCAGTTTTGGATATGCTCTGACCCAGTCGTTTAGCCATCACAATTTGGCCCTTGTCAAACTCGCTCAAATCCTTACTCACCCATTTTTTCCTGCTTCTAACATCAACTTTGAGGACAAAATGTTGACTTGCTGCCTAATATATCCCACCCACTAACAGGTGCCATGATGAAATGAACAACACTGATTATCTCCTCACCTGTCACTGCTCATAATGTTATCCCTGATCGATGTATTATACATATATACATACAATATAAATATACTTTATTAGTGTCTGAAGACTTGAGCATTAAAAAACAGTACAGTGCAGATGTTTGTGTAAAAACCATATTCTTATTGGTTTTCTGTAGTGGCCCCTTAAGGAAATTTCTCTGAATTCACATGTAGCAATTTTATTATTATTATTATTATTTTTTTTTGAGTAAGTGATGTGTCTGCCTTTAACGTCTTGACAGTCTCTGAAGTCCTGCGGGTATGTCAAAGAGCAGTTTGCATGGCGCCACTTCTACTGGTACTTGACCAACGAGGGCATCCAGTACCTGAGGGATTTCCTTCACCTGCCCCCTGAGATTGTACCTGCCACTCTGCGCCGTCAGACCCGTCCTGAAACAGCCAGACCCCGTCCCAAGGGTAAAGACTTCCCTCTCTATTATGTGGAGCTTATAATCATTACTTGGAAGCATTATTTTGTGTAAATGACTATTTTGGGATTAAGAAGACTTCAAGGTCTTTACTGCAGATTAAATGGCAAGAAAATTAAGTCCAATTCCATTTCACCTTTCAGGTCTGGAGGGAGAGAGACCAGCACGTCTGGCACGTGGAGAGGGAGACAGAGATGCCTACAGGCGATCTGCAGCTCAGCGTAAGTACACAGCATGTGCTGTCACAGTATAGAGTAGATCAGCATATCCTTTATCCAGGAGCAACTCTGACAACACAGTCAGGAACACACAGTACTGGTGTATTACTGGATGCACTCTTATATCTGCGTTGTCGGTCAGTGTTAAATCTCAACCTTGTAATCATCCCTTGTATGTCTTTACCCTGCAGTGCTTTTGATTTGATAGTTGTATGAAGTCTGACTAATTCTTTGTGTTTCTGTAGCTGGAGCAGACAAGAAGGCTGAAGCAGGTGCAGGAGCTGCTACAGAATTCCAGTTCGTAAGTACTGCTGCTTTATGTACAATTGTTTTCCAATGTAACTGTCCATTGTTGGGATTTAAGGGATCATGCTAACTTTTTTCCCCCTCCCCTTCACACAGAGAGGTGGCTTTGGGCGTGGCAGAGGACAGCAGCCACAGTAATTTTCCACATTCTCTGTATAATAAAGCTTGGAAAACATTTAAGCTTGAGACTTTTTTTTCTTTCCTGTATTGTCTGCTTTTAGATTAGGATTGGATCAGATGATCCAATTTTTAGTTTAACAGTATTTTTGTGCAGCAAATGCATTTGGTTTTGGTTAAGTTCATGTTTCTCAGTGTAACATTTGACCACAGGTTATATTCAGATTTTCAGAAGTTCTCCCAAGGCTGAGAAGTGGGCTTTCAATGTTAATGTGTCTGGATTAGATAGTGTGAGCAATCAAATAATTTGATTAGTAATATAGACAATGACAGGTTAATAGAATAAAAACAACTAAATACTAATTATTTTAGCTTCCTGTTTAGATTGGGAAGTCATCCCATTTCATCAACAGCTTAGCAGTTGCCCATCAATTTAAAAAGCTCCCCCTCTTACACTACCAACCTTCAGGAGTTCTAGGTTAAGTTTTTGAGAGTATGTGTCAGGGAATAATTTGAGCCTGACTTTTAACTGAATATTTTCATTCACTGAGTCACTTATAGTAACGGTAAACTAAAGCAGCATGAAAAGTGATGTCACTACTAAACCTAAGGCATTCTGTATATCAGAAGTTGTCACCTATCTATAAAAAAGTTGATTTAGGATTAGGGTTTTTTCATTTCCTTTTGTATTGTGAGTAAGCACGTCACAAATATGGATAATATTCAGTAATGAGTGCTAAAGTTTCCCCAGGAATGTGTTGGCACTGAATAAATATGAAAAGTACAGGAGTAATGTGAAATACTGATGTTTATTTGTTGGCACATTTAATTACATTCTCATACTGGTATATTCCACAATCCCAAAATCACAACGCAAATGTTCCAGGTACGTTTGTTGAACTGAAAAAGGTCACAGCTTTATGGGCTGTATAAGTGATGTAGGTGTTTATAGGCAGCAGCCCTTTTTTTTGGAGCAAGTAGCAAATGTGAAATGCATGTTTTGTTTAAAATATTTTACTAAATAAAGCTGGTGAATTGATTATAATCTACAAGTTTACATTCAGGGTCTGATGCATTACACTGGCTCTGTGCTTATAAGGTGCAGCATTGAACTGTGTCTAGGTCAAATTCAGTCTGCACAGAAAATCTAGTAGTTACCAATCCTTAAGATTTGTTTGGTATTTTTGAAATCTTCCAAACAAAAAAAATGTAAAAAGGCCTTTTGTTTCAATAAGATCCAGGAAAGAAAAAATCTTTAATCATACAAACATTTGTGTATGCAAGTGATTGTGCTTTGGGACATTCTTAAGATTCTCAAGTCTGTAGCCTTTAGCCAAAAAACAGACCACATCTACATGGAGAAAGAATTACATTATAATTGTAAACCCAGCTATATTACTAAGTAATAATCTAGCAAAAGTGATTTTAGTGTTATGTGAATAAGATACAAATTAGTCATATCTAGCAAAATATTAATTATGAATTGGTTCAGTTGGCCTGCATCAATTTTTTTTTTTGCTTGCTCAGAATGAATTAAAAAAAAAATCCTAGCAACAAAATGATCAGCTCTGTAATCTGCTTGTCTATACATTTACACCCACGAGCTCAAAATTAATTCTCAGATAAATGATTGTGTCAAAACTGGATCTGAACAAAGAAATCGAAGGAAACAAGAAACATTTAAAACCTGCACCTACAGTAACTTAAACAGCCCAAAAAGAATACATTCCCAAACATCCTACTTGGGGGCTTTAACAGTTCCACTGTCATTCACCAGAAACTGTGCGTACCATCAGCATACCCAACGTGAAAAACCACATACTGTATTTTGACTTTTTGAATTTAGTCTACACAGGGAAAAAAAAAAAGTCTGGCTAACTACAGTGGCTCCAGATTCACAGTATTGTGCCAACTGCTGCATGCCATCAGAAGGGCAGTAAGCAGCCTGGCTAAGACAACTTACTAGACAAAGAGAAAATGAGAGGAATTAAGTAGGGGAGGGTTACAATCCACATTTCTTATATTTTAAAACAAGGTCTCAGTTATACAAGCCCTGTTTAGCTCTGCAATGTTTATTTTATTTTTAACAGCATATTATAGTTCCTGTCGAGCAGATGCAAGTGCTCGACTGAGGTGCCAATGGTTTTTTGAGAGATGAAGGGAAAAAACTGCAGAGACCAACATAAATAATACCATACCATCCCATCCAAATCAAGATGGTACAAGGTAACAAGAGGCCACATCAGCCTTCATGCAGTTGGCATAAGCCTTTTTACAAGCTTAAAATAATCTGGTGGATGACTAAGGCATGTGGGTTTTCTGTTGGAACATTCAAAGGGACTGTTTTTGAACCAACTGAAATGTGCCTTCAGTGTTCTAAGGATAAAATCAGATTTTTATTTGAAATCCTCTGGTAATTTCTGGGATATATGTCAGGTGGTCTGGGAAAACCCGATGGATATCGCTGTGACTGAATTCATCAGAAAAACCAAAAAATTTTTTTTTTTTCTTTTTTTTCAATGACAGTAATTTACTAATGTCTCTACTTTGAAGAAATACATTCTACAAAAATGACAAAATGACACAGTAAGAAGAGACGACCATGAGGCTTGGGTTTAAATACTGAGACTGACTTCATATTGTAAACTTATAATTCCTCAAAACTGGACTGTAATGTTTTTCCAAAAGTAGATTTATTTATAAATATAGAGGCATTTTTGAGTGGAATCTTGCGATAAATCCAATTTTCTATGATTCTGGGGTCTGAACAAGTTTGACTTGGGAAATACATGCAAAAGAGAAGCATATTTCAGTTCAGGAAACAGACATGTCAAAATCTAACAATGTGAAGGGTTTTCCCAAGTCACCAAACATAAAAGAAAAAGCACATCAGTAATGGGTCCATATTTAGTTTTCACTGTTACCCTGGCCTGACCTACCAGGTCCAGTAAAGAGCTCCGTAATAGGAGACACTAACAAATTAAAAAGGCGGGATCCATTCGATATGTGCCTATTAAGGTTTTTTTTTCCCAAGAAGCTATCCTGTTGAATCCTCCAACGTTCATAAACGTCAACTTATAAACTCTACAACCTTGTCATGCATTTTGATTTAAGTGGTTCTGAGTGGCGATTTGTCTTTCCCCTCCCTTCACTATCATCACCAACAACATTGAAATTACTGGACCAGTAGGACTCGCCATCAGCCATACATGGATGCAAGCAGTACACAAAACTCATCAGTTATCATCACGAGCTGCTGGCTTACCCTGCTTGCTTTCAATAATTGCTGGCCTTGTAAACATGTTTGGGGGTTTTACTATCACGTAAAAGTCGGTGTTCACACATTTAGGCACCACTCTAGTAAAGAAACAAGCATAATTAAATCAGGGTGTGTATTTCATCAACCCATAAGATATTTACAAAATGGCAAGAGGGCAAAAAAAGGGAGGAAGAAATCACTCAAGAGACCTACTGACACCAAATACAGGTTGAACATTCATCAGATCCCAAACTTGTAAGACAAATAAATATCAGTGCTCATGCAAACCAACTGACCTCTCACCAATTCCATCTGTCCAGGCATCTAAGCATTTTCTTCTCATTGCTGGGGGGGTGGGAGGAGGTGGTTTCCGAGAACAAACACATACTCACACTACTCACACAAATGCATGCTCACTCGCTCTCACATACAAGAAAAAAAATGGATGCGTAAAAAATACTGAAAGCCTCAAGCATAAGCACTAGGCTACGTGTATTTACATCACAACAGTAAAAAGTAGTTCTTGCATTCATTTAACCTCACACTTGGGTCACAGAGGGCACTAAAGGAAGAATGAGTAAAAGGAGGGGTGTTTCATGCAACTGTCCATTTTTAAGGAGAGGTTGGAGGGAAAAAAAAAAACAGAGTAGAGAGCGACAAACATTGAATTTACATTTACAAAACATGTTTTTGAATATTTACCCAACACTTTGTCAAGTTTGTGCCACCTCTCTGGCACCTAAAAAAAGGGTTGGCAAGGCAAACTGTATTTTAAGAGAAAAGGAAAAAGAGCGGGGGGAGAGAGAGAGAGAGAGAGAGAGAGAGAGAGAGAGAGAGAGAAAGAGAGAGAGGAAAAAAAGAATACTGAAAGAATAAGAGCGAGAGTGGTGGCGGAAGCATCCGGAGTGTCAGTGTTATGTGTTAGTTATCTGATGTCAGAGACAGAGCTCTGATTGATGTTGTAGCTGGGTGAGAGGTCCTCAGCTATCGTGGCCACTAGAGGAGTGCCGTTGCTCGTCAGACAGCTCTCTTGTAGCGCTTCGAAGTAGGTGGCCTGCACTGGCTTGTGACACTGCAACACTTGTATTGCATCGTCTATTTTAAACCATTCCCTTTTTCTTCCTGTCAAAACAAGAGGGTGAATGTGTGCTGAGTTAGGTAGACTAGCGCTAATATTTCATTTCAATTGCTTGAAATGACCATGATACACCCTCACCATCCACTGTATTAGGCACACCAGCCATTCAGAAAATCATGCAGATGCAGGTAACTTTCACATTAAACATCAGAATGAGGAACAACTGTGATCTCAAATGTGGCATGGATGTTGGTGTGAGATTTGCTGGGTATTTCACTGCTGAGAGTTTCATACGCATCAGTCTCAGTGTTTATGCAGTATGAGGCAAAATACCAAAACACTGAGTGACAGTTCTGTGGCTGGAAATGCATTGTTTATAAAAGTAAAATGACCAGATTTGTTCAAGCTGCCAGGAAGGATATAGACAAACAAAAATATTCACTCTGTACCACCGTGGTGGCCAGAAAAGCGTCTCCATATGAACGTCACATCAAACCTCGACCACATCGGGTTCTGCTCCCGTCAGCCAAGAACATTAAGTCTGAGGCTATCACGGGTACAGACTCATCGACACGAGTGGAACCTGATGTGTTCTTCCGTCTGAGCTCGTCCACCTCAAGGTTCAGATCCCTCTCGTCAACAAAGTGTTTTAGCCTGCACCATTTTGTTAAAACACTAACTAGCTGGCACCAACAAGCATTCCACAGTTAAAGTCACAGAGATCACACACTATCTTCATTCTGAAATTTGATGTGAAGATTAACTGAAGCTCTTGATCTGTATCTGCATGATTTGATTGACTGTGCTGCTGCCAAATGATTAGCTGATTAGATAACTACATGAATATGAATGTTTAGAGGTGTTCATAAAGTGAATGGTGAGTACAGTTTTGAAAAGAAACCTGAGTAAAATGCTTTCAAGTGGTCTGAAATTTGCATGCGCATTTGTAAACACAAGACAACCCTACACTTACCAATGTTTACAGAGTCTTCCCAGTCTTCCAGTACTTCTTTTACAATGAGAACATATACATACGTCCTGTGTTTCCTATCCTGGTTCTGAGTGTGGGGAGAAAAAATATAATGAAATGTAGCAGCTTTAAATGTAACAGGGATTAAAGTTGTTAAAGGGGAACTGAAAAAAAACATTAGACCATTATATTATTGGTCCAAAAGAATAATTCAAACCAAGTGTTTGGATTCATCATCATACCTAATTTGCATGGAAGTGAGACAGCCTCGGATTCAACACAGTGCTGGTTTTGTGAAGGGTCATGTGTTATTTGCTAGCGTGAACTTAGGGTTATAAATAACACATGATCTTCAAGGCCTGCCAAGATTCATTTTGTAATACATTACTAAGTTGGCTTTTTTATTTCGTTGACATTTTTGTTAAAGGTTTCCTTAATTACACACACTGCCACCATGTTACATGCTGGAGTTGTCCTTCAAGGCACAGAAGTACAGGACATTTCATACATAACTTGTCATTATGTGAGATCAAGAGAAAATATCCATCAAATATTGTACAGCAACAAATATGTAAAAGAAGCTAATCATCCAACCAGTGAAACATGACCACAAATGAAACAGCTTGTTTCATTAGCTACATCAGGAATATAATTTGGATAAATTCCTTAAAACAATGTAGTCATTTTTTTTTTTTTTTTTTTACATTCAGTGCTCTAAAAAGACTTCTCTAACTCTATATCCGTAAATGATAAGACTTCCAGTACAGTTCTAACATACATAATCTTTCCATGCGTAACTTTCCAAATGATCAATAGACCACATCCCTAATCACCTCATCCTTACTTATTAAAATGCTGCATGGTATGTTCCCTTGGGACCCTCTGCACTGCACACTTTTGTGTTTGAGCTGAAGTAGTTCAGTGAGTGCAGTACTTCCTGACTAGAATCACAATCACTACTGCAGGAACACTGTATCATCAGTTTGCTATGTGATACTCACCTCAAATATTCCTACTAGTCTCCCTAAAGTGCCCTTGACACCGGCCTGTTGGAAAAGGGGAGAAAAAAAAACAATACTACAGAATTTAACACTCATACAGCAGCTGAATGCTTAGTAATGCGATTACACAAACCCAACAGTACAAAGAGAATAAAAAAACCTGATCTGATGAACGGGAGTGATGACAAGATGCGTCATTTGACATTTAATGATAACCTGCTGATCTGACACCACCACCTGTTTTATCTTTGATCATGTGAATTACTCCACGGCCTTGCATCATTTAACATAAAAGCAAATATTAGAAACAGAAACCTTGCAGTCTGTCTATTTGCAAATTATAAAACTATTATTTAAAACTATATAAACACTGACAACGGATAAACTAGTCAATGAGCACTTTATTAAGAACACCTGTACACCTACACATTCATGCAATTATGTAATCAGCTAATCGCATGGCAGTAGTATGATGAATAAAAGCGTGCAGATTCAGGGCAAAAGCTTTAGGTAATATTTACATCTACCGTCAGACTGGGGGAAAATGTGATCTCTGTGATTCTGGCCGTTGCACAATTGTTGGTGCCAGACAGGCTGGTTTGAGCATTTCTATAACTGCTGATCCCCTGATATTTTCATGCACAACAGCCTCTACAATTTACTCAAAATGGGGCATTAAAAAAAAACATCCAGTGATCGACTGTTCTGCAGACAGAAAGGCCTTGTTGAAGCGAGAGGTCAATGGAGAATGACCAGACTGGTCAAGCAGACAAAGGGTGCAGTAATTCAGATGGCCACTCTGTACAATTGTGGTAAAAGCATCTGAGAATGAACCTTGACATGGGAGGGCCTACAACTGCAGAAGACCATTGTCAGGTTCCACTTCTGTCAGCCAAGAAGAGAAAAAAACTAAAAACAAACAAAAAAAAAAACATTTGCCGATCTTCTAAAGGATACTTCCAGCACGATAATGCACCATGTCAAAAAACAAATTTGTCTCAAACTGGGTTCATGAACATGACAAAAAGTTCAGTCTTCCCCAGTGCTCTTCCCAGTCATTGGTTCTGAATCCAGTAGAGCACCTTTTGGATGTGGTAGAACAGGAGATCACAGCATCAATGTTCACCTGAAAAATCTCCAGGAATTGTGAGAGAATCATATCAGCATGGGGCAGAATCCAAAGAAATGTTTTCCAACATCTTGTGGAGACCATGCCTTAAAGAATTGAGGCTGTTTTGAGAGCAAAAAGAAGCTCACCCAGTATTAGTACAGTAGAAGTTGCTTTCGGCTGCTCCCTGTTCGGGGCCGCCACAGCGGACCAACTGGTCCGCACAACAACTTGGCACAGGTTTTACGCCGGATTCCCTTCCTGACACAACCCTCACATTTTTTTCCAGGCTTGGGACCGGCACTGCATCCAGTGGCTGGGGTTTGGGCATTGGCTGGGAATCGAACCCAGGTCTTCATAGTGTTCTTAATAAAGTGCTCTGTGAGTTTAATCAGTGTTTCAGAAAATTGGCCCAGTGCGTAAACAGCCTTGAAGTAAGACACTCTGAAAACAGTGTGAGCAACAGCTGCCAGAATCCAGATACACACCAAAATAAAATTAAAAAGAGCAATACTGATGAAATCCTTAAACTAGCTACTTGAACATTTTATAGAATTTATTTCTGAGATTCTGTTTTACTGTTAAACATCTCCCACTTAAATAAAGCTACAAAGATAATTCAAGGAAGACGGTAATTGAGCACTTGAGAACTATTGACACTCCCATAGCAGTTTTACAAAGAATCTGAAAACCCAATTCTCATTATGAGAAGGTAATTGCTTGTGACAGTCTTGCAATGCATAGAAAAATAAATTACACTTATCTATCATTAGGTTGACTTATTTTTTGGTACTTTAATTTACTTTGTCCTTTTTAATCTGTCCCCATTGTTTTATCATCTTATTTAGTCTCTGTATGTGAACGTGTTCAGGTAGGCAGTGCGCATGTAGTTGTTCTATATAGCTTTATTTTTAACATGTACAGATAATCCACAATACAATAATAAATGATCAGAACCTATCAAGCCCCAAACGACACTCTAACCTGAGTTATTTAAATGAATTGATTTTAATTTTTTTCAGAATAAATTATGCTCATTATTATTTCCAACTGTCTGAAACACTGCTTTTTCCACTGTAGCCTCAGATTCTGGCTTGAACTAATCAAGCCCTTTTCCTCTGAGAATAAGGCAGCATCAACAGAATTGCCACTCACTTGATGTTTTTTGTTTTTCCACACCATTCTATGTACATTTTAGAGACTGCTGTTGGTGTAAATGCTAGGAGATCAGCAGTTTTAGAAATACTCAAACCAGCCTGTCTGGCACCAAAAATTATACCATGATCAAATAACTTCAATAACTCAGATAGAATTTTTTCCTCATTCTAATGGTTGATGTTAACATTACCCAAAGCTGCTGGGCCATATATGCCCGATTCAAAGCATTGCACTACTGCCACATGATTGGTTGATTAAATAATTGCACGAATGAGTAGGTGTTCCTAATGATGCCCAGTGCTCAGTAAGTGTTATTGATATAAAAAGCTATAAAATGGCTTTTAATGTGTATCACAAATCAGCTACTGTTTAAAAGCAGTTTTGCAAGTATTTTTGCATCAGTTTTATATGCTGAAAAAATGTTTGCCAAACTGATCGATTTCCCTGACCTTGCATATGATTTTTACTACAAATGGAGAGCTCATTGCTCTTTTAACAGCACCACTGTCACTTTTCATTATGAAAGCTTCTGACCAATTCTACAAGCTATTATTCCAGCACATTGAAGCAAGGTATCAGTCATATAAAGATCTTAGGTTCGCACTCTCTGGGCACCCAAAGAGGCTTCGGCTATCGCTGGAGATCAGCCGAACTGGAGTTCAGCCAAGGTGTAGAATAAAGAGCAGTAGTTAATCTGAGTGGAATGCCCTTTAGCACTTGTCTGTAAAATGATCAGCCTCTACACATGAGTGATGAGAGAGTATCACAAGAAGCTATGATCAGGACATTAGGGTCAGCTTAGAACAGTCGTATAAGCATACAACAGCACCATGTGTCGGTGACACAAAACAAATAGCTTCACTTGATAGCGAGCACAGTTTTCATCAATATAATAGCCTTTTGTTTTAAATCTGTTAAGAGGTAATGTGCTATGGTTGTTATTATAATTTTTAATCCTCACTGGCTATTTTGGGCTTTGTGACACTGTATAAGGCTACAACACAGTGATCCAAGTTCAGTACTACATTAATAAACACAAAACCCCCCCACAAATATCAGTAAATGCTCTGACCTCTTCACACACTTCTCGAACAGCAGCAACGTTGGGCTCTTCCTCCGGTTCCATTCCTCCTCCGGGCACAATCCACTTATCAGGATGTCGGCTGCTACTCACCAACAGCACCTGAATAAACACACAGTAGCCATCTGATCCAGCACACAATATCATTTTCATTACATTCATGATTTAGGGATCTTATAACTTTTTGGGAAAATACTGTTCTTTAACTCAGGATTCATATCAGTGTGGACAAATTAATCACTACATTTTGCAACTTTTTAGACTCCTTTAGTTCAATATTTTCGAAAAACA
This sequence comes from Hemibagrus guttatus, assembly GCA_033459395.1. Lineage (NCBI taxonomy): Eukaryota > Metazoa > Chordata > Actinopteri > Siluriformes > Bagridae > Hemibagrus > Hemibagrus guttatus. The sequence goes on from JAUCMX010000001.1 coordinate 22,006,757, forward strand.
CAAATCTAGCAACTGTCCTGCACTTGATATTGCTCTCCACCTTAAATCACAGCTGCTGTCTGTACAAGTTGAGAGAATGAGTTCAGTCAACTCACTGTTAGCGTGCAAAACCTGGCTGAGTTGCACATGTCTGCCTGCGTTTTCAACAACCAATCACTGACCAGCATTGTTCCTAACAACCAATCACCTCTGTTGTCCCACCTCCACACTTCTGTGTTATTAGTTAGTTTTAAACTCTCTTCTTGGCTCCATAAGTAATGAAATTGTTTTCCATCTGTAACTTAGTTTTATATATATATATATATATATATATATATATATATATATATATATATATATATATATATATATATATATATATATATATATATATATATATAAATAAAAATATAATGTGTGTGTGTGTATGTAATAAACCCAGAAATGACAAGAATATATTATTTACTATTCTTTAGTATTATTCATTCATTGTCTACCGCTTATCCGATCTATTCTCGGGTCACAGGGAGCCTGTGCCTATCTCAGGCGTCATCGAGCATCAAGGCAGGATACACCCTGGACCAAGTGCCAACCCATAGCAGGGCACACACACACACACTCATTTACTCACTACGGACAATTTAGAGGTGCCAATCAACCTACAATGCATGTCTTTGGACTGGGGGAGGAAACCGGAGCACCCATAGGAACCCTCCGAGGCACGGGGAGAACATGCAAACTCCACACACACATGGCGGCGGCGGGAATCGAAATTAGTATTATTTATTTACCATCTATTTTAATACAATACTACTCTGTCATTTGAGAAACTTTTCCTTCTTCAGGCAACACATTTTGATATGCAAATAATCATGACAAAATTATGTATATGCATTATCATTTGAGACATTATCAACTTTTTGAGCACACATGAGCTACATTCCCCTTAAAGCTAAACGTTAGACTCATTAGTATTGTTGATTCAAGCTACATTTTCAGCCATATAAAATTTCAGATTTCATGCTGCAAATGAGTGGCTTGACAAATCTCGCATTGAACATGGGGCAAAACATAACGCTGACCACAATCAATCCTCCGATTTTCTCTGAGTCTCAAGAGCCAGTTCAGTTACTGCGAGGATGCAGATATTGTCTTAATATTTAGAGCTCTGAGATCAGCATTGTATTGAGAGTAAAAAACATGGCACCAGTGCTCCTGCTTAAGTCTGAACAAAGTAGTTGGTACATGCCAAACAGATGCCTTCCCTTGTTTTGGCATAAACTGTGAACAGCAGGAAAAAACATTTCCATGGAAAATGAAACAAGTTACCAAAAGTATACACAAAAAGTGAAGCAGTTCAAAAAGATAACCTTAGCTAATCCAGGCCTGTTAGTTTATAGAGCTACAGCAGTTACATAAGTATTTGCCCCCCATACCCCCCCGATACCCCCCCGACACCCCCCACCCCCTTCTTGACCCTTTCCCCATTTTGTTACGTTACAGTCTGGAGCTAGATCTAGTTTCACATTAATTGAGTGAATATTTATTCAATCACATGCTTATTTTTATTTGTAAATCAAACAATATCTATTTCCATCCACATCAGTATTGTGGGGTATTTTGTGTACATCCATAACATACATAAAAACAATAAAGTTAATTTCTGTTCCAAGTAGTAACGCTACGAAAGGCTGAAAAGTTCACAAGGAGGGTGAATACTTATGCAACAGACTGTATTCCGTTAACAGTTTACCTCGGCGTTTAAAACCATAATTCAGATTAGCACTATCATTATCACTGAATAAATAAAAACAGAATTAAAAAACAGCTAGCATTTTAGGTGCTAAGATGTCTAGCTCACACACACAGAGCTTCCATAGTGAGTAGGCTTGCTGGCTAGCTAGCAGACTGTTTCCACACAGCCACTTTACGGTGTCATCACAAAACACGAGTCTTTTACATGCTGCACTGATCCTGATCGGGAAAAGACACGCGTTTCCGTCCAGCAGAATCATTATTCTTTACAAAGTTGTGAGCGGATTGCAGCCACATCGCTACCCGACAGCCTCACGACTAGCTGCTAACCACTTTAGCATTTTCATTGACAAATCGCACCGTCTAACTTAGCTAGCTAACTGTTAGCCCGCTACAACAGATGTTACCTTTTCAATAAGAGTTATTGAATCTCAGCATTTGAGGTTTCCTCATTCTAGCGAAAAGGTGCGTTTATATCCTAAAAGAGTTTGTGAATAGTAAGCATTCGGTTCATTAAAATGTGATCAGCAGTCTTTATCACGGCCCGCAGAATCCCCGGCCTCACCTCCTCCTCGGTCTCGCTCCTGAAGCACAGGCAGGCGGCCCGCTTCTTATACCCATCTCCATCATAGGTGCGAGTTTGGTTAGACTTCAGCTTCATCATCTCGGCACGTCGGGAACTGGCTAAAATCAGAGCGCAAACCTCCGGGAGATGACACGGCTTCACACGCAAAGTTCACGAAAGGAAACCCCGCGTTTTCAGTGTAAGAAGTAAGTTCTTCTACGCTTCATTTTTCTAAAGCCAAGCGCATCTCAGCCACAGACGCCATTACTGAAACCGCTACGCCGCGCGCGCAAGCTGATTGGCTGTGAACGGCTCCGTGCTAGTTAAGTTGCGTAGGCGCTGTTGTGGAATCGCAGACCTGTACTGCGAGGATCCTTAGGGTGTCTGTGTGTATAAAACCTCTCCCTTCTAATGAAAACAAGGTGACTCAAAAATGAGAAAGTATATTTTATTAACAACACAACATGCTACACAGATACAACTGAATTCTCAATTAAACGTGAAATAAATAGGTATTTGCGGCATCAACAAACGTGGTATAAGCCTAAAAGAGCTTGTAGACAATTCCTCAGCTGCATTGAAAATAGGTACAGAGCAGTTTGTTTTCCACAGAAATGAACACATTCTATACAGAAGTTATCAGTGCTATCTGAACACTACTTGGTCTGTCGCCTGCTGTCTACATACTGTAATTCCTGAGGTGGCTGATGCATATTGTTGCTATGGTTCAAAGAATGTGGACAGATGGGATGTATGACGCAGAATAAAAACAGTCAATGTGACTATTCTAAAGTTATCCAAATGACACAGTTTCATGTAAGCTGATTTGACAATATATGCAAGCCTGTCACAAGCACAAGCCATGGTACTGAGGTATAGCTGCTCAAGTGTGCATTATTTCACAGGTGTTTCTCTGTAAACTCCCATAAGTATTTGGGTGTATCCTTAAATGTACAACTGTAAAGTATTCTTTAATGCTGACCAGAGCTAAAGGCTTATCTGCCTGTGTGTGTGTTTCTTTGACCTAGAAAAGTGACCTGTTGGTAAAAGTTAAGTAAAAGAGGCAAAACTGTCAATGAAAAGAAAAAATATGTATATGAGGAACAGTCCACATAAATTAGTCACAAGTGTGTTAAAATGCTACTGGAATGTACTTGCAATGAGAATCAGATACATCTATATCACCTACCCAACTATTACACCAGAGTGACAAAGACTGAAAATGGTGTATTCAAATCTAAATCTGTTTATCTTGCAAAATACACACACACCTAGCCTTCAACAAATGGTGAAATGTTCACACATCAACATATATAATAAAGGCAATCTAATAAGATAAAATCTAGTCAGTGCAGGGGGTATATTTATAATTAAAAAAAAAATAAAATAAAATAAAAAATAAAAAAAAAAGTCTGTTGCAGTTAAGCAGAAAGCCCTACACTAAAACTATAGGACCACTACACATCACGGTCAGAACAGTTTTCTTTTTCTAATTCTATATCCCCCCTGACCTTCCACGTCACATGAAGTACATAAAAAGCAAACCAAAACAAAAATTGAAAAGCACCAAGTAAGCACCATTAATGGACTAAACACTTATATGCAGCCTAATTCACAGATTCTAAAATTATTCCACTTTTTTTTTTAAACATGTAACTGATTGTTATAGACATGATATTTATGTCAGTCCCACAGAGGTGGTTGAGCGGATGACATTCCGTTGTTAGAGGCTGTAGATTAGTAAGTGGTGCCAGGCTGTGTCATATTATGAGGTAGTGCTGAGGATGAGGTAGTTACTGTTCCTCATCTTCATCCTCCTCTTCTTCCTCAGAGGACTCCTGAGATGCCTCCTTTTCCTGTTCACATAGCACATAACAAAACAGGTCAGTTACATTATACCAGCATGTAAACCCTGACCGAGTTGCACCTTACGTTATTTTATCATTTATACCAGAATACTTTATTTATTTGGCTTGGACAGCAAACAGCATGTTTGCCAGGAACGGATTCTGTTTACAACACGATCTGTATATTAGCTCCATTACCTCCTTCTTGGGCTTCCCCTTTTGCTTCTTTACTGAAGATGATCCCACTTTCTATGGAGAAACATAGCTTTAGTTCCAAATATATCAACTGTGAGCTAATCCCGTTCCTTATTATTATCTGTCTAAACTAAAGTTCTGTATGTTGCTCTCAACACTTTTTGGGGGTTTAAGAAGAATTATGCTTCATTTACTTTAAAACATCGCAGAAGTGAGATAAAATAAAAAACAACAACAAACGGACCATTTAGTGTTAATGTGCTTCCATGCTTCAGCACCAGCTCAGAAAACCTTTACCACGGGAGCATAGAGTTTAAGGGGATTTGTTAGCAATCTCGCTCGTGTGTGTGTGTGTTATCAGCAGGGGGCGCCATCACCAAGCTGCAAAACAGGTGGCGAGGGCAGTGAGTTCATCCACAGCGGTGACGTATGGGCCATAGACTGACAGCGATTATTGCTCACAGCTAGCTCTGAACCGTCCACTATAGGCCTGAAAATGATCCTTCAACAGTAAACACATGGAAAGTGTGTGCGTGTGTGTTTATGTAAACATTAAGCACCCAAATGAGTAAACTGCGCACTCACTCTCTTGGAAGGTCCTTTATTTTTGCTGCCCTTTGGCCGCCCTCTCGGCCTTTTCGGAACCGGAGATCCACTGGATTCCTGAAACGGCCAACAAATTACTCCTTTTAAAAGCTAAAACGGAGAATTGCATTATGATTTAATGTTATTTCGGTTATCTGGTTATGTATAGGACAACAGTTCACACACTGGCCTATTTCCGTCCCCTGTGCAAGTTGAGGGACCTGTTAGCTCTTGGAGCACTGTTAGTAACTACAAGTCGAGGTTGAAAGTTAATAAAGGAGATGTAGCTGCATAGTTAGCCTAGCTTAGCCGAGCAGCTAATAACTGAGCTGTTACCTTTGGATGTTTTCTCGGTCTTCCTCGTCCCCTCTTCTCCACTCCGTCCTTTTCCTTCACAGAAATTGTCTGCTTCTCGGAATCACTCATTTTCCAGGGTCACCTAATCGCGGAAAAAACACAGGCAGCACACAGCGTTACCTTTCTCCTGTATCTCTACAAGGCTTTTAACAACTATTGTGAATGATCACACGGCCACTACACATCAACGCGATATAATCCGCCTATGTGTAGTGCACCGATAAGATGAGGAGTGTGGAAAATTAATCCGTTATTAAGCTCCGTTTATTTTTGTCCAGGCTACTTTTTAAAATGGCGTGATATAAGTACCCAAGCATACTACGAGGTGTTTATGTTTGAGAGCAGACGCGGCTGTGTGCTCGGCTAATTTAGCTAAGCCTGGGTAAAGAACATGCAAACATGCATTAAAACCGTGTTGGTGAACGGAGCGCCCTCACTTCAAACAGCAAATAAAGTACGAAGCGTTAACTTACATGCACCGTTCGAGCTTTCGGGTTTCTAGGCAAACCAAATAAAAAATATAAAGCTGTGTGTATTGTATCTCCCAGTAGCCCCACCTCCAACGCACAATGTCTCCTGATTGAATTAAAGGACAATAGCCATTCGATGGAGCTACCGACAAAACCTGGTCAAACCCATGCATTAACTTACCGCATGCGTAAATGAAGGAAAACCAGCCCTGTATTTGCGATTTGTGAGGCGATTTGGAGAAGCGCGTTTTTGTGAATAAGCGCTATAATAATAATAAGCCAATCGCGCGCCAGCAGGAGGCTCAGGCTGAGAGAATATAAAGGGGGCGGAGTTTCCAGCGTATGCGCGCTTACATTACTCCTGCCGCCTATAATAATACTAGTGAACATAAGCAGGCTGCTTGCTACTCCACTGTGTAGTTAACGCAGCACAACACTGATTAAAAAGTGTATTAATATAAACAGCATGATCGTTTTACAACCATTAAAACGGTACTTGCTTACAACTTCACATTTTCAGGGAGTATAACATAAAACCTTTGCTATAAACTTTTGCCTCGCATCTCCAGGGCTGGGGGTTCGATTCCTATCTCTGCTCTGTGTGTGGAGTTTGCCTGTTTTCCCTGTGTTTTTGGGGTTTCCTACAGGTTATTTGATTTCAGGTCCAAAGACATGTGTTGTACGGTGATTGGTATCTCTACATTTTCTGTAGTGTGTAAGCATGTGTACTGTTGTGCCCTGCAGTGAGTTGGCACTCCATCCAGGGTGTCCTGTGCCTTGTGGCCCCTTGTCCCCAAGTCCCCTTGGACTGACTTCCTAGCAACCCTGTGTAGGATAACTGGCTCGTTATCGACATGATCTTTGTAGACATGCACATCTGTGAGCACATGTATGCAAAAAACTGCTTTTCTCCAATTGTGTGGCACTGCATGAGCAGCAGCCTTAAAATATGTGGTGGCTGGCTTTGTGTGTCTTGGAGGCAACACATTTTAGTCTTCACTCTCCTTGTTTTTGTCTTGTGATAGCAGATAGTTGGCTGGTGGGTGAAAATTTACAGGTGACCAAATCAGGTAAGGAAAATAAGGGACAAAATTGTAAAACTTTGTCTGTAAAGAGTAAAGAGTAATGTAAAGAGTCTGTAAAGAGTATGTTTACATACTCTCAGTTTTGATGATGAGTGAGTCACTGACATTTTGACAGCTGGTATCTGATTATGAACTGAGCTGATTAGGCTTAACTTATACTCTTTCTCCTTTGTTAATCACAGGGGACACCCTTAGACACTTGTCAGATTAGGCTTACTGATTAGGCTTATGTTCATTTTGCTATGGCTTGGTGCTATTCTGTAGGCAAACCAACTACATTTATTGTTGGCAGTCAAAATATATTTGTAAAATATATTTGTATTTTCTTGGTATGTCAGAGTATATTATTTGCAGGAAAAAAAAACAGTTTTTTTTTTTTCATTTTTGTCTGTTTTCCAGAATTCACACTGAAGGCTTAAAAACAGAGGGGTGCTGGAAACATTTTTGTCAAAAACACCAGAAGAGAAAAAGCTACTGCTCAGTGTTAAGCCATACCATGAATTTAGAAGCAGGTCACCGAGTTACCATGCTAGAATTTCCAGGGCAACTAAAAGCATCTCAGGAACATTATGTTTTAGAGTAATTTGCTTCCTGAATCAATAATGTTAACCTAACCTAGTTTCATTGTTAACCTAAAATCCAACATATTTCAGTGGTGTTATTTAATCATCTATTAATTTAGTCAAATCCAAAACACAGGTCAGCTGATTTCCTGTGAGCAGAAACACTTTTGTTCAAAGGGCAAGGCTAAGCTTCAAAATAATTCTTGTACAAGTGCTGTGATATCATTGTTATGAAACTGTATGACATCATGAATTTGTAAGCTCTTATTTGATAAAAATTTTTTGATACTTATAAAACAAGTTATTTGTATATTTCTTTATATGTTCATAATAAATATATATTTATAATCTAGCCATGGGGGTCACAGTCCAGTGATTTCTGTGCCGGTCTCAAGCCCGGATAAATAGGGTTGCGTCAGGAAGGGCATCCGGCATAAAACATTGCTAAATTTAACCATGCGAATTGTCAGTACTCTGAATTACATACTGGATCGGTCGAGGCTCGGGTTAACAATGACCACCATCGGCACTGTTGACCTACAGGGCGCCGGTGGAAGTTGGGCTACCGTTGGTCGAAGAAGTAGACGAGGGAGGAGAGTGCACAGACAGAGAGAGAAGAGGAAAGGTAAGAGTGTAGGACTGAGAATAGGAACTCTGAATGTTGGTACTATGACAGGGAAAGGTAGAGAGCTGGCTGATATGATGGAGAGAAGGAAGGTGGATATACTGTGTGTACAGGAGACCAGGTGGAAGGGTAGCAAGGCTCGTAGTATAGGAGCAGGATTCAAGCTGTTTTATTATGCTGTGGATAGTAAGAGAAATGGGGTAGGTGTGGTCCTGAAGGAGGAGTTTGTGAGGAATGTTCTGGAGGTGAAGAGAGTGTCAGACAGGGTGATGAGTCTGAAGTTAGAGTTTGAAGGGGTGATGAATGTTGTTAGTGGTTATGCCCCACAGGTAGGTTGTGAGTTAGAGGAGAAAGAGAGATTCTGGAGTGAATTAGATGAGGTGATGGAGAGTATTCCCACAGGTGAGAGGTGGTGATAGGAGCGGATTTTAATGGACATGTTGGCGAGGGGAACACAGGGGATGAGGAGGTGATGGGCAAGTTTGGAGTTAAGGAAAGGAACATAGAAGGACAGATGGTAGTGGACTTTGCTAAGAGGATGGACATGGCTGTGGTTAACACTTATTTTCAGAAGAGGGAAGAGCATAGAGTGACTTACAAGAGTGGAGGTAGGAGAACACAGGTAGACTACATCCTATGTAGAAGAGGCAATCTGAAAGAGATTAGTGACTGTAAAGTGGTAGTGGGAGAGAGTGTAGCCAGACAGCATAGGATGGTGGTGTGTAGGATGACTTTGATGGTCTGTAAGAAGAAGAGGTCAAAGATAGAGAAGAAAACCAAGTGGTGGAAGCTGAAAAAAGAGGAATGTTGTAAGGAATTTAGACAGAAGTTGAGGCAGGCTCTGGGTGGTCAGGTAGTGCTGCCAGATGACTGGGAATCTACAGCAGAAGTGATCAGGGAGACAGGGAGAAAGGTGCTGGGTGTGTCATCTGGAAGGAGGAAAGAAGATAAGGAGACTTGGTGATGGAATGAGGAAGTTCAGGATAGTATCCAGAGGAAGAGGCTAGCCAAGAAGAAGTGGGACATGGACAGGACTGAAGAGAATAGACAGGAATACAAGGAGTTACAGCTCAGAGTGAAGAGGGAGGTGTCTAAGGCCAAGCAGAAGGCATATGACGAGTTGCACACTAGGTTAGACACTAGAGAAGGAGAGAAGGACTTGTACAGGTTAGCTAGGCAGAGGGATCGAGATGGGAAGGATGTGCAGCAAGTTAGAGTTATTAAGGATAGAGATGGAAGGGTGCTCACAAGTGAGGAGAGTGTACAAAGGAGATGGAAGGAGTACTTTGAGGAGCTGATGAATGAGGAAAATCAGAGGGAAAAAAGAGTAGAAGGGGTGAACTCTGTGGAACAGAAAGTAAATAAGATTAGAAAGGATGAAGTCAGGAAGGCTTTGAAGAGGATGAAAAGTGGAAAGGCAGTTGGTCCTGACGACATCCCGGTGGAGGTCTGGAAGTGTCTGGGAGAGGCAGCAGTGGAATTTTTAACTAGTTTGTTCAACAGGATTTTAGAGAGTGAGAAGATGCCTGAGGAATGGAGAAGAAGTGTGTTAGTGCCGATCTTTAAGAATAAGAATAAGAAAGCGTATGACAGGGTGCCAAGAGAAGAGCTGTGGTACTGTATGAGGAAGTCAGGAGTAGCAGAGAAGTATGTCAGAGTGGTGCAGGACATGTATGAGAGGAGCAGGACAGTGGTGAGGTGTGCTGTAGGTCAGACAGAGGAGTTTAAAGTGGAGGTGGGACTTCATCAGGGATCGGCTCTGAGCCCCTTCCTGTTTGCTATAGTGATGGACCAGTTGTCAGAGGAGGTCAGACAGGAGTCTCCTTGGACAATGATGTTTGCAGATGACATTGTGATCTGTAGTGAGAGTAGGGAGCAGGTGGAGGAAAACCTGGAGAGGTGGAGGTTTGCGCTGGAGAGAAGAGGAATGAAAGTCAGTCGTAGTAAGACTGAGTACATGTGTGTGAATGAAAGGGAGGGAAGTGGAACAGTAAGGTTACAGGGTGAAGAGGTGAAGAAGGTACAGGAGTTTAAGTACTTGGGGTCAACAGTCCAGAGTAATGGAGAGTGTGGGAAAGAGGTAAAGAAGCGAGTGCAGGCAGGTTGGAATGGGTGGAGAAAGGTGTCGGGAGTTCTGTGTGATAGGAAAATATCAGCGAGAATCAAGGGGAAGGTGTACAGGACAGTGGTGAGACCGGCCATGCTGTATGGTTTAGAGACAGTGTCACTGAGGAAGAGACAGGAGTCAGAGCTAGAGGTAGCAGAGCTGAAGATGTTGAGGTTCTCTTTGGGAGTGACAAGATTGGACAGTATTAGGAACGAGTACATCAGAGGGACAGCTCATGTTGGATATATGGGGGAAAAAGTTAGGGAGGCCAGATTAAGATGGTTTGGACATGTTCAGAGGAGGGAGAGTGAGTATATTGGTAGGAGAATGTTGGACATGGAGCTGCCAGGCAGGAGGCAAAGAGGAAGGCCAAAGAGGAGGTATATGGATGTAATAAATGAGGATATGAAGCTAGTGGGTGCAAGTGTTGAGGATGCAGAAGATAGGGATAGGTGGAGAGAGATGATTCACTGTGGTGACCCCTGAAGGGAAAAGCCGAAAGAAGAAGAAGAAGAAATATATATTTATCTTTGTGCCTTTGTTGTGCATGCTATACACTTTGCAATGCATTACATTAACATTCCTAGCATTTGGCAGACGCCCTTATCAGGGCATGGATGTTGATACCAGCTGCTCTAATGAGCATTTCACGTACAACAGTCTCTAGAGTTTATATAGAATGGTGTCATGTCCTATAGATCATACAGCCTAGTCTATAGTAATATTTTTTGCATTTTCTTTTAAAGATCTCACCCATCCATATGTAGTTATGGTGTTCCATTTGGGTCAAATCCCTGTGTCCATGCGAGGGATAATTTGAGAGAACTTCTTTAAAAATATATAACCTTTATTTTGCAGAAAAGTGCATTTGCTTTTATCTTTTTAAGTGTAAATTAATTTAGTGCTCAATGAGAGTTTCTTTACAAATCCATCATGCACAGGATTCAGATGTCTGATTCCATGGTTATTTATGTGACATGACTTGCTCTTTGCAAATACTGATTTTAAGGCTTTTTAGAACAAAAATATAAAACCAGATATGGTAAATAATTTGTTTAGTATGTAATAATTAAGCTCTTCTGCTGTTTCTTATCCAGCCATAAACCATAGGCGTCATCGGGCATCAAGGCAGGATACACCCTGGACGGAGTGCCAACCCATCGCAGGACACACACACACTCTCATTCACTCACTCACACAATCACACCCTATGGACAATTTAGAGATGCCAATCAACCTACAATGCATGTCTTTGGACCGGAGGAGGAAACCGGAGTACCCGGAGGAAACCTAACCACCGAGCCACGGTGCCCTATATATGTATAAGCTGCTCTAACACAAGAATTTCCATGGGATCAGTTAATATATCTATCTCTTTATCTAAACCAAACTAAATTCTCTGTGGCTTCAAATGAATTGTGTACACTTATTTCTTTTTATTAAATTATAATATTTGTTTAGTTGGACTATATTAATAAATGGGTCTGTGTACTTTATTTTACAGTTCAAAGAAGTTTAACAATCCCTGAGCTAGTCTATTCTGTGCTTGTTCTTCACACCAGTCCAATAGGTGGAGGTATTTTACCATTCATTTACCAACCGCCATTAGATACCGGAGAAGAGAAAGACGAAGACGAACTAGTCCATACTCCAGATCAGTGGATGGCGGTAATGGACACTAGGTTGTTTGCCAACCGTCATTAAAAACAAAGAGAAGGAAAATAAGAGGAAGAAGGACGGAGACGAGTCTTTAGTGTAAATATGACCGTGACGAAAAGCTAACGATGACATGAGTACAGTACGTATGACACTGCCAAATCAAATTGGTTGTTAAATATGCCAAGGACAATCTTGCATAAAACAACAAACTGTTTTGTTGCTTTGTTATGTGGTGCTTTATGTGTTGCTAGTTATTTAACTAGCAGTCCTCTTTGTTATTATTTTTAGATTTATGTTAACCAGATACTGTTTAGATAGGGTCAGGTAACTAACATTACTCAGCTATTATACAGTTGGGTTATACTCCATTAAAGCGGCGAGGAAATGTGTTTTTTTTTTGTGGCTAAAGTAAACAGTGCCCTCCAGAATATGGGTCATGTTTATTTAAGATTATTAATTAGAATTAATTAAATAGAACTAAAGCTCTCAATGTAGGAGTAGTTTTGGATATTAAAAGGAAATTACAAGGAGATAAAAAGTAATTTTATGTGCTTTTCCTGTCAAGTGTCAGTCTGTCCTAACAAGAGAGTCTTGCTTCTTTGAGCAAAGGTGGGAAATCAGAGATGGATATAGAGATGGTTCCTGGGCAAATGTTTTGTTTACATGTGTATTTAGACTTGGAATCAACTCCAAAATAACCGAATAGATCTCAGGGAGTGTGGACGTGTACTTTGACTTACTTGTTTTTCTTTAGTTCCGTGTAACACACCGGGAGTAATTTATTTTACGTCCAGGGTTTACTCTCATTTAGTTTAGTTTGATGCATTTCAAAATATTTATGCAGTCTTGTAGTCCTGTAAGTTATTCAGGGATTTTTAATTTTTTTTGCAAGTTTTATAGGTCATTGTATTTTCCTAAATTTGAAAGTCTTATCTTATTGATTTGGGTGTTTTCTGGTTGGATTAAAACAATAATGAACTGGGGTCACATCCAGAATAAGAGATAGAAATATCCTAAACCCAACCATCTTATGTCGAATTATACGTATTCCATGTCTGTGTATTTACCAGATCCAGAAAATACAGGGTGTGATTATCTAACCCAGTCCTGCCTAGGCTGGATAAAAAGCGTAGTCTTTAAAATCGAAAACCCTTCATCAGAATTTTCTATGTTGCAAACATAATAATTAGTTTGACTACATACTAAGAATGGTTGTTGGCTGACTAAGAAAGTCAGTATCCTAACCATATCAATATTTATTATGCAGTACATCTGCATAATATTTATTATCATACTTAAAAAGCAATTGTATTAAATATTTCTTTCCCCTGTGCCTCGGGGTTTTTCTCCGGGTACTCCGGTTTCCTCCCCCGGTCCAAAGACATGCATTGTAGGTTGATTGGCATCATTGCCTTGCGATGGGTTGGCACTCCGTCCAGGGTGTATCCTGCCTTGATGCCCGATGACGCCTGACCCGAGAATAGATCGGATAAGCGGTACAGACAACAGAAAGATTTGCTGACAGGTTTTGCTGCTATCCATATAAATGTTCCTGGAGAACCAGTGCAGTGCATCTATGTAATGAAAAGACAGTGTGTCATAAAATTTATGAGCTTTTAGATGGGCTTGAGCTGATAAGTTTTCCGTAAAGTTCAACAGATAAAAGGGATTCTCAGTAATACAATTCAAAATCTTGTTTTTCCAGGAAGCAAAATCAGAATCGTTTGTTTGTCAACAAAAAAAGCACAAGAAACTTCTAGTGTGATGTTTCAATAATTATTAAACAGAAGATGATGATATTTGCTGCTTAAAAACTTCAGATGTAGTCGGGTTTAGTTTATTTTCCAGAGAAGTTGCCATGGTAACAGAACAAGATTTCATCTAATCTTTGTATCTCTAACATTTGAGAAGTTATGTTATCTCTCTAACTTGCAAACCCTTGTTTGTGGAATGCAGCCCTGGTGTGGAAGCAAGTTTTCCAAGTTTTCTTTCATCTAACAAAAAAAACCATCATTAGATACTTAATAAGTACCTTATGTTAACAGTACTACGGGTGTGTTAGAGCAGAAAAAACGTATTATTGTACAGGATATGGTATTCATGACTGTCTTATAAGAACCAGCGTGTTAAAATCAGGATAGAAAATAGGCTGTTATACTGAATATCATGTAGTAAATAATGCCAATCATTTTAGTATACTGTGGTCAGCACCGTTAGATTATGTTACTGCCGGGAACATGCTTTTTGAGATTATAATAAGAACCTGCTGTTGTGGTTTCTAGTGTTAATTAAAGAGAACTGGAGGAACCACAATGGTGCTTTGAAGCCATACCACAAGCACAAACCCCGTGCAGTAGGGTAATCTTTTTTCTTTGTAGATAAACCACATGTGCTTTCTTTCTTCTTGTTTTTTTCAGGCTTGAGCTACAGAGAACTGTACCTGTCAGTCCCATTTAATGATGCCCTTTCATTAAAGATGGGAGGCAGTGGATCTAAAGCTAAAGGAGTCTGGCCTTTCACTAGCTCAGGGGGCAGTGGAGACTCTTCTGAGGTCAATGATCAGTCTTTAGCTCGAATGTGTGGCTACAAAAATGCAACCCCGTTTGTCTTTACAAGGAGGAGGTAGATATAAATTAATTCACCATGATTTACAACTAGGATTGAATGAAAGATTGTGACTTACTTCTTTTGCTCTTTGTTTACATTTAAAAAAAAATAGTAATAATAGTATATTAGAATTTGTATTAATTCATTATTTGGGCAGGAGATTCCTAGAGAAGAGTGTAACACCTACTCTGATTAAGAATTATGATGTATTGTTATTTGAATGCGTGCTATATTCCTAAATCTCTAACATTATAGGTGTATATTGCATAAAATACTGACGTATTTTTTTACTCAGACTGTTGAGGAGAAACATGTGGATTCACTAGTTGCTGCTGTGTGCTTGCAGCTCTCTGTATTATGATGAGGATGGAGATCTGGCTCACGAGTTCTACGAAGAGACAGTGGTGACCAAAAATGGGCGAAAGAAGGCTAAGTTGAAGAGGATCCACAAGAACCTAATACCTCAGGTACTACTGAGATAAATGATCATTGGGTGTTTTTCTAGAAATCATATAGATATGTTTGCCAAATTTGTCTTTGTGGTTGTTCTGATGCTATCCTGCTTAAATCTGCTGTGAATTTTCCATTTTAAACTACTGGACTGCATCTAAACTTTATATACATAATTATTATTAGAATCTTGTTCTGTGATATTAATCTCATTAAGTTCTAGTTTTGTTTTCTGGAAACAATTAAATACATCACCTTTAGTTTAAAAAAAAAAAAAAAATATATATATATATATATATATATAACACACAAGTTCTCTGCATCCTGATGGTATGTTTACTGGATAGTAATACACAATATGACCAAAACTATGTGAACACATGACCATCAAACTCATATGTGCTTTTTAAACATCCCGTTCCAGTTTTAGTCTCCCTTTGCTGTTTTAATAACCTCCACTGTTCTTGGAAGTCTTTCCACTAGATTTTGGAGTGTTTTTGTGGGGATTTGCACATTCAGCCACACAAGTATTACTGAGATCAGGCACTGATGTCGGGCAAGGAGGCCTGGTGCACAGCTGTAATTCTCAGCATACAAAGATACTCTAGACAGTTGTGTGCTTCCAGATTTGTGACAACAGTTGGAGAAGAACACCATTTGGTTGTGATGGCCAGGTGTCCACAAACTTTTGCCCATATAGTGTATTTCTTTAAGTTCTTCTGCAGCTGTTAGGAAATAAGCAGTGTAGCTATTAGTCAGGATTAATTGATTGTGGTGAGGATTACAAATCATTGTATGGTGTTTTTATGTGATGCATGATGCATAGTGACAAAAGCTTCAGCTAAAGTTTGCATCAAACTTCTAAGAAAAGTTACCGTTCTATGTAAACTGTAGAAACTTTTGTGTTGGAAAATCCCAGGAGATCAGAAGTTTCCAAAATACTCAAACCAACCCATCTGGTACCAACTTCCATGCCATGGTTAAAGTCACAGAGATCAGACTTTTTCCAAATTATGATGTTTGTTGTGAACATTAGCTGAAGCTCTTGTCCTGTATCTGCATAATTTTATGCATTGTTCTGCTGCCACATGATTGGCTGATTAGATAACTGCATAAATGTGCAGATGTATAGGTGCTCCTAATAAAGTGAGCATAGAAAATTGGATTAAAAAAAGTTTACACCCCCTGTTAAAGAGGCAGGTTTTTATGATGTAAATGATTTTTTTTAAAATAAGATACCTACAGAAACATTGATCTTCTGTTGGTTAAGCCATTCTTTTTTTGATCTTTGGTCATCTTCTTGTCGCATGCAAAGTGTAACCAGTACTTGTCAGATAATCCTGTAGCTCCTTTAATGTTGTTTTAGGTCTCTTGGTAGCCTCCCTTGCAAGTTATTTCTTGTCCTTTTAAGAATTTTGGAGGGACGTCCTGTTCTTCAGGCATGTGATTGTGGTGCTCCATTTTCTCTCTTTGTTGATTGTGGCCTTTACAGTGTACAATGCTTTGTAAGCACTTTGCAGAACATGGCTTCAGCAGTCGAATGAAGATCAAGAAGACTTCAAGTAAATCTGATAGTTAAAACAGATTATCTTTATTTGGGGTTAATCAAAATAATTTTACTGATGACAGCTATATGAACCTGAGACCATTTTGAGATTGAATCTGATTAGTTCATTCTGAACACAGTCACATCTCCATTATAAAACATATACAACCAGTTTGTTTTCTTTTCCATAAGACGTTTCTGATTATTTCCCCCCTTTTTTTGTATATGCTGAAATTTCACATTGAGGGTGGTAAAGGTTCGGATATGATTTATCTTGGTTTAATTTTTTTTTTTACATCACAAAATACTGCCATTTTAACAGGGGTGTATAGACATTTATATCCATTATATATATGTTTATGTATTTTATAAGTGCATTTATAATAGAGATTACAATGCCAGATTATGAGAAAAAAAAATTCTCTTTCATCTCTCATCTCCAGGGGATTGTGAAACTGGATCACCCACGTATCCATGTTGACTTCCCAGTCATTATTTGTGAAATATAAAAACACAGATGTAAGACAAGGGGCTGTTTCACCAATCAAACGTTTCACCTCTATACTACAATCCTGGATTTGCTGAAGGGCATTAGTGGCTCCTAATATCATCATACTTGTTTCTCTTGGAGTGTGAGCCAGACTGCCCTCCTGTGGCTAGAGGGACTTGAAGCAGCTTTTATTGTCTACAGTGGAAACCTCTTAATGTGAAATTTGAACAGCAGAATAAATTGGAGGAATGTTTGTCTCTTGTACTGCTAGTCAGTAAATTTCTTCCTGTAAATGAACGAAATGAATACAGAGTACTGAAATGCAGGGGTTGCAGGATTTATATTTTTCTGACTGAGCATGGCATGTCTTGACAATTTTGTTGTGTTGTATCTGTCTGCTTCTGGTTGTTGTATTAAAGACCAGACCTTCACTATTAATTATTTGATGTACAGTAATTTATGAAAATTAAGAAACTTTAATAAAAATAAACTGGTATCAGTCGGGAAAATGTGCAGTTTGTGTGTCAAAGAACAGACTACATTTAGTATTTTCATAAATGCTCTCAAGTACTGCACCAGTTTAGCAAAAGTCAGTTTACAATAGAATTTTTAAAACACTGTAAAAATACCAATAGTTTTTTGTGTAATACATTTGAAATGCAGTCCATTGTTTGAGGTAATGGCAGTGGAAGTCATTTACATAACAGCCTTAGTGAAAGGCATGGTGTTTGCCATCTTTATTCTAGGAAGTTGGAATGTGGGTGGAAAAGCTAGAGGTTAAGCTCTTTGTTAGTATCTCTGCCCCATGCTTTGAAGCTCGCTGCTGGGGGCTGTCCAGTGGCTTCTGCTTTATAGTCATGGCAATAGACGCATTATCAGAGGGACATTCCATCGGGAACAACTGCTCAGCCACGGTTTAAATAAAGAGGGGGAGGAAAGGTTGCCTAAAGCGATTGCACGGGGGCCCCTGCTGCATGCACTGGGATATCTGGAATCTTTGGAGATGTTCCTCCTGCCAATCCTGCAGACATGCTTATAAGTCAACTACACTGATAACACTGCCACTTGATAAAGTGTGAATGTGAGGGTGAACCTGATGAGAGTGAGGAAAGACAAAGGTCATGTCCGCCTGTGGGGTTGTTGATGGTGTGAATGTGGGAAGAACATCATGAAAGGCACACCGAATCGAGTAACCAATGTTAGTCCTAGTTAACCTAATCTTTGCCTGGAAACCACCTTTCAGTGAACACTAGTGAACAATTTATTCTAGCATTTAGTCACATTCATTTCACATGAGAGGCATTGGTGGCTCAGTGGTAGGTTTCTCGCCTATCATGTGGAAAGCCCGGGTTCGATTCCCAGCCAATGCCTCAACCCCAGCCACTGGATACAGTGCCGGTCCCAAGCCCGGAAAAATGGGAGGGTTGCGTCAGGAAGGGCATCCGGCGTAAAACCTGTGCCAAGTTGTTGTGCGGACCAGTTGGTCCTCTGTGGCGACCCCGAACAGGGAGCAGCCGAAAGCAATAACTAAAAAAAAAAGTCACATTCATTTCACATCAGTACTTTTTTCTTTGGAGATGGGGGAATGGCAAACAGTGCTTTTTACACAATTCTAATGGATTTGTTTTTAAAGAGAAGGGCATGGCATAGGATGGCCTGGGGTTTGTAAATGGGTGGATCTGCATTCATGAAATGGGTGTATGCACTCAGTTTTTCTCACTTTGTTACCATTTCCTTGCCCAGCCTGTTCTGAGGCACCAATGATGTAAAGCCCCGAGGCAGGGTGAATGTCGAAAAGGAAGGAAGCTTCTCTCACACTCACAGGGGCCATATACAGAAGCACTAGATGAATCAGCAGAACCGAGGAGAAAAACCGGAACAGGATCTGGGAAGGTCGCTGTTGGACAGGAACACAGCTAAGTGCAGGAACATGTTGGGCCGGCAATGTTCTCATGTCCTAACTGTCATTTTCTCCCTCGAGGCTCAAGACTTCCACACACATCCTGTCTTCAGAAGAAAGACTCTTAGCACAGCGGGGCTTTTCAACAATAAACATGCATTGCTTTGTATCCAATTCAATGTATATGTTTTTATAGATGCTATATGTGTCATTCAATGTCAAAATTTATGTAAGTGACCACAATATATGGATGTTTTTTCTTTTAAACAAATAAAACTAGTTAATGAGTTAACTAGGTGGGTATGGGTTTGGTAATATAGAGGGTTTCTCAAATATTTGGCAGTCAGGACCACTTAAAGTCATATATGTAACTATGTATGTATATATGTAACTACCTCAGTCAGGGGCTTTTTTTTTTTTTTTTTTTTTTTTTTTTTTTACAATGTACAATCATATTTTGATTATTTATTGGAGCCATACAGCTTTTTATTCTGCTCTATGAAATAATTTCCACCAAAAGAACACATTTAGTCCAGGTTTTTAGGCCAAAACTTTTATGGGAATACTATCAACTTTGATATAAAATATAATAACTTTAATAAGTGTTGTGCAAGGTTTGTGTTGTTGTCTGTTGTCCCTGGGGGTCCCCAAAGTTGTTATCATAATTAATTGCAATTAATATTCATTTGAATATGACCTATTTAATTAACAAAGTGTCATTTGTAAAACCACAGATGATTTGCTCCAAACAAATAGACAGTGTACACTTTTGAATAATGTAAAAAAGTTGGATAATCCCTGCCCTAGAGGTTGGAGCTTCTTTTACTTTTGCTTTATTGCTCTGAATGATCATGTCCATGAATTAAAAACAATTCAAATGAACATTACTTTCATAATCAATGTATGATTTAGTTTCATGTCTACTTTACCAACCCGATCAAATACGGACAACAAAAAACACAACAAAATAACCCGATTTTCAAGATGTGGTATGGGGTTGTAAAGAACACGCCCACTACGGTCTATGTAGCGTAGCAACCACACAACCCCGCCCACTCTTCCTTGGGATCAATGAAAGCGCAGCCGGGATTTGTGTCCTTGTGTGTGTGAGTGTGTGTGAATCTACTATAAACTTCAAGCAAAGTCATTTAGTTGATAAAAAAGACTACGATATGCGGCTGTGATTTTAATCAGTGTGCTCTGAGAGGCTGGTTGAGTGTTACGGAGTTCTGCGAGGTGTACTGCATTTAACGGGTGACTTTATTTAACTTGGAATGATCTCTCTTTTTGATGTAAACGGTAAGTTGCGCTACTTCTTAGAGTTTTGGTTCGTATGTGTTTCAGTGGATTCAACAAGTTTTCAGGGATTAATGAAAATATCTTTCAATAACACCGTGTAATTCATAAGATCCGAATATAGACAGACTATCCAGTGTACTAATGATGTTAAAAGTGCCTTTCATTTAAAGAAGCATTCAACCTCGAGTTACTATTTGTCTGAATTTACACTGCCACGATCATTTAACTTTCTAAGCTGAAATATATTTTATCCTCTTTTGTAATCTCATCCTTATTATTCATTTGAACAGACATTGAGGTAAACAAAGCTGTTGGGGACCAGAGGAAGAATGGCTAACTGGTTTCTGTCTGAATGGAAACTCTGGTTACTAGTTCTACTTGTATTGGACTGTTTCATTGATGCCCAAACCCTGAAACCGACAAGATGGCCTCTGTACCAGGGTAAGCCTTTGCTGCTAGCCTGGAATGCCCCCACTGAGGACTGCTGGCCACGCCATAAGGTTCCTTTGCAGCTGGACCAGTTCCACATTGTGGCTTCACCCAATGAGGGCTTCACCAAACAGAACCTCACCATTTTCTACAAGGATCGTCTCGGCCTGTACCCGTATTTTAATTCTGACAACAATCCAGTTAACGGTGGCCTTCCTCAAATTGCCAGCCTGACCGCGCACCTTGAAAAGATGCCCCAAGACATAAAGAAATATATTCATAATTCAGCAACAAAAGGACTCGCCGTCATCGACTGGGAGGAATGGCGCCCCCTTTGGATTCGGAACTGGGATATGAAGAGCATCTACAAAAACCAGTCGATGCTCTTGGTGTCCAAAAAGAACCCAACATGGGACCAGGGCCACGTAATGAAAGTGGCTCAGCAGGAGTTTGAGATGTCAGGCCGCAATTTTATGCTCAGGTCCCTGCAGCTTGCCAAAAGTCTGCGTCCAAACCAGTTTTGGGGATTCTACCTATTCCCTGACTGCTACAACCATGATTACCTCAAAAGCCTGGAGAGCTACACAGGCCGCTGTCCGGACCCAGAGATAGCAAGGAATGAGCAGCTGAGGTGGCTGTGGACAGAGAGCACGGCACTTTTTCCATCTGTCTACATAGGTTCAGTGCTGCGTTCAACTGCTTTTGCTCGCCAGTTTGTTCGGTACAGAGTAAAAGAGGGCATGAGGGTGGCATCTCTGGACTCTGAATTGGCACGTCCAGTGTTTGTGTACGCCCGTCCCACATACATCAATGAGCTAGAGCTGCTTACTGAGGTGAGTTTGTGAGTTTGAGGTGAGATAATTGATGCATGTTACATGATACACCCTTTTCACTTAATGGATAATAACTTAACTGTAACAGTTGCATACACTTCAGAGTATGTGATTTTGCCCTGTCTCTACATTTTTCTATAGTCATTTAACCACAAAGTTTTGCTTGCACCCTAACCTTAACCTTTCTCCCTTATCTCTACCAGCAGTCTTTTCCTGCTCCAAGAAATATGCCTAGATTTCTGCACGCAGGAAGGGAGGTGGTCACATTTTTCATGACCACCACCCACTGTACCAGTCCTCTGGTTATTTTCTTTCTAAAATGAGAGCGGACATGTCAAATTGTACCCAAAGAAAAAAGTCTTATTAGAAAAGTATTTTTTACTTTTAAAAAAGAACTCAGAACTATCAAAAAAGACATTAGTGCTTGCAAATTTTTTGACCTTGGTTCATGTTTCTCTCCAAAGATTGACCTGGTATCCACCATTGGAGAAAGTGTTGCACTGGGTGCTGCTGGCATTATACTCTGGGGAGATGCCAGTTATGCAAGCAGTGTAAGTATTTGCATATTAATTCATTCATTGTCTGCCGCTTATTCGATCTATTCTCGGGTCACAGGGAGCCTGTGGCGACATCTCAGGCGACATTGGGTATCAAGGCAGGATACACCCTGGACAGAGGTGCCAACCAATCGCAGGACACACACACACACAACAATTTAGAGATGCCAGTCAACCTACAATGCATGTCTTTGAACCGGGGGAGGAAACCAGAGTACCCGGAGGAAACCCCAGAGGCACGAGGAGAACATGCAAACTCCACACACACATGGCGGAGGCGGGAATCGAACCCCCAACCCACCATGGGAACCACCATGCCCCCCTTTGCATATTAATATATTGCTTAAATCACCAAATGCAAATGCTATTTCTAAAGTCTTTGTCTAACATAGCATACAAATCTCTGTTTTGAATTTTATTGTCTGTAAATACTATTTTGTCTGACTAATCCTTTTTTGCATGCATTGTTTCTTTTTATCTGTTCCACCTCTTTCTAGGTCAGCTGTGCCAGTCTGGCTGAGTATATCAAGGGTCCACTGGGCAGTTACCTCCTCAATGTTTCTAGTGCAGCTGAACAGTGTAGTCACTCAGTGTGTGGCTCCCGGGGCCGCTGTTTGCGCAGACAACCAGACTCAGATACATACTTGCACCTGGATCCTCGGAGCCACAGAATTGTGATGCAGGGGAAACAGCTGGTTGTCGAAGGGTGCATGGGGCCTGAGGAGATAAAACGCATGCGGGAGGATTTTGTCTGTCAGTGTTTTAGCGGCTATCAAGGGTATAACTGTGAGCTGCAGGATCCCCAGTATGACAGAGGACAGGGGTACAAACTGCATGTATCGTGGAGCTGCTGCCTTCTCTTTTGGCTGCTCATGTTACTAAACTGAGACTTGTGGAGCACTGGACACTCACACAGACTGCTATGGACATTTATACATTTTGTGTGCCACTAATGAAGCATTTGCTTCTTGTAGTTTTGTAGATTGAAACTTTGTTGTACAGTTTCTAACACCTTTTTCAAATTTCTTTACAGACTTTTATTATAATTTAATTTTTTATATAAAGATTCAAGGGCTGTTCAAGTGAGTTTAGCCAAATATCTGCATTGTACAAATGTCACTCTTAAGCCTAGTGGCAGCTTGTACAGAATGAAAGTCGTTGCATTTGTTCAGAGTTATGTGTTTGTCCCCAGTGAGTACACAGCTCTGATATGAAAGTGTATAAAAACAGGAAAATTAGTCCAAATAAGCACTTTTCTTTATCATCATAGTTAATGGATTCACTGACGACATAGGAGCTGAAAGCAAATCTGAGAATCATCATTATCATACTGATAAATGCATTTTGTCTGTAAGGGGTAATTTAAATGTATTTTTATTTAAATGCATCATTCTTGATGTAAGTTGCTGTAAGATGATGGCGCTATCACTAAAAGACTACTACTAAGACTTTTTATTTGCTGTCACGTAGTCCTGATTCATACGACTTTTCCAGGTTCGCATTCACTCTTATTTTTTAAATATAATACACGATGTGCTGGGAGTCATTTGGTGATCTAAGACGATCTGGTATGACTTAGGAGTTAGATGTATGTGTATGTGTAAGTATGGCAAAGCAATGTAGAGGAAAGAGCGAATATTTGATTAAATATTATGTTTTTTTTTTGTAATATGTGTTACATATTACACTGTTTTCTAAGTAACTTTTCAGATAGATGCCAAATAGACACTAGATGCTGTTCTGGACCAGAAGCTGTTTCAGCTTTTTGTTCTGTTGATTTCCTTAAGTATTTACCACAAAGTAACAGCATAGTATTATAGTCTTTATGGAAATAAGGTTCCTGACTTAAGGTGGGGTTACAGTGCAATGAAGTGAATCATAAAAGAAGTACATTCTCCATCTGTAACACTTGCTTTTCAAAAGGGGCCACTGTCTGCATTTTGCCAGCCCACAATTACAGGCTTTCACATGCCAAGCAGTTCTATTTGTGTACTCTAGTTCATTGGGGGGTTTCCAATCTAGTGAATTTAGTGAGCTGTTGCAGAAAAACACAATACTTTTTGTCAATACAACCCACAACCAGCATAAAAACTGCTTCGCCTTTATTTAGCGCTTTTACGTATTATTAATGTCAAGTCTGTGTTAATATGTTACAACAAGTTCATATGTTCTAAAGTTTATTATTGTAAATGGTTTTGTAAGGTGGGTGAAACCAGAAAAATGTCCAATAGTGATGTTTCAGGTGGATGGTAAGAGCTGAACCTATAGGCCATATTGCTTAATTGATCTTTCTGACTTCTCACTTATGTGTATGAGGCAGCATGACAGAAAGAAGTGTTCACTGATGCTTGTTGAATTAGTTCATTTTATTAAGGTAGGCGAACAATTCAGAATAAACTGAAATTAATATTCTTAACGAAGAACTCAGCACAGAAAATAAACTGATGTTTACTGTGTTTGTACAATTTGTGGTACCTTTTTGCTTTTGCAATTAAATAAATAGATTTTTTGTTTTTGTTTTGTTCGTTTGCTTTAATCTGAACGTATTTAGATTTCATGAAATAATTTCGGCCGCATGTAGGCAAAGGAGAACAAACAAAATATCGAAAACTTTTTGTCCAGATTAGAAAGAGTCGACTCATTGGTGAGCTGAGTCAAATGATTTGACTCCTACCCCGCCCCTCGCACGCCTTCCTCTTTTTTCCATTCCACCCCAACCCACTCAGGCTCCGCCCACTTCCAGGATTTCTTCCTCTTTTCGTGTTTTCAGTCACGAGTTTATTTTCTGTCTTTGAAACACAAGTAAGTCGCTACATGACGGTAGGTGAAGCCAGCGAACTGTTTTCATTCACCAGTATTATAGAGGCTCAGTGCAAATCATAACATTTTACACATTTTATCTTAGCGAATACATAAGCCTTAAATATAAGCGTATTCAACAGCTATTCCTCTTGATTAGACTGTTTTCAAATAGAAGATTATTTCTACTTTTTTTTTCAAGCTTGAAACTGTCATTCTGTTGGGCTTTTTACTTTATGCATTTATTACTTTAAAGAAGCAAAATTATCTGCTACTAGAATAAGATTGTTGGACGTGAACGTAAATATGTCTAGAAATAGGTTTTATAATCTTATATTTGTTCTATATAAAATCTCATAAGTAGTTGTATTAGATAATTCCTTTATTCAACACATCATCACTTGTTCCTTGTTCAGGTAGAACTTTTTTTTTGCAATGTTGTACAATCTTTCAACTTCCCCATTTTGTTTGTTCCTGTTATCTGGAGATTCAGTAACTAAAGCATAAACGAGCCTTATGTGCCTAGCAATTTAAATCATTAACAGCTAATAACACTTATCAGAGGGGGCATGGTGGCTTAGTGGCTTAGCACGTTTGCCTCACACCTCCAGGGTTGGGGGTTCGATTCCCGCCTCCGCCGTGTGTGTGTGTGTGTGTGTGTGTGTGTGTGTGTGTGTGTGTGTGTGTGTGTGTTTTGTGTGTGTGTGTGGGGGGCGCTTAGTGGTTAGCACGTTTGCCTCACACCTCCATGGTTGGGGGTTTGATTCCCGCCTCTGCCGTGTGTGTGGAGTTTGCATGTTCTCCCAGTGCCTCGGGGGTTTCCTCCCCCAGTCCAAAGACATGCATTGTAGGTTGATTGGCATCTCTAAATTGTCCGTAGTGTGTGAATGAGTGTGTGTGCCCTGTGATGGGTTGGCACTCCATCCAGGGTGTATCCTGCCTTGATGCCCAATGACGCCTGAGATAGGCACAGGCTCCCTGTGACCCGAGTATAGATCGGATAAGCGGTAGACAATGAATGAATGAACACTTATCAGAATGAAGTTGCTTTCGGCTACTACCAACTGGTCCGCACAGCAACTTGGCACAGGTTTTACGCCGGATGCCCTTCCTGACGCAACCCTCCCATTTTTCCGGGCTTGGGACCGGCACTGCATCCAGTAGCTGAGGTTTGAACCCGAACCACTGAGCCACCAATACCCTATTAACGCTTATTAGAATAACAGTTTTTAAAATGTAAAGTGTGAACAGAGTAGATTTAAATACAAAGAGAATTTACATTTAAATGCAAAAAAGGGGGGAAAAAAATCATGTAAAAATTTGAAAAAACATGAAAACATGCCTAACTAAATGCAATGCTAAATTGTTAAATTGGTGTAAGTAGGTCACAGCGGGGCATTGGTGGCTCAGTGGTAGGTTTCTCGCCTATCATGCGGAAGGCCCGGGTTTGATTCCCAGCCAATGCCTCAACCCCAGCCACTGGATACAGTGCCGGTCCCAAGCCCGGAAAAATGGGAGGGTTGTGTCAGGAAGGGCATCCGGCGTAAAACATTTGCCAAGTTGTGGCGACCCCGAACAGGGAGCAGCCGAAAGCAAGATGTCAGTAGGTCACAGGTATACACATTTCTGCGGTTGGGGTTTTTAATAGTAAATAAGAGCTGTGAAAGATTATGTGTATCGTTAATCAAATACATTTACATTGTGACTGCCTCTCAGATACAATCATCTCTCTGTGGGGGTTTCATCAAGATGGCCCATACGGGAGATGGGTGTGGGCCAGATGACACACACATAGGCCATTCAGTTGTGTGTTTTGAGGACCCTACATGGGAAGTCCTTACAGTTCTGTATTCTGGTATAAAGATCTGTCTCACAGACAGATCTTTGGTTTTAGATATTTTGAAGACCGAAAGCTAACATCACTGTTGAAGACATGCTACTTTGCTACCTTCAATAAATTCTTCTCCCCACAAGAACTCTGGTCAAGCTTACGTATTTTATGTATTAGAGAAATCTAATACATTGGCGGGAAGACCCGGGTTCAATTCCCAGCCAATGCCCAAACCCCAGCCACTAGATGCAGTGCCGGTCTCAAGCCCGGAAAAATGAGAGGGTTTCGTCAGGAAGGGCATCCGGCGTAAAACTTGTGCCAAGTTGTTGTGCGGACCAGTTGGTCCGCTGTGGCGACCCCGAACAGGGAGCAGCCGAAAGCAACTTCTTAATACATTGGTGAGCCACCCAAACCAATGCTTAGCCAAATACAGCAAAATCTAACAGCGGACTCTGGCCTTTTTAGCTGGCTTTTTGGTGAAACCAGTAGATTTATCAGGGTACACACTCATATCTGCCCATTCCAAAACCAAAGGCATTAACACAAAGTTGTACAGGAACATGAATGAGGTCAGGAACTGATGTCAAGTGAAAAGGCTTAAAAGGTGTCAGTGTGGTTGAAGTCAATGGCTCAGGCCCCTCGAGGATTTCCACACTAACCTTGGTATGATGGGCCCTTTAGTTATAGTGAAGGAAAATCTTAACGCTACAGCATGCAAACACATTTCAGACACTGTGTGTTTACAACTTTATGGCAACAGTTTGGAAGAAGAACGATATATAGCTGAGATGGTCAGGTGTCCACACACATTTAGCCACATAGTGGATGTCCTTCAGCCTCTGACCTAGAAACGTCTGCAGTCAAGAAGTCTGATTCAGAAATCAGACTGAAAATACTTTTAATGACATACCAATTCTTAAAATGCTCATACCAATTCTAATAAATACTGCACCTCTCAAAAAAAACAAACAAATAAAAACTCAATAACAAGAACCTCAAATATACAAATAAACTTAATTAACTAAATTAAATTAAAAAAGCCTTTTAAAATATTCTCCTCTAAAAATCTTTTCTTTTTCCTCAATCCTGTTGAATATTTTGCAGCATTCTGATACAACTCTAGTTTAGTGCAAGATTTGTTTTTTAGTCATTTACATTACACCTGTGTAACTGGCACAATAATATCTTATTTATCAGTAATTAGGGTGGTTAAAGAAGACAATTCTCTGTGTGTCTACGCAATGTTCATTTGGGGTCAATTGCACAAAAAGGTTTTTTCTTTTCTTTTCTTTTCTTTTTCAGTACATTTGCTAATATAAATTTAAAGTGAAGTTAAAACAAAGTGCTAAAATATTTTCTTTTGGGAACATCAGCATTTTTCCTCAATTCATCTATAAAGTCATATTAACATTATCTGACAACAGAATGCTGCTGTTAATTTATGCAGCTGCTTGCACTTCCATGGTTAGTCAGTACTTTTTTTCACACTTCTAACAAGCATAAGCAAACATAAAGGCTGTAATGCCTGTGAATATACAGGTGTGCTGAGCTGCTTGTTTATTATAGTACATGATTATTATAGACAATTAGCTATTCAGGATAATGTTTTTCTTTTAAGTGCAGTTGCCTCCCTACAGTAATTACCTTTTGATAAAGGACTTCAGCTGTCCTTATTATACATGTAAATTGACTTATCTCACTGGATGTGTTCACCTCCTAGAGTTCTCCAGTTTCCTTTTTTTTTTTGCAGATTACAGGCCAGAATTATTGGAACTTAAGCTTTTATTTAAGAGTTATTTGCATGCTTGTATGTAAAATTATGTCATGTCTGCCATGGAGAGTACCAAGTGTCAGTACCAAGTGTTTCTTCCTGTAATTTATATCGGAGACATGCAGATCATTTTAAGCTACTTTATATTCTAATGATTGTGAACAATTGTTTTCTGTTTGAACCAAAGGTTTTTAGTATATAAAGAGAATACACATTTTTATCGTCTTATTTATGCAAATATGTAGACTTCATGTAAGTTTTACATTTTTTTTTATGATGAATCCAGCCAGGTATGGGCACCGTTGCAACCTGGACATGGCAAATCATCCTTCTTTGCATTTTTTTAACGTGTCCCATCATGAGCCGTCCAATGTTGCTGTCAGAGTTTCCATTCTTCACAGTATGGAACGCTCCTACTGAAAAATGTGTATCTCAATATGGAGTTGATCTGGACTTGAGCACTTTTGATATCATCCACAACAAGAACCAGAGCTTTATAGGCAGTAACATAACCATCTTGTATTCGGATAAGCTGGGCTTCTATCCTCACTACACTGACAAAAATGAATCTGTGTATGGAGGTGTACCCCAGAACTTCAGCTTGAATAAGCACCTCTTGCAAGCCTATGCAGATTTGCAAAAGAACATTCCAGATAAAAACTTCACTGGCCTGGCTGTAGTGGACTGGGAGAGCTGGAGACCACTGTGGGACCGTAACTGGGATAGAAAAGAGGTATACCAAGAAGGCTCTAGAACACTAGTGAGGGCTAAACACCATGACTGG
Source organism: Hemibagrus guttatus (assembly GCA_033459395.1). NCBI lineage: Eukaryota > Metazoa > Chordata > Actinopteri > Siluriformes > Bagridae > Hemibagrus > Hemibagrus guttatus. Next base: position 22,035,845 of record JAUCMX010000001.1, read on the forward strand.
AAACCGAAGCAGATAGAAGCCCAGGCCAAGAAAGACTTTGAAGGTGCAGCACAAAACTTCATGGAGAAAACGATAAAGCTCGGACGAACTGAGCGACCAGGGGGGCTGTGGGGTTTCTATGGCTTTCCATGCTGCTACAACTACCAGTACAAAAAAAATGAGACATACACAGGGAAGTGTCCACCTCTAGACATGATGAGAAATGACAAGTTGTCTTGGTTGTGGAACGTAAGCACAGCTCTGTACCCTGATATTTACATAGATCTGAGCCTTAAGGGTCGTGACAGAGACATTCTACTGTATGCCCGACATCGAATACAGGAGGGTATGAGAATCAGCAAGCAAGTCTTCCCTATTCAACCACTTGTCATCCCCTACGCTCGTATCGTGTATACCTACTCAATGACATTCCTCTCACAGGTACTGAGCCTTCTGTCTGCACAAACGGATATTTAGAGCTTGATAATAATGAAGTATCCAGATTCAGTGTAAAAATGCAACTTATTTTATATACGTAGTGATATTAATGATTTGATAGTGAGCTACTGCATTTGCCTTTCAGTTCTCTTAGTTAATGAAGTGACTTCTAAAATCTTCCACTAAAAGTTTGATTAATCTTGAATCCTGAATTACAGCACTTTTAAAGGGAAGAATGTATTCCCTGCTTTTGTATTGTGTGTGTATTTTATAGGAGGATCTGGTTCATACCATTGGAGAGAGTGTGGCATTAGGGGCAGCAGGAGTAGTGCTATGGGGCGATGCTGTATACTCTACAAACAAGGTGAAATTTACTGAATATTTTTTAAACTTTATTGCCCCCAAAACCCATCCAGGCCCTCTTATTACTTACAGAACGTTTCCACTGAACAGCATGGCATTGCACGGCCCAGCAGTGCAGCATCCTAGTTGTGTGTTTGTGTGCCTGTCTATTTCATGTAAAGCTACTTAGGAAAACAAGAATAGTTTTTTTCTGGAGGTGAACAGCTGGTGACAACTGATGTGTATTGCTATTAAATCTGCTCTGTCTCCTTCACAGGGTAAACCACTTACCATAACCATAACTGTACGTAGACTCAAACACAAATGTACCAGTTTTCAGTGCAAAATTTCAGATAATGGCAATAATAATAATAATAATATACAATAAAAATCTATTTTTTCTAGTTTTTCACATTATACCTTTGGGCCTCAAAATTATTTTACTTACAATAACATGAGTGAAATGAAATATTTCCATTAATTTCAGAATTTTATGAAATTTTTGTTCAAAGCAGTTAACATGGTCAAAATCACTAAGTTGCTTAAATTTATATAGTGACCTAGTAACTAATAGTGTAAAATCCTGAATATTGTTGATATTGATATTTCCTTTCTTTGTCTTGCATCTTCCAAAATTCTAAAACTTTATATTTATTAGTTTTAACTGGAAAGAATCCACATGGTTTCAGACTTGGGTGGTGTACACTACCATAAAGTGAACTGGAGCTATTTGGGGTTTGACCAAACTTGAAGGTGATAGATTTTAAATTGAAATATGATATGAGTAAGAAATACAAGATAATGCTAAAGAGATTGCTCTGTCTTACAGAAGAGTTAAAAAAAGGACCATTTAAAAGTACCACTAAAGGTTCTTCTTAATTAACGGTTCTTGTCTTCCTCATAATAAAGGAATCACTAGGTTGTAGGTTTGTAGAGAAAGAAAAGAAAATGCATAGATTTTAAAACTCTTTTATTTAGATATTTTTTAGATTAAGTATATTTTAAATTTATTATCCACAATCCAAATCAATAAACTCATTCCTTGGAACTGCATTATTCATCCAACCTCAGCAGTTTTAGTGATCATGATTTCAACTGACTCACTCACACATATCTCATACTTCCCATTTTAAATTTTGCCTAATTTTCCAAGCTTACTGTTCAAATCATCTTGAAAATATCTGGAAAAATGTTTGCATTTGCAGTGTTATATTTTCAGTGTCAATGGACATGATAATAATTTAGAGCTGAGCTTAGCCCATGGTGCTTTCTTTTTTATGTTGAATGTCATTGTGAACTTGTAGTAAGCTTTCATGTCTTCATCAAACTCATAATTACCTGTTGGGAAGTATCATAAAAGCTGAATTGATAGTGTGTAAGGTAATGTTATAAACAACAACAACAACAACAACAACAGAAACCTGGCAGCACAAACAGTGCTTCTGGGGTAGACAGAGTGGACTGAGTGTAGCAGTGAGGAAACCCACAGGCAATAGATAACCTCTCCTCTTTCCCATTTACATTTTACCAGAAGCTCTTGCCAAGAATGACTTAAGGAACTATAATTACTTTCTTTTGTACTTGGTGAACATTACCATATGCTTGTGCAGATGGAACACGGTCTAAAAATACCACTAATTTGTGGCACTGGTGGGAAATCAGGCTGTATGATATACTATTGGCTGATATCATTATTATTATTAGTATTATTCATATTTTATTAATATTAGTAGCATTAGTAGTGATTATTGTAGCCACAAATGCTTTATTTTGATGCAGCTTTTTTCATAAATTATCATACTGTATGTACTTACGTTCTATGTTAGCTGTATTCATGTTTGAAGCCCATGATTCAACAAGGGCTTTGGCTATCCTTGTTCCTGTGGGTTTCCACTGGGTTCTCTGGTTTCCTCCCACTTCCTAAAAACATTCCAACAGGCAGGTTGTTACGGGCGGCAGGTCCCAGGTTGGACCACTAGGGGGGGTTGCTAACGGGGATTGGTTTTGTTTATGTTTTGTATGCCATGTGTTTGTGTTAGCCCCGCCTTGTTCCTAATGTGTCTCAATCAATGTTCACCTGTTCCTAATGTGTCCCGTAATTATGTTGAATATATATAGTGGCCTTTTGCCAGGGTTTGGGGCTCGTCCTCGTCAATCTGTAGTGTCTACGTGTGGTGTTGGTCTCGTGTTTCTGTTTCTATGTTTTTGAGTTTAATAAATCCCTGTCTTTGTCCATCCTCGTGCTGGGTCTGTTTTCCTTATGTTTTGGATCCTGGAAACATGACACAGGTTGGTGTCTCTGAATGCTACTTGATTGTGAACGAGTGTGCGAATGTATGTGTGTTGGTACGATGGACTTGCATCCCATTCAATGTGTATAGGCTCCAGATCCATCGCAACCCTGACCAGGATTAAGAGTTTAATTGAAGAGTAATCAATGATGAATTAATTTTTTTCCACCCATAGAAACACTAAAAATATTTCCTGTAAAGAGTGTCCAGTTTCAGTTATCTGTTACACAAATTCTCTTTTCCAGAGCACATGTCTATCAGTGAAGAGTTACATTGATGAGACTCTGGGCCGATATTTGGTGAACGTGACTAAAGCTGCGTTACTCTGTAGCAAGGAACTGTGCTCGTTTAATGGCCGATGTGTGCGGCAAGATGCAGCTTCTTCTGCCTACCTTCATCTTGACCCAGCAGTATGGACCATCATCCCTAGAGCTGAGCTTCCTGACCAGAACCCCAACCGTCCATCATATGTGATACAAATGAAGAATAAGGAGGAGGGCTATTATTTTACAAAACTATTTAAGTGCCAGTGTTATCCAGGCTGGGAGGGTGAACACTGTGAGAAACAGATTGCTCCTAAGCCTAGACAGAGAAAGTAAATATCTATAGAATTAAAAAAAAAAAAAAAAAGGACTGGACAAATTGTAGTGTGAGCAGTCAGTGCTGGCACATCCTGTAAAGATAGACACTCTGGGAAACTTATAGTAAAATTTCAGCTATCACAAAATGACAAACCTACCTTAGGAAGACCGTAACATGACCTTAACTTGCATGACTGTTTTTAACTGCTATATTACTTTACAGTTGAGGTCTAGAACACTGGTGTAATACATTTTTGAGAATGCTGCTATTTTAAACCTTGAATCAAGTAAGTTATTTAAAGGGTTTAGAAAAATAAATAAAGCATCCCATATTGTCTGTTGTGGACTAAACACAGTACAGCATTTATGGATGCAGTGTTTTTAATTGTAAGCGTTTCAATTCAATTCAATTTTTTTTTTTCTTTTTTTCTCAATACCACTGTTAGAATTATTTCAGAACGAACAGTGTTACTTGCCTGTTGTAGATACACTATATTGCCAAAAGTTTGAATTCAGGTGTTTGTTTTTTGAGGACTGGGCTTGGCCCCTTAGTTCCAGTGAAAGGAACCTTTAATGCTTCATACATTTACTTCAAGACATTTTGGACAATTTCATGCTCCCAACTTTGCGGGAACAGTTTAGGGATGGTCCCTTTGAGAGACATTGGAAACTTTGAGCCAGGCCTTCTCATCCAACATCAGTGCCTGACCTCACAAATGCACTTCTAGAGGAATGGTCAAAAATTCCCATAAACACACTCCTAAATCTTGTGGAAAGCAGTTCCAGAAGAGCTGAAGCTGTTATAGTGCAAAGGGTGGACCAACTCCATATTAAATTCATGTGCATGTAAAAGCAGATGTCCCAGTTTTGACATGGCTCACAGTCTCCGCTCTAATTCATCGCAACGGTTTTCTGTCTGGTTGAAGCCAGTCAAGTTCCTCCACACCAACTTGCTTTGTGCACTGGTGTTGGTAGTCATGTTGGAACAGGAAGGGACCATCCCTAAACTGTTCCAACAAAGTTGGGAGCATGAAATTGTCCAAAATGTCTTGGTATGAAGCATTAAAGGTTCCTTTCACTGGAACTAAGGGTCCTAGCCCAGCCCCTGAAAAACAACACCTGAATTTAATGATTTGGAGGGGTGTCCCAAAACTTTTGGCAATATAGTGTTTATGTATAGAATGCTGCCATAGCACATATCAGTGGCCTCAGACTACCCTCTTCTGGGGATTTCTTGTACTACACCTGCAAAACTTGTCTGAGGCTATAGTCCTGGTTTGCCACTAGATAGCATTAAAGGTACATCAAAACTGTAGTCAGTCGCACATACATGTCTTGCATCTATGTAGTTTTATAGCTAGGCATTAACTAAGATCTGTGCTCAGATAAATAAATACTATAAATAATAGAAACATTGTTGTGAAATCTTAATTGTTGTGAGGTGCATGTAGTGTGTGCATCAGAATAGCTGACTGCTGAATGAATGGATATGAAAAGTTAAGTACTGATGAACACAGTCTTGGTATTGCAATTATTTATATAATTTTACTATTCAAGCTGGTATGGACTCCACATGACCTTTATGTCATTTTCTGTTAAATGCATTTCCTCCATCTGTGTTGTTTATTATTGTTATTGTTCATAAATCACACAAGGATCTTCAAAAGTAAAGAAACTTTTAAAATTTTTATTGACCTGCAAATAAATACTGCATGGCAACAAATTGAGTCGATGTACTGTACATTTTCCCATCATTCTTGTTTGCTACCAAACAATTAGCAATAAATACTGTAAGGCTATTTGATCGAAAGCAAAAGGGTTATCTCAGACTTATGTATAATACTGACAGTACTGTATGTGTGTAATTAACATATATATTCAATACAAATCAATTCAGTTTTATTTAAACAGCACTTTTAACAATGGACTCTCAAAGTGTCTTTAGTGTCTCAAAGCAGCTTTATAAGAATATAAAAATTCAGAATAAAAATGACAAAGTTGACAACATAAATTCCTTCCTGCCGAAGCCGTCAAATGTTCAATGATTCTACACTATCTACAGCAGTCCCAGGATATATATCACCACATTGATGTCAGAGACATAATATAAATCAAATCATGGGACAACTGAGATGTGTCTTCTACATGTAGGTGCATGTAGTTATATTTGAGCAGATTTGTCTCAGATTTGAGGGTTTCTCTCTTCAGTCTCCTCTTCAGGATGTGAAATGCTTTAAGGTGTCTTGAATGACTTGCTTCCTACTTTTCCCCTTTGTTGTGTTGGCACTGTGTTTTGGGTCAATGTCTTGATGCATGATAAAGTTCCTCACAATAAGAATGGATGCAGTCCGATTCTATATTGCGGATGAGTGGTTTGTTTGTATCTTGTGGTTTGGCTCTATACTGTATATTCTATATCTCTGTCAACTGCTGAGGCAACAAGGTTTCCTTGGCCTAACCGAATCCATGTCAGGTTGTTAGTACATCCTTCTTTTACATCTTTCTTTTCCAGAACATTCACATTGTTCACAATGTAGAACTGGTTATGCCCAATGCTTGTACAATGATTCCGATTGATTTGGCCTCTTTTCTCAGCTTTAAAATGGCTTGCTTTTCTTTCATAGACAGCTCTCTGTTCTTCTAGTTGGTTTATCCTTTTTAATAATAAATGCAGTCTTCACAGGTAAAACACAGAGGCTCAAATAAAGAGTAGATATTCAGAGCTATTAATTATTTACACAATACATTTTAGCATGGCACACATGGGCAACATGAAATACCTGTAGTTAAAAATGTTCTGGTATTTTTGATCACTTGAAAAACAAAATGTGCCATGTTCTAAGTTGTTTAACACATCTGAATGGAAAATCAGGACATGAACAGTCATTCCGATCTATCATCTGATATTCATGGTTTGATCTCAAACCCAAATGTCTTCAGTGGATAGCAAAAATAATAGAGTTGGTCTCCCTGTTCTTATACTTCTGTTCCAATAAGACTATGATTTACCTTTTTTATTAGACTCCATTCAATAATTAGTATATCAAAATGGTTCTTTATCAGGACTAAAGGTTAAGGACTAAATGTTTAGTATAGTATAAGGAAGATAAGCTGAAAAAGTGCTAAAATTACTGTAAGGAAAACTGTAAGACTAATACAAGGTGAGCACTCTGAAGCCATTATTAGAAAATTAGAGTTTTTGAATTATTTCTAAGTCTTTGAATTATTTTAGTATTAAATGCTTTTTGTGGAACTAATTCCAGTGTGCACACTTATTAACATGTGAAAACTTGTCAGAAAATGATGGGCCTTACCAGTGTCAGCTGGTGGTGGTATTATATAGAAGGGCTAAAATCTAATGTCCATCAATAAAACTCAACATTTTAACGTTTAGTGGTAGCTCAGTGGGTCGGATGTTTGCTATGGATTGTGCTGTCAAATTCCACAACTGCCAAGCTGCTACCCCTGGATCCTTGAGCAATAAGATGCATGTAAGTCATTCTGGATAAGGGCATCTGCCAAATAATGTAAATGGAAGAAAATGAAGTAGAAGAATCTGTAAGTTGTCCTGGGTGTTTGTTAAATGTGCGCATGCATTGGGATTCAAAGATTAAAGATTTACTTTAAATTTAAAGACAGAACTCCAAAACACCTAATAATGCTCTCAGAAATACACTTAATGAGGACAGTTTTTCAGGGTCTAGGACGGTAGTAATCTATTTGATTCTGACAGTGGTCACTTGCAACCCAGTGAACAACAACTGATCACATCAATGATGATTCTGAAGAAAATATTGGCTGGGACTAAAATCTGTATGAAGGTTGACCACTCGCCTAAGGCAGCTAAGTATTGATATATTTAAACTTTAATGGAAAGTTGGACCCATCTTGAATGACACAGATAAAAATGAAACTAGCTGAGAACCTGAGATAGGTTACAGAAACTGGCTATGGACATCAAAAGCATTTTGCGAAGGGAAATGTGATCATGGAGATGAAATTAGGCCATAGTCTAATTTCCCACAGTGAAATGGAGATGACTTTCAGTAAAGAAAGCTTCTGGCTAAACTTACTTAATGGTAAAACCAGAACAAAATGGAGAATTCAATAGCCTAACTGACTAAAGTGAAACATCATAGTATTTCAGTGATTTTACTTCATGGCATGCTGCTGAGAGGATCTTCACTCACGCGTCACAAGATAAGATAAACAAAGGCCATTAAATTCCGCCTTACTTCCGTACCCTACGAATCCAGATTGAATTGACCCAAAAAGGCAGCCCTTACTGATAAGCAGAAGCTGAAGCTGATAATGGATGGGTGTTAAGTTCTTTTCCATTTTCCTCCACCTTCTTTATCTGTTTCTGAACTGGAACACTGCTCCCAAGACAACTGACCGAGAGGCTGTCAGTACCAACTCTCCCCTTTGGTTATGACATTGTAGCTGATGCTCCATCTGAAGCATTCTTTGTAAGTTTTTATTTTTTGTCAACTATTGGTTGGACTGACTGCTTCTGGGTCTGTCTTTGTAAGATATAATATGCAATTAAAACATTTAAAATACAGTAATATTTTCAAAACACATAATTATCTGTTTATGGCCAAAAGTTTGTGGACATCTGACCATCATACTCATACATGGACCATCCCCCAGCTGTACCAGGTGCCAGGCCTCACTAATACTCTTGTGTTTGATTGACCGCAAATCCTCACACCCCCACACTAACATCTGGAAAATCTTCCCAAGATAGTGGAGGCAAAGGGAGACTAAATCTGGAATTGGATGTTCAAAATGCACACGTAGGTGTGATGGTCTGGTGTACATATACTTTTGGCCATATATCCTATTTTTTATTAATACAATGTATATAATGTCATGTATGAACTGTGCCCCAGGTCCCTTCAACTAACTTCAGTGCCAGGCCTCACTAATGCTCTTGTGGACGAATGACTGCAAATCCTCACAGCCACACACCAACATCTGGAAAACCTTCACAGGAGAGTGGAGGCAAAGGGAGGCTAAATCTGGAATTGGATGTTCAAAATGCATATGTAGGTGTGATGGTCTGTTGTACATATACTTTTGGCCATATATTCTATTTTTTCTTAATACAAGAGCACAAATTAAAACATTTTACATTAAATTGAGAGCTCATGAGGGTAGCAGTTGCATTCCCTAGCAATAATAATAAGAATAAAATTTGTCTGCTGTCAGATGGATAAAGAAATGCCTATGAAAGTCTGTTTTCAACCATCACAATACCAGATGTTAAGACATAGCTGCTAACACACACATCTTTACTGCCTACTGACAAAGTTTGCTTTGTAAATGTAACATAACATTCACCACTTATCAAAAGCCTTGAATAGCAAAGCAAATGTAGTCAATATGTTCAAACATCACCTTCAAACATTTTCTAAAACATCACTTTGAGTGGAATTTCAAGGCTTAGTTGGACCGAGCAAAACTGTTCAGCTCAACTAAACTATAACACATTTTATAAAAACCTATAACAAATTTTATTTCTTGAAATGTTTCTCTTTGATATCTCAGGTTTATTATTTACTTCTAAATTTTGTCACAAATGTTTCTCCTAAAAATCCTTAACAGGGGACTGAAATCTGTATACATGAATCCAAAAACCCATAATTGCTATAATGGGTTAAAATGTTCACATAAAGACTTTACAAAACAATTTAATGTGAAGAAATGGACATTTAATACTAGCATTGAACTAAAATAATAGTTTACTTGGCACCTGTCTTCTAGTATATATACATATGCTAGCATAAGTATACTAGCATAAGCATAAGTATACTAGCATAAGCATAAGTATACTAGGTTACCTTTTAGAATTAACTAGAGAAATATAAAAATATCTATTGATATATATAAAGGTCTAACTAACTAGGTCTACCCACATGATTTATATGAAACCAAGATAAATCATGTCAGATCTGTTTCCACCTTTAATGTCACATAGCAACCAATCAATTAAATTCATTCATTGTCTACCGCTTATCTGATCTATTCTCGGGTCACGGGAAGCCTGTGCCTATCTCAGGCGTCAAGGCACGATACACCCTGCACGGAGTGCCAACCCATTGCAGGGCACACACACCCGCTCATTCACACACTACGGACAATTTATAGATGCCAATCAACCTACAATATATGTCTTTGGACCGGGGGAGGAAACCGGAGTACCCGGAGGAAACCCCTGAGGCAGGGGGAGAACATGCAAACTCCACACACACACACACACACACACACACACACACACACACACACACAGGAGGCGGGAATCAAACCCCCAACCCTGGAGGTGTGAGGCAAACATGCTAACCACCAAGCCACCCCCCAAGCAATTAAATTAAAAAACAAAAAGAAAAATCAAAACGTACAATAATCTGGTTGTTCAAGTGTGTACACATTTAACTAATAATTTAGTTAAAAAATCTTTTGCTTGTAATACAGCACTCAAACTTTTTCCTTGAACATCTTGATTTGGTCTTGATTTGGGCACGATTTGGGCACGATTTGGGCACGATTTGGGCACGGTGGCTTAGTGGTTAGCACGTTTGCCTCACACCTCCAGGATTGGGGGTTCGATTCCTGCCTCCGCCGTGTGTGTGGAGTTTGCATGTTCTCCCTGTGCCTCAGGAGTTTCCTCCGGGTACTCCAGTTTCTTCCCCCAATCCAAAGACATGCATGGTAGGTTGATTGGCATCTCTAAATTGTGTGTGTGCCCTGTGATGGGTTGGCACTCTGTTCAGGATGTATCCTGCCTTGATGCCCAATGACGCCTGAGATAGGCACAGGCTCCCTGTGACCTGAGAATAGTTCGGATAAGCGGTAGACAATCAATGAATGAATATTCAGTTATAATGTTTATTAGATCTCCAAACACATGAATATTTACTTTGTCTAACCTCTGTTACCTCTGTAATTGTGTTTCATTTCTCCTGTAATTGTCTTTCATTGCACCTGATAAACACTGCTTGAAGACCACAGTGTCTGACTATTTACCTAATCCAGACAGACAAAGACAGACAGACAGAAAGTAGGAAAAATGTGCTATTCTATGAGCTATTCTGCTGGCTACTATCCAGGTCTTTGAAATAAACTGGACGAGCTTCACTTAACAACACTTATCAACTTACAAAGGAACCTGTGGGAATGCTCCATGTTCTGTTTCACCGAGAGCAGACTGGTATCAAACACTCTGGACAGGGCTAACAGAGATGTTTCTCTCTGCACCCTCTGGACAACAGAATGCATGCAAGGTGGCATCTGCAATGTTAACATTGCCAAATTCCATCCAGCACCTAACCAGCTAACATCATCATCCATTAAAGTGGATGAGCTTCAATGCCAAATCAACTCTGTGGAAACAATTATGTCTTCATCTTATGACAGGTACCCACAAGGTAGGGGAAAAGCTAACACTTTCACAGAGACAGTGATTGCAGTTTTTCAACCCTAGGGCATCTGAACTTAGTTGAAAAAGAGTATCCATCCATATATTACATCTCCGCAACTGGTTAGTGTTTCTAGAGTTCACTAGGAAAGTGTAGTCCACTGAAAACCTTATATATAATAGCTTGCAACAGAAACTGATGAAAACCACTTTCTAAAAATATACAGAAACTCAAGAGTCCAAGACTCCACACCAGTGGAGAGGAAAATTCAATTTTGGAAAATGGAGCACAAAAGCTCTTAAATACTGCTTTAAAACTATGCACTTGTTCATCTTTAAATCCCTCTTGTTTCTGTATACATAAATAGACAGACTCCCTTATGTATCAAGCTAGATATTTTCTAGATAGCTGCATTCCCAATCTGTCTGCAGTACAACCAGAAACCTTGGATGCAAAATCTGAGAAGATGGACATCAGATATGCTTTTAGGGAACAGTGACCTGTGTGTAAAATCCAGGTTATTATCAGGAATCCATAAAAGCTTCCAAAATACAATTCAGCCATAATAGAGCAGATGACTAGGGCACTGTGGCATGTGGCAAGGACATCATTTTAGGCAAATACAGCCTTCCTCTCACTGGATGAAGTATGACATAAAATTGTTGTCCCCTATGATTAACCCCCCTTTTTTTTTTTTACCAGTACACTGATGTTGCATTCTGTCTGGGAAATAGAAATAGATTTATCGGACATTTTCAATCAGTATAAACAAATACATTGTTTTATAGGAACAAGTTTGCTATAAAATTTGTCAGGACACTGTTGGCATTCAGTCTGAGATGGTTTTTATTTATTTATTTATTTAGTTATTTATTTTTTTAACCTCTGTTCAGATAACCTTACACAGAATTTTAGTGGTTGAAGATAATGCTTTAAATTTTGCTCATGAACAAGCACTTCTAAGAGAGCAGAAATGGGTTTGATATCACCATTTACTTTGAAGATGTAAACATTTGTCTGAAAAATGAATCTATGAATATATTGCCCTAGTAGGCTATGTAAAAACAGAAAAACTACAATTTCTTAAAGCCATGAGTGTCTACTTTAATATGAGCTATGGTGGAGGGTGACATGGGTCACCACTGTGAAGGGTGTGGACACCACCACTGTGAACAACTCAAAACCAGATACAAAATTGTTTTGGCCTCTGGTAAAAAGAGTTTTAAAAAACAGTCTTGCAACATGTCTATGAAATAATATTGATTAAACCCAAAATAGCTCTGAATATAAAAAAGCAGTGATTCTTCAGGTCTGCTTTTATATTTCTGCTGTATCCGCAAGCACTTCATGTTAAATTCTAAAGCAAATTGTGTTGCTATGCTTTATATTACCTGTATTGTGTCTTACATTGTGCCATTAGAAGAAAGATATATAAATACCATGAACCTGAAGGCTGATTAATTGGCTATTATAATGACAACTACTAACAGTATTGAACCTCATACATTATATTCACATATGCCACAATAACTTTATTGTAGTTTTCTGCAAACTAGTCCATCATACATTAATGTGATCATATCATTATGTGTGACACTAACATGAAACATGATAAAGAAACCTGATTGAACTAGATCATTCAGAATGAATCATTGTATGTTGTTGTTCTTTCAGCTGCTCCCTGTTTGGGCGATGAGAGCGCGGGATCCTGCTGCGGGACCACCAGGATAATATTATTCATTGTATGGTGATTTATATTTTTAATTATGTAAGGAGGACATACAATCCTCCCAAAGTATATGTTCCTTTTGTGTATGAGTGTATATACTGTATGAATGGGCTTGTATATTATAGGTTTACATGATTTACAATGTTTTGGATCTGAAGTGAGCTGAAAGAATGTCACATACCTTATTCCTCTATGCACATCTCAGTTCACCTCAGTTGGGTCCCCCACCTCTAAACTCTGTTTAGGCGTAGAATAAGATGGCTACACATATATGCATTCAGGAGGATACCTCACAAAAGAAGTGTTTTGACTCTTGCTCATCCAGGAGGAAAATTACTTTGAGCAATCAATCACCATCAGAAGGCCTCTTCACTCAATGCTGGCCAATCAATGTCTCACAAAGGGACACATCCTTTCAGTAACACCCAATCAATTGCTCTGAAAAGGTGTCTGTTCTTGTACTGGCAGCTGGTAAAGCGCATAGCCTCATTGTCCTCAAGTTATATGCAGGGTTGCACATACATTCCTTGGTAAACACAATTTTACAGCGATCCAAGGTATGTCAAAGTGCATTCAGAAAGCCAGGGTCATCCCCATCCTGAAGAAACCTGCTCTGGATCCCTCAGACATCAGCAACTACAGACTGGTATCACTTCTCTCATTTCTTTCAAAAATTCTCGAACGTGTTGTTTGTAATCAGCTGTCTGACTATCTCAGGCAGATTAACCTCCATGACCCCAACCAGTCTGGTTTGAAAGCAGCACATTCCACAGAGACTGCCCTTTTGGCAGTCACTGAGAAACTACATGCTGCTAGATCAGCCAAACTGTCATCGGCCCTCATCCTCCTCGACCTGTCTGCAGCATTTGACACAGTAAACCACAAGACTCTCTTGTCCACCCTCAGGAGTCTTGGAATTTGTGGAACAGCATGGGAATGGTTTGCTTCCTACCTGGATGGTCGCTCATATCAGGTAACATGGAAGGGATTGACATCTGCTCCACACAGACTCTCTACTGGTGTCCCACAAGGCTCAGTACTTGGTCCTCTCCTTTTCTCCCTCTATACTCACTCTCTCAGCAAAGTTATATCCTCACATGGATTTTCATACCACTGCTATGCCGATGACACCCAACTTATTTTCTCCTTCCCTCCCTCAGATACCACGGCTTCTGCTCGGATCTCAGCGTGTCTGGTGGACATTTCATCTTGGATGACAGCTCATCAGCTGAAACTCAATCCCAGCAAAACTGAGCTGTTGGTCATCCCAGGTGATCCATCCCCAGCCCAGGACCTTGCGATATCTCTGAACAACTCCATGATTTCCCCTTCAGCCACTGCTCGCAACCTTGGGGTAAACATGGACAATCAACTGTCCTTTTCCTCCCATGTCACTAATGTGACACGCTCATGTTGGTTTCTTCTGTACAACATCAGAAGGATTCGGCCATTTCTTTCCACACAGGCTACTCAGGTGCTTGTTCAGTCTCTGGTCATTTTGAGATTGGACTACTGCAACTCTCTTCTGGCAGGTCTACCTCTGAACGCAATTCACCCACTGCAAATGGTCCAAAATGCAGCTGCATGACTTGTTTTCAACCTGCCTAAGTTCTCCCACACCACCCCACTGCTGCGTTCCCTCCACTGGCTTCCGGTAGCTGCACGCATCAGATTCAAAACACTAATGCTTGCCTACAAAGCCAAGAATGGACCAGCGCCATCTTACCTCAAAGCTCTCGTTACTTCTCGCACTGCACCTCGCTCCCTCAGATCCGCTAGCACTGCTCGACTGGTCCCACCATCTCTCAAGGAAAAAGGTAGACTCTTCTCTGTTCTGGCACCGAGGTAGTGGAACGAACTTCCCCTAGGTGTCCGTACAGCCGAGTCACTGACTGTCTTCAAACGGCAACTGAAGACCTACCGCTCCCTGAAGCACTTAAACTAGCTCTTATTTTTTCCTGTTTATGTATTATGTTGCTTCTTAAGGGGCATTGGTGGCTCAGTGGTAGGTTTCTCGCCTATCATGCGGCAGGCCCGGGTTCGATTCCCAGCCAATGCCTCAACCCCAGCCACTGGATACAGTGCCGGTCCCAAGCCCGGAAAAATGGGAGGGTTGCGTCAGGAAGGGCATCCGGCGTAAAACATTTGCCAAGTTGTTGTGCGGACCAGTTGGTCCGCTGTGGCGACCCCGAACAGGGAGCAGCCAAAAGCAACTTTATGTATTATGTTGCTTTTAAAATAAAAATATATAAAAAACAAAAAAACAAAAAACCAACTCAGTTTTAGGCTAATGGTATCCCAAGCTTGTGTCCTATTGAACCAGTGTTAATGTATTCATTGACTGAGAACTAAAGCACTTTTGTATGTCGCTCTGGATAAGAGCGTCTGCCAAATGCCAGAAATGTAAATGTAAATGTAAATGTAAAGTGGACACTTACCTATTGCCATATACTACATAGACCTAATATACGCAGTGTAACTGAAGCGGAATACATTATTTGGAATGAACAGATAATCTGTAAACAGACACATTAACAGATATAAATAAGTGGAAAAGTCAGTTGTGAAGCTTGTGTGCATGAGTTAGATGTCAGATATGCAGCTTGTTGGATACCACATTTAGTAACGTGAGCATGCATGATGCTGTCACTGTGATATATTTACAGCATTCATTCATGAGGTGACTGTTGAGGTGTCTGTTGGTTTAAATTAGTCTACTAGTTGTTTTGTGAAAACAGAGACAAAATATTTTTGGAAATAAAACCAAATTAACTTGTTAGAAAAGGCTACAGGAAGGTACAAATATGCCCACATTAGTCTATGCCAAAATAGTACGATTACTGGTATTCTATTACAGATGTTTTTATTATTATTATTATTTTTTTTAAATAAAAACAACATTCAGAATTTCCACTTAGCACTGTTTATTCAGTGTCCTTTTTGTGGCATAAATATTTTTCTCCATGTTCTAATCTGGCAAATAAATTGCATATTGGGGTTAGATGTGTCAGTTATTGGCAAGATTAGCTTCACTGCCCCCTGGGGCTCTATATTGAATAGGAGTGACACATCGGTCACTTAGATGTGGGTGCGTCCTGATTGCACATGTCAAAGAAGCTTGAGAAAATGCCTTCTTTTCTAATGAATTATCATTTATTGGCATGAAAAGTGGCCAATCAACCTTGTGTGACATGATTACTGAACAGCCACGTGCTGGCCAATTTGAGAGTGAGGCAGGCTGCTGACCAGAGGCCTCAATATTTGAGATTTTTTTCCCTCTCCACTGAACAGGCTGAACATTGAGAACAGTCAATGTCTATAACTAGGTGACTGGTTCCCCATTCCTGAAAAACATGCATATTGGAGTAAGTGGAGTAAGCATTTGTGTTTTAGGGACCATGTTTCTCAGCAATGGTTATATTAACCAGTGCCCAATTATATTGTATATTGTATTTTATATTATATTATATATGTTTATTCACATCTGTTTATATTGGATTATTTTTTGTTCTACGTCCTGTGTCTGATCATGTCACATGTTAAGCCAGTGGCCTTTACACAATTTAGTGGCCTGGTTTTACTGTCACTGGCAGAAATTACACAGTAAAAGATTTCTTTGGTCAGAAGTTGAGATTGATTGTCTTAGAATGTATAATGTGACATGCTAACTGGTGACAGTGCCATTGCAACCAAGGGCCAAGGACAATAAAAGTCTAACAGTGTCACCAGTTCTACCAGCTATAATGTTTAACTAAATTGTCCCTAACAGAGGCATTGCATCTTTGTGAACATGTTAACAAACAATAACTTATTTAAATTTTTAGATTTTTGACTGAACAAAAGAAAAAATGTTTTCCAGACTGTCATTAACTTGTTACACTTTAAGTGACTTGTTAAAAGTCATTAGGAAGGTCAAGAATTGTCATAAATTGTCATAAATAACAACAGAATAAACTCTTCAAACCTTGTGCTAATATTCAACCACCATGGGCTCGTCCATGGAGCTGATTGATGATCTAAAAATGAAGTTAACTGATGCCTACAAAGCAAAAGATATCAATTCACAGCCAGCTTGCAGCTTCCACTCTCCAAAATCTTAGGAAATGGCAGTTAAGGGGAACTGTGGAAGGTAAGGCATCCACTGGAAGCCCAAGAAAACTTTCAGACAGATCTGTTTATATTATGCTGGTCAGAAAGGCAAAGACACTTCTTTTCCATTCAATTCAATTCAATTCCATTTTATTTGTATAACGCAATGGTTATCTATGGACATTGCCACAAAGCAGCTTAACAGAAATTATGTAAATTCTGGATGTAAATTTAATTTTATATATTTAAAAAAGACTTCTACAAAACTTCTTTTGACATACTGTGCAAATGATAAATGGATGATTTGACTATGGTTCCAACAAATCTCTTAATTATATATTGTAAGCTCTTTAAATAGAATTAATCTAAATGTAATGATTATCCTTCATTTTTAATTGACCTAGTCTAAAATATAAACAGTATTACAATTTTGTTTATTATTTCTCACAAAAAAAGACATTGCTGTACATTAATAGATTGCAAGTGGTGGTGTTGCAGGTGGCGGTGTATTTCACAGCAGTAGCATTAGGTAGCATTTCCTCATACTTGTCAGTGAAAAACAATCCCCACTGGTTGAATTCACTGTGGGTTAAATCTAAGCTTGTCTAGTCTTGAGTATGGTCAGGAATATATGTAATCATGTGTACACTGGGAATTTTGTTATTGAAAATGATCTGTCATGGTAGATATTGAGATAATGAGATGTGTAGTTCAAAGCCCGCCTTCACTCTGACACACACACACACACACACACACACACACACACACAGTTTTCCTTACAATAAATGTGGTGTGACAGTATATACCTTCACCTAGTTCTTTTAGTTTTTTTTTTTAATAAAAAGCAAAAACTTGTCAAAAGCAAATGTCCCAACTAGGTCAAAACTATTAGTTATTCTGATCATTTTGAGGACATTTGGCAACACCAAGATACAAAAACATGCTCACATACACACATGCACACACAATCAGAGCAGAAGAGATAAGCATAAGAAGAGGAGACAACTTTACATTTGCAAATTTCTCAGCACAAATGTTTTCATCCTCTTATTCAAGTATTGGATTTTCTACACACTTATCATTTTCCTTGATTCTATTTTTTAGAGATTTAGCTTTCTTGTTATAAACCCTATAACTCACAGAAGGAAAAAAATTCACACACAAACAAATGCAAACCCTGAAACACACATTTACAAGGAGGGATATTAAGAATCTCATAGTTGTTTCAGCAGAAATGTCAGGGTGTGTTGTAACCTTTACCCAAACGCATTATCTGCCTTGATAGTAAGAGGGGGGGCGAGAAACTGAAATGACACGATGGAATTTGAAAGGTCTCCATCGGTGACTGGCCCTGAGGCTATCTCCCCTTCACAGTTCAGTGACACTAGTACTCTGCCACATGCACACACACACACACCCACACACACCCACACACACCCACACACACACACACACTTTACCTTCACATGAGCGTCACTGTTGATCTTCATCCCTGAATTGAGCCTTGATGGCTGCTCTGTGGAATTATGGCTCTCTCCCAACACAGTTGGATAAGAAGAGACAGTTAAATGTGTGGTGTGATATATTTTTTTAGATGAAAGATTGACCTAGTACAGTGGTGGGGTATAAGACAGAATATACCGAATGCCTTCAAACAATTCATTTCTGAACTATTAAGTAGATTTATGTCAAGCTTAAATAAATTGAAAATTGAATCAGCTTAGCATTAGCTTTAAACTGAACAATTAATCATTAGTCACAATCAAAAGAGAAGTTGATCAATAAATGTAAAAATTTAACATACTGCATTTAGCTTTCTAGCTATTACAATTACAAATTTAGCTATTTGTAATTACTTAAAATATGCATTCAAATATTACTGACTCTATTATTGCTTTTAATCATGAACATGGAAAAATATCGGTTAACAATTTCTATGAAGGTCAGGTGTATAATGAGTGGAAATACTTCACGTGGTCTTTTTCCAGTCTATCCAGTCAGGGTGAGCCTGTGGTGCATTGTAGCCTCAGATTCTTGCCGCTTCTGATAGATTTGGAACCCGATATAATCTGAGATAATAGATTTATTAAAGAAAAAAAAACAAGCAAGACCTATGTACACTGTATAAAGGTGGCTTAAGTGTCTTTGGTATTAGTGATGTTAAAGACTTGCTTTGCATCAAGTACATGTTAGCAACCCATAATGCATAATAAAGAAAGCTATGCAGCATAATGCATATAAATAAAGAATTATTAGATGTGTACAATGCCTCATGAAAGCAAGATAACATGAAATTAATGTAAATTCATAGCTTTTTATAAATATGACCTTAGGAAGTCGAAATTGAAAGTCTTGATACCAAATACTGATACTTTCTACAAAATGTTGCCTACATTTCCATATTTTTTCCCGATCTGCAAATGATTGCATTGTATTTGTAGCTGGGGCCATTTATCAATTCATTCATTTTTATCAATAATGGCTGTAAAATTGATAAAGGTAATAGAAAGTAAACTTTCTTCTTAATAGGGCTCCCTAGTGGAGCGACATAAAAGTGTTCACCCGCATGATCAGGAGATCAGACAATGCCACAACAGCCTTCTATGACTGGGAGCCAGAGGAGCAAGATCGGCAGGGCTCTCAGAATGGGAGGGAGGTCATTCAAGCAATTAGCACTCTGGGTACTGCTCTGTTATCAGAAAACTCTAGTCCTAGTGTTCATTTAGTTAACATGCAGAAGTGGAAAATTGTGATTACTCTGAGGCTCTAGATCAGAGATGGGCAATTTACAAACATTGGTGAAAATTCTTCCCAAAATCATATTTATGTTTACTTTACACGACATATAACTTAACAAAATGGGGCTTAACAAAATGGGGCAAATGGGGCAATGTGGCTTACATGCTTTCATGTCCCACACATCTGGGGTTGGGGGCTGGATTCCCATCCTGTGTGAGTAGAAGTTTTCTCTGTGCTTTAGGGGTTTCCTCCAGGTACTCTGGTTTCTTCCCACAGTCAAAAGGCATGCATTGTAGGCTGATGGAATGTTTAAATTGTCAATGTTGTGTGACTGGGTGTATGAAAGTGTGTGCGCACTCCGCAGCCCTATGTAGGGCTCCGTAGCCCTATGTAGGATAAATGGCTCAGAAAATTGATGTATGGATGAATAAAGAGGTTGAAGAAACTGTGTAGAACACAATATGTCCAGCAGAATAGCATTTGAAATTCAGCCACAGAAAAAATGTGAATTAAATGATGGATCATATTTTAGTTGCATGTTGCTTCTTTGCTTATATATATTTTGCAAGTGACACCTGTGCATGCAAGTTAATCAAACCTCATGTTCACATGCTCCTTGTTTGGGGTCCCCACAGCAGACCATCCATTCCGCATATTCAATTTGGCACGTTTTATGTCAGATGCCCTTTCTGGGATGGTGTCCTGCACAGGAATCAAATCAGGAATCAAATGCAACGGTGACTGCACAAGATTCTTAGCAACTGGACCACCAGGGACCACTAAAATATTTAGCAAAACACAGAAGAAAACAGGACTTAAGAGGGTTTAATTTAGTGATTTCCAGGGCATCACACACAAGCTTACTTTGGAGCAATTTAGAGTGGTTAGTCCCCTGGCTGGCATGTTTTTGGAGTCCCCAGATTAAACCTACATGGACACTCAGAGCTCACACTCCTGGAACTGTCAGGAAGCAACACTGTATGCTGAACGATCTTGCACAGTGGTAATAAATAATGTAGGTCCAGCATGGTAACAAACAAAATATAGAGACTCAGTGGTTAAGTGATGATCAGTGGTAACTGATTATAAAGTCAGATGTTCAAGCCCTGCCACTATTGGAGTGTCATGTCATGGCTGACCCTGTGCACTTCCTAACAAGCTGGAATATGTGAAGAAAGGGCTATCACTGTACTGTAATGTATATGTGACATATAAAGCCTTATTATTTTTCCAAATACACATTTATCCACAAAGGTAAACACAGACAGCTTAAATAGACATATTTCATGAAGCAATCAGTAACATTTGACTAATTAACTAGCAGGAAACTGCTCTTGTGTGCTTAACTCGATGTTATATCACTGGGCTTCAGATCTAGGCAGCAGAAAGTGATGCAGCACAGATTTAGCACAGATATGTCTAATGGAATGAAAAGAATGATCAAGGTTCTCTTTCAATCTGATTACCTGCAGTTAAAATGACCCGATAACGTACAGAATCATCACTCCTTCCTTGTTATTGCCTGCACTGTAAAATGATATTCCTCTGTTTTGCCATCCTCCATCTTAGCCAGCACCTGCTGAGTAATTTCTGTCTGTGGTCCCCTCTGCTCCTCCTTCCTCCTTCATCAATCACCTCTTGTAGGCAAATCATGTGCATATGGAGAGAAGCAAGCTGGTTCAATCTGGCAATCCTATCTTTTATTGCCAGTTCATAATTGAGACAGTTTTTCTGAACAGGTGAAGTCTGCCAAGCGCAACTAATAGGATCTCTCACTCTCCCTTGTTTGCTCTTTTCTATTCTTCCAATCATTGCTCAACCTTTATGATTTATTTTAATAAGGTTAAAAAAAGCAAATTAATGAAGTAATTGAATGAAGCAGAGAATAATTCATGTTTGACCGTAATATGTCACATGTGTACAAAGAATTTCATTCAGTTTGGTCATGCGAGAAATTTATTTTAATAAATCCTTCAACTGTTGAAGACATGCTAATTATTGCATAGTGGTAGATTTCTGAATAAATATATGTGAAGTTCGTGCAGATTGTAAAACAACTATATTGAATGATTATGATATACTGTATGTAATAATTATGGATGCTTGCATTACAAACAAGCGTGTTTATTTAAGGGATTAAAACAAAAGAGTCATTTATTCCAGCAGAAGTAAAACTCATGCCTCAGAGCTGTATCTAACTAATATTCTTCAAATCAACTCTGTCAAAAATAAAAAAAAATTAAAATCACTTGGCCTTAAATGAAAAATGTTTAAAGTTGAATTAAAGTAGGCTGAAGAATTATTGGATCTGAGGATGATGGTAATTTTTTTGTTTGAGTGCCTGAGGGCTTAAATGTTACCCAACACCAAACCAAACCTTCAAATGCTTGCAGAATGCCCAAACAGACTGCAGAAGTTCAGTCATTACCACAGAAACAGGCAACAGAGTGAAATTTTACATTATAATAGTGATTAAAAATGATCTAAAAACTATTATGGTACCTATAGTTACAGTACATAATTAACTGTTGAAATGTCAAGTTTTTTTTCTTTTTGTAAGAGAAACATGATATAGTTATGTTTACAGAGATTTGTTTCATGCTGTGTTTTGGTGAGAGACTGAATGAAAGCGAGCAAACCAATGTCATAAGCTCCACTCTCTTAAGGTCAATCCTTCACAAAAGGAAGCTCACAGTCTGCTCAAGACTAATCTCCTTCTGTCTCGCCATCCCTTTTTTTGTATCTCTCACTGCTTTGTCTTCCTCCCTTTCATTATTTTTTTCAGCTTCAGTGCACTTTCTTCAGATCTTGCCCAATGCTTTGCTTCTCTCTCTCTCTCTCTCTCTCTCTCTCTCTCTCTCTCTCTCTCTCTCTCTCTCTCTCTCTCTCTCTCTCTCTCTCTCTCTCTCTCTCTCTGCGCTAGCAGACAGTATGTAAGTGCTCTAACTTGGAGCAGACTCTGAGTCTGTGTGATTGGCTAAACTCAGCAGCAGTGTTCACAATCGATTACAGCATGCCATCACCCAACTAACAGGTTTTGTGTGTAGCATGTTTTCCTTTCATACCCCACAACCTGGCCGTGCAAATCCTCTTCTGCCATCTTCCATTAATATCTTTCCCAGTTTGTTCTTTTCTTGGGTGTTTCTCATTCTACAGCTTTCAGGGTTTTTTTCTTTTCTGCTATACAGTCTAGTTGTTCCTCTGTTTCTCTTCTCTTCTCTTCTCTTCTCTTCTCTTTCTTTTTCTCTTTCTTTTTCTCTTCTCTTCTCTTCTCTTCTCTTCTCTTCTCTTCTCTTCTCTTCTCTTCTCTTCTCTTCTCTTCTCTTCTCTTCTCTTCTCTTCTCTTCTCTTCTCTTCTCTTCCCTTCCCTTCCCTTCCCTTCCCTTCCCTTCCCTTCCCTTCCCTTCCCTTCCCTTCCCTTCCCTTCCCTTCCCTTCCCTTCCCCACATTGCTGTGCAATATGCTATAAGGATACAGAAGATATCTGTGAAGGTGATTGTTTTCATAAAAGAAACAGAAATTGTTGAGCTCTCTTTCTCAGCAGGTTAATGTGCTGTGACTAAAAATAAGAATTGTGAAATAAACATGCTGCCATTAGCTATGTTTTCCTACTCAAGACTAATTCCAGGTATTATATTTCAGACATTATCATGCAATTACACTCTCTCCTAATACTGACCAAAGACACTCATGCCATTTTAATTTAAAAGTAAGATGAATGCATTACAACAATAATTCTGCTTTATCTATATTGCTTAGCCTTCTCGAGCCTTTTGTGTGCATCTCTGTGTGTTCGATCTTGTTGAGGTCAATGTGGACTGAAGAGAATTGCCATAGAAAGTGACAAAGAGAAGCCCTTTTCATTCTTTTCTATTGGTTTGCCAATGTTTTTTTTGTATTATTGAAAGTCAGTGAACCATTCTCACAGAAACAGAAAGATGAGCTCAAAGAGAGGGCAATCCCTCAGTATGGCAGACACAATGTTCTCTCTCATTCGGAGGAAAAGAACATCACCACGTGTACTTTTTGAAAAAGTGACTCTGTGTCATGCATTTTAGGAAAGTCATAGTGTGTTAATGTGAGCACTCCCCACCCAAATCACTGTGTCTTGGCTTGTGTTCCTTTGACTTTGCCTTTCTCTGTCTCTTCCCATCTCCCTCCCTGTCTCTCACTCTCTCTTTTTCATTCTGTCTCCTCCCTTCTCTAATCATCTGTTCATCATAATGATTAGATGGCTTTCTAGCTATCTCTAAATGCCCCAATGTATTTTCTGGCCACATATCAAAGAGCTAATAAATAACACTTTCATAACTAGAGACTGCACCTAGGCACCATTAAATGTGTCCTCCCATGTACACACGTTTCACTCTGTTCTGGCCTCAGCAGTTATCATGCCCTGGCCATTCACATTGCTATATAGCCATATAACCTGTCAAAGTCTGAGTTTACTTAAGGGGCTTAGAGATGGGTTTATGTCCTGGGGGAGCAAATTGTCATGTTTCTGATTTCTGTAAGTGCAGACCATTGGTTAATGCCAAGGAACATTAACAAGGCTATTGGCTGCCATTCACTACTGCAATACACTAATACATGGTAAATTAGATGGGCCTTCATAAATCCATGCATGCTTATTAAAAAAAACATTGTAGCAATGATTTATACCTTTTTTGTTAAATATTTTTATTTATTTATCATGTTGTTTAGGCTTAAACTAGGTGAGTGTCTGCCATGTTAGTGTCTGTGAGCCCTCTTGTGTCTCTACTATATGCATTCATCTCAACCAAGTACCAGATTGTGAGGACCATCCATTTGATGGCCAGACTCTCTTTCTCTTTTAGGTTGCTCTCTTCACTGCCTGGGACAACATGGTTCCCAGCCCTCTGTCTGATTTGTCTGTCTGCAAAACAAAATGGAGGGAGCATATAAAAATGGTCTGCCACAGTACAACCTTTACCTGAATATATTGGAGGTATGGCATGGCTCTGTCCACTGGATGAGATCTAGTGCCCCCTTTTTAGTTTGATTAGTCATCAGGCCTTCCGAGTGTTCACAAATCTATGATATGAGCCAGCCAGCCCCAGAAACTGTCTCACATCTTTTTTGATCTTGGGCCTCAGACAGTCTGCAATTGCTGCTGTCTTATCAATTTAGGGAGTACCTGCTCGAACAGTCCTCAAATGCTACATGTGCCGTTGCCAATCCAGATAAGCAGTGGCATACACAGTGTTTGAACAGAGGATTCTGTCCATGTGTTGCTGGAATGCTGTGGGGGCTCCAAGCAACCAAACAGGAAGGATCACAAATTGGTGTCATCCAAATGGAGTGGACACCTCAAAAACATGGGTATGTGTCAAATTTAGACACCACACAAAGCCTGACAGAACTGTCTGCTTTGGGAACCAAAACATTTGGGCTGGACCAGTCACTATGGGACTTGATTACTACCATATTGAGTATGGATATGAGCTCATCCCAAACTACCTGTTTTTTTGTGCTCAGATAGATGGTAGGGACAGCTGCATGCCACCACCTTTGGGGGTGTCTCTATGTGGTGTTCTACGATATTAATGGGATATTAATTTGT
Source organism: Hemibagrus guttatus (assembly GCA_033459395.1). Classification (NCBI taxonomy): domain Eukaryota; kingdom Metazoa; phylum Chordata; class Actinopteri; order Siluriformes; family Bagridae; genus Hemibagrus; species Hemibagrus guttatus. The sequence continues at coordinate 22,061,038 of JAUCMX010000001.1, forward strand.
AATGATTGTAAACTACTTTTTGCTCTAAGGGCTTACCAAAATGTTGAATTTGTCTGGGTTTTCTAATAATTGCTAAATTGTAAAGTTGACAATTCAATGACCTCCTTTCCTGAAAGTCTTCTGGGTTGCATTAATCCACGAGCCTAGAATAAGTATGTGGATGTGGTAAGTACCAATCTGTGAAGTTTGCATCAGCAATAGGCAGAAAGATTTATTATAATTGCTACAGTTTTTTGCAGGGGGTTGGTGCACACTGAACAGTTTATTCTATGGGCATTTCATGTGCACCTATTAGTTATATGTGGTCATTAAGAACAGTGATTTTCATTCTTAAACTGTTTTTAAAAAGAATATAAATAATGCTTGTTTTGGGGATGAATGCTAACTATCCTATGAATGAATGTTTCAGAATGTTGTGCCTGAATTAAAATAATGCATGTTGCAAATGTTTATGGCCAATAGTTAAAATAATTTCAGTCGAACAGATTGCATATTGCATCACTGCATCGGATGTGCAAGCCTCTCTTTAAACATTTTAAAACATTTTAAGAGATTTAAAAGAAATTCCCAAGTTCCTGGAAAATCTCCTGTATGAGAAACACACCTATAATTGGCAGGAAGTCCAAAATAAATCACTCTGTGCTTATATAAATTCCTTGTACCAAGGATGTAAATGTTGATGTGAAGTTTATTGAGGAGTCTATTTTAGACCTACTCAGTTCATGATTTGTATACTGGATGGAGAATATGTTTACACTTGTCAGTTTTTCTACAAGACGTCAAGCAGCAATATACTAACTGTGAAATAGTGACAATAGATTTTTAATAATATGATTATATATGAGGTTCATTGACAAGTTTCAAGTTAATATACTAGAAGACTATTCTCAGTGACATCTACATACTACATACACACAACTATATATACACAACTGTTTTTATTATTAGGTGTCTTAATAGCTGCTAACCCCATTTCATTGTTTTGTACCACTGTATAAACACAATGACAATAAAAAAGTTCAGTCTAGACACCAGACCATCACAGCCATATATGGTTCTTAGCCAAACTGTTGCCACAAAGTAGTACACAATTGTCTGTAATGTCTGTGTATGCTGTAGCATTATAATTTCACTTCACTAGAACTAACAGGCCTAGACTAAACTTGTTCCAGCATGATAATGCAACACAAGGTCTATAAAGACAAAGCTTGCCGGTGTCGATGTGGAAAAATATGAATGACTTGCACAGTCCCTGATCTGCTCCCCACTGTGCACTTTTAGGATGAACTGGAACTCTGTCAGTCCTTCTTGTCCAAGAACAATTCCTAACAGTCCCTAATCGCCATAGTCATACTCAAAAATCTAGTAAAATGCCTTCCTAGAAGATTACAGAAAATTACAGAGGCAAAAATGAACCAAATTTATATTATTGCCTATATTTTTACAAAGGGATGTTCAACATGTACATCTGGTATTGTTAAAGAGCAAAGAATTCATGAAATACAAAGCAATACCATCACTGTGTATTTACATCTAAATTTAATAAAGCATTATTTCTGTAATCAACAATTGGTGTTCAATTAAAACAAAATGTGTAAAGTAGGATATCACTTTGTATACTGAAATCAGTTACTTGCCAAAATAGATTTTTGGAAACAGCATTTTTTGATAGGTTTTTGGTGTAATTATGCTTCTAGAGAACTGACTTTTCTAATAATTTCCAACAGGCAGAGTCTTTCTGATGTTCTTGATTGCAGGACATATTTGATGGTTCTCCTAATTTAATTCTCCTTAATTAAATACAGAATTTTTTTTATTGTTCTCACTTGAAAGCTTTCACACATTGTCATTTTTTGTAGGCTAAAAATCACAGTTGAAGTTGAATGTAAGGTTTTCCTCACATTGGTTTCTGATGTTTCAGTCACCCTATATAACAGCACACCATGACAAAACACATGTTCACAATAATGCGTGTGTTCTAATAAGTTTCTTTTGCAAAAAAAGTTTATGGTCCATAATTATCTAGGCCTAATAATAAATGGATTTAAAATATTTAGATGTTCTACTACATGTGAAGTAAAATCTATGCCATATCATTCATTCATTCATTCATTCATTGTCTACCGCTTATCTGATCTATTCTCGGGTCATCTCAGGCGTCATTGGGCATCAAGGCAGGATACACACTGGACGGAGTGCCAACCCATCGCAGGGCACACACACACACTCATTCACTCACGCAATCACACACTACAGACAATTTAGAGATGCCAAACAACCTACAATGCATGTCTTTGGACCTTGGGAGGAAACCGGAGTACCCGCAGAAAACTCCCGAGGCACGGGGAGAACATCCACACACACATGGCAGAGGCAAATGTGCTAACCACCAAGCCACTGTGCCCCCCTATGCCATATCATTGTTTACATAATGGTACATAATGCATACATGCAATGCAATACATAATGGTATTTTCCTATAACAGCATGTTTCACTGTGTTAACATTAAATGTTAGCATATTCACTACATGGCCAAAAGTATACGGACACCTGACCAGTAGGACTAGGTGCCCTATAGACATTAGGACTACAAACTACATTATTTATATATATATATATATATATATATATATATATATATATATATATATATATATATATATATATATATAATCTCTCTCTCTCTCTCTCACTCTCTCTCTCTCTCTCTCTCTCTCTCTCTATATATATATATATATATATATATATATATATATATATATATATATATATATATATATTGTTATTTTATATCAAAAGTAATTATAATGTACAATTAAACAGGCAATTCAGTTTTACATTTAAAAGCTAAATGGATTTCCATTTAACTATAAAACTTGTGTTATATGTGCCATGTTAGTTATTGCAAGTGTTGGTCGTGATGTTATATTTACCTGATTGTTGCACAATTTTGGGAATACATAAATAGCTATACATAAATAGCTATTCTTTTAATGTTTAATGTTCTCAATTTTTAAAATGCTATCATGGTGCATAGTATCATAAAGAAATTCTGTAGGATGTCAGCCTTTCTGATCTATGGGATTCATTTATTTAAACTCCATGTGCAATGTGTCAGCATTGGCCAGCAAAATTACTCCACTCAAATCATTTGCTGAGGCAAGTACAACTTCTCTGATAATGTGAATTCTGCTTTAGAGATTTTATGTTCCTGTTTGTTTGGCTGAGAATGCTGAGTGGATTATTTCACTGGTAACCTCTTTATGCTGTCCTGTTTGAAAACCAAAACTTGTCAATCATTTTTGACCCCGTCTGCCTTCATGGTCCTTGGTCCCATTTATTATTTTTATTCCATTTCATATACATCAAAAGAGAGGTTCATCAAAAATACCCTCTGAAATCAGTGGAACATGGCTTTTCATAGCTCATTGTCCAACCAAACACATATAGTGGCAAGAAGTTAGCTGACTGATTAACTGTATAGACAACTAATGCTACATTTCTATTTTGACACAAACATATGAACTTTGTAATCCCTGTACATACATAACTCTCATATTCATGTTCTATTCAGAATATTTGTTAGATTTTGGTAAGTACACATATTATACTTCCTGGGGCATGTGGTAATGGTAGGTTTCTCGCCTATCATGTGGAAGGCCCGGGTTCGATTCCCAGCCAATGCTTCAACCCCAGCCACTGGATACAGTGCCAATCCCAAGTCTGGAAAAATGGGAGGGTTGCGTCAGGAAGGGCATCCGGCGTAAAACATTTGCCAAGTTGTTGTGTGGACCAGTTGGTCCGCTGTGGCGACCCCAAACAGGTAGCAGCCGAAAGCAACTACTACACATATTATACTTCCTCTTACATAACACTCAAGCTAATTGCATATTTTTGCAATAATGATAATCCAGGTATTTAATTAATTATTTTAACCTTTCTTAACAGATTCAAATGTTTTTTTGAAATTCAGCACAAAATAAAGCTTTCTAATAGAATGTCTTTGATCAGGTTATTTTTTTAACGATGCAGCATGTCAGGATATTTTTGGGTTTTTTTCCCTTCACATCCCTGTCATAAAAAGCGGATAAGCTGCTAGCTGACTCCCATAGAAAATTGTTGTTTTGCGAAAAAGCCAGTTCATTTTATTTTGACTGCAATGATGAACTCGAACAAATATCTTGTTGTTGTTGTTGTTCATAATGGATGTGGATCATTTCATACATGGCAACAAATTAACATATTTAAGAAGAGCTGTTGCTGTGTTGTTGGGCCTACGTCCCACTGAATTAAGTATAATGTTGCCCATTACTTAAAATGACATACTGAAACCTCTGCTCTACTCAGTATTCAACCACAGCTCTGATGCCAGCCTGAGACTCAGTTTGTTTGGTAATCCTCATGACAGTACTGATTTCACGTAAAAGGTTTGTTCAGTGCTACTTCCAGTTCCAGTATGGATGAATATTGAGTATCTTCACAGTGTACTGGTTGAGCAAAAGTTAAATTACCATGGCAGTACAATTGTTTTAATGATGGGTTGTATACAAGTTGAAATGAGACATCAGCAGAGATGCGAACATATTTGCCATGGATGGAACCACTAATTAGGATCGACAAACCTTGAAGGAAAAGCCCAGGTGCAAAATAAGAACTGAGCCTTTCTATAGTCCAGATGCCAGATAGTAAACACAAAAGCAGACAAAGAGCCTGATACCTGGCACCTTCTTGAACCTTCATTATCTGCTGCTGATACACTGTTACCACCTTGAATGGAAATTTAAATAGTTACATAATAATATATAGGTGCATTTGTTGTTGCATAATTACTCACCTCCCTTGGGACTTGGTAGAGCAGCAGTTACTACAAAATGCAGTTTTCTGAGATGTATTTCTGTAAGCTTTATACATCTGGATCCTGAAATTTTTTACCTATTCTTGGCAAAATTACTTGACCTTGGTCAGATTGGATGGAGACAGTTGGTGAAGAGCAGTTCTCAAGCCTCAAATTCTCAAACTATGTAAGGTCTGGGCTTTAACTGGGCCATTCTAATACATTCAGGTTCTTAATTTTGATCCACTCCAGCGTAGCTTTTGCAATATACTTAGGGTCATTGTCTTGTTGGAGGGTGAACCTCCTCCACAGTCTAGAGCATTTAACTTTTGGAACAACTATTTCTTCTAGGATTGCCTTGTATTCAGTTAAATCCATCTTCCCCGAATCCTATCACAGACTCAGATGAAAATCTTTCATTGTATCAGTGGCTCAGAAAATCTCAGGATGTGTAGTTCATTTAATGCCTAGTTTTAAGGCCTAATTTTGCCATTACCAAAAATATCTAAATATTACTCTTAAGGCATAGCTTAAGGCATAGCTTAGCAAAGTCCTCATAGTAAAATCTAATACCATTCTCAAAGTCAACTTGATTTATTAACAAATTAGCCGTTATCAATTATCCACATAGTTTAAGTTTAAGCAGTTATGAGTTTCTATAATATATATACACAGTATCTTCTTCTTCTTCTTTCGGCTTTTCCCTTCAGGGGTCGCCACAGCGAATCATCTCTCTCCACCTATCCCTATCTTCTGCATCCTCAACCCTTGCACCCACTAGCTTCATATCCTCATTAATTCCATCCATATACCTCCTCTTTGGCCTTCCTCTTTGCCTCCTGCCTGGCAGCTCCATGTCCAACATTCTCCTACCAATATACTCACTCTCCCTCCTCTGAACATGTCCAAACCATCTTAATCTGGCCTCCCTAACTTTGTCCCCCAAACGTCCAACATGAGCTGTCCCTCTGATGTACTCGTTCCTAATCCTGTCCAACCTTGTCACTCCCAAAGAGAACCTCAACATCTTCAGCTCTGCTACCTCTAGCTCTGACTCCTGTCTCTTCCTCAGCGACACTGTCTCTAAACCATACAGCATGGCCGGTCTCACCACTGTCCTGTACACCTTCCCCTTGATTCTCGCTGATATTTTCTGATCACACAGAACTCCCGACACCTTTCTCCACCCATTCCAACCTGCCTGCACTCGCTTCTTTACCTCTTTCCCACACTCTCCATTACTCTGGACTGTTGACCCCAAGTACTTAAACTCCTGTACCTTCTTCACCTCTTCACCCTGTAACCTTACTGTTCCACTTCCCTCCCTTTCATTCACACACATGTACTCAGTCTTACTACGACTGACCTTCATTCCTCTTCTCTCCAGCGCAAACCTCCACCTCTCCAGGTTTTCCTCCACCTGCTCCCTGCTCTCACTACAGATCACAATGTCATCTGCAAACATCATTGTCCAAGGAGACTCCTGTCTGACCTCCTCTGACAACTGGTCCATCACCATAGCAAACAGGAAGGGGCTCAGAGCCGATCCCTGATGCAGTCCCACCTCCACATTGAACTCCTCTGTCTGACCCACAGCACACCTCACCACTGTCCTGCTCCTCTCATACATGTCCTGCACCACTCTGACATACTTCTCCGCTACTCCTGACTTCCTCATACAGTACCACAGCTCTTCTCTTGGCACCCTGTCATACGCTTTCTCCAAGTCTACAAACACACAGTGCAACTCCCTCTGACCATCCCTATACTTCTCCATCAAAATTCTCAGAGCAAAAATTGCATCCGTTGTGCTCTTTCTGGGCATGAAGCCATACTGCTGCTCACAAATTTCCACTACCTTCCTTAACCTAGCTTCCACTACTCTTTCCCATACCTTCATTGTATGGCTCATCAACTTTATCCCCCTATAGTTACTGCAACTCTGCACGTCACCCTTATTCTTAAAGATCGGCACTAACACACTTCTTCTCCATGCCTCAGGCATCCTTTCACTCTCTAAAACCCTGTTGAACAAATTAGCTAAAAATTCCACTGCTGCCTCTCCCAGACACTTCCAGACCTCCACCGGGATGTCATCAGGACCAACTGCCTTCCCACTTTTAATCCTCTTCAAAGCCTTCCTGACTTCATCCTTTCTAATGTTATCTACTTTCTGTTCCACAGAGTTCACCCCTTCTACTCTTTTTTCCCTCTCATTTTCCTCATTCATCAGCTCCTCAAAGTATTCCTTCCATCTCCTCTGTACACTCTGCTCACTTGTGAGCACCCTTCCATCTCTATCCTTAATAACTCTAACTTGCTGCACATCCTTCCCATCTCGATCCCTCTGCCTAGCTAACCTGTACAAGTCCTTCTCTCCTTCTCTAGTGTCTAACCTAGTGTACAACTCTTCATATGCCTTCTGCTTGGCCTTAGACACCTCCCTCTTCACTCTGCGCTGTAACTCCTTGTATTCCTGTCTATTCTCTTCAGTCCTGTCCATGTCCCACTTCTTCTTGGCTAACCTCTTCCTCTGGATACTATCCTGAACTTCCTCATTCCACCACCAAGTCTCCTTATCTTCTTTCCTCCTTCCAGATGACACACCCAGCACCTTTCTCCCTGTCTCCCTAATCACTTCTGCTGTAGTTTCCCAGTCATCTGGCAGCACTACCTGACCACCCAGAGCCTGCCTCAACTTCTGTCTAAATTCCTCACAACATTCCTCCTTTTTCAGCTTCCACCACTTGGTTTTCTTCTCTATCTTTGACCTCTTCGTCTTACAGACCATCAAAGTCATCCTACACACCACCATCCTATGCTGTCTGGCTACACTCTCTCCCACTACCACTTTACAGTCACTAATCTCTTTCAGATTGCCTCTTCTACATAGGATGTAGTCTACCTGTGTGCTCTTACCTCCACTCTTGTAAGTCACTCTATGCTCCTCCCTCTTCTGAAAATAAGTGTTAACCACACCCATGTCCATCCTCTTAGCAAAGTCCACTACCATCTGTCCTTCAAGGTTCCTTTCCTTAACTCCAAACTTGCCCATCACCTCCTCATCACCTGTGTTCCCCTCACCAACATGTCCATTAAAATCCGCTCCTATCACCACTCTCTCACCCGTGGGAATACTATATATACACAGTATAATGAGTAATATAATTGTGCAAAAGCCCACATGCGGAAGTAGCGTTTGGGGATAGCCTCCAAGGTCTCCAAGTAAACAACTTTTAGTAACGCTACTAAGTATGTTCAGTTATATAACTGCACTCACAAGACTCACAAGTGACACAACCATTTCATATCCATCCTCTCTATTAAGTATTACCATATGGTAATTAATATAAGCATAGTAATGTATTTGCTGAACAAGAACATGAAATGTATCCATCAGAATTTAAGCCTCATCACAGCACTAGTAAACTGGTAAACTGACCTACTACTGGCCTCTGATTAGAGTTGCATCTCTTTGCTTGTTTTTAGTAATCTTGTTATTGTCACTTTACCAGTTTAAATCTTGTGAAGAGAAATATAGTAAACACTTAAATTAGAAACCATGACATTTTGTGAGATCTCTGTCATATACAGTGGGGCAAAAAAGTATTTAGTCAGCCACCAATTGTGCAAGTTCTCCCACTTGAAAAGATGAGAGAGGCCTGTAATTTTCATCATAGGTACCCTTCAACTATGAGAGACAGAATGAGAAATGTCTGATTTTTAAAGAATTTATTTGCAAATTATGCTGGAAAATAAGTATTTGGTCACCTACAAAAAAGCAAGATTTCTGGCTCTCACAGACCTGTAACTTCTTCTTTAAGAGGCTCCTCTGTCCTCCACTTGTTACCTGTATTAATGGCACCTGTTTGAACTCGTTATCAGTATAAAAGACACCTGTCCACAACCTCAAACAGTCAGACTCCAAACTCCATTATGGCCAAGACCAAAGAGCTGTCAAAGGACACCAGAAACAAAATTGTAGACCTGCACCAGGCTGGGAAGACTGAATCTGCAATAGGTAAGCAGCTTGGTGTGAAGAAATCAACTGTGGGAGCAATTATTAGAAACATACAAGACCACTGATAATCTCCCTCGATCTGGGGCTCCATGCAAGATCTCACCCCGTGGGGTCAAAATGATCACAAGAACGGTGAGAAAAAATCCCAGAACCACACGGGGGGACCTAGTGAATGACCTGCAGAGAGCTGGGACTAAAGTAACAAAGGCTACCATCAGTAACACACTACGCCGCCAGGGACTCAAATCCTGCAGTGCCAGACGTGTCCCCCTGCTTAAGCCAGTACATGTCCGGGCCCGTATGAAGTTTGCCAGAGAGCATTTGGATGGTCCAGAAAAGGATTGGGTGAATGTCATATGGTCAGATGAAACCAAAATAGAACTTTTTGGTAAAAACTGAACTTGTCGTGTTTGGAGGAGAAAGAATGCGGAGTTGCATCCAAAGAACACCATACCTACTTTGAAGCATGGGGGTGGAAACATCATGCTTTGGGGCTGTTTTTCTGCAAAGGGACCAGGACGACTGATCCGTGTAAAGGAAAGAATGAATGGGACCATGTATCGTGAGATTTTGAGTAAAAACCTCCTTCCATCAGCAAGGGCATTGAAGATGAAACGTGGCTGGGTCTTTCAGCATGACAATGATCCCAAACAAACCGCCCGGGCAACGAAGGAGTGGCTTCATAAGAAGCATTTCAAGGTCCTGGAGTGGCCTAGCCAGTCTCCAGATCTCAACCCCATAGAAAATCTTTGGAGGGAGTTGAAAATCCATGTTGCCCAGCGACAGCCCCAAAACATCACTGCTCTAGAGGAGATCTGCATGGAGGAATGGGCCAAACTACCAGCATCAGTGTGTAAAAACCTTGTGGCGACTTACAGAAAACGTTTGACCCCTGTCATTGCCAACAAAGGGTATATAACAAAGTATTGAGATGAACTTTTGTTATTGACCAAATACTTATTTTCCACCATAACTTGCAAATAAATTCTTTAAAAATCAGACAATGTGATTTTCTGGATTTTTTTTTTCTCATTCTGTCTCTCATAGTTGAAGTGTACCTATGATGAAAATTACAGGCCTCTCTCATCTTTTTAAGTGGGAGAACTTGCACAATTGGTGGCTGACTAAATACTTTTTTGCCCCACTGTATCTTAGATTTCCTTTATTTATTTCTACCCATTTTGATACACAGAGAGCATGGTGACTTGCTGCTATAGATTCAATCCTGTTCAGTGCAATTTTAATTGTATAGCACTTTTAATAATGTACATTGTCACAAAGCATCCTAAGAGAGGATAAACATTTCAAATAAATGTATTCATAATGAGGAGGCCAGAGGTAAAGAATGATTTGTCAGTTTATCTGATGCAGTGTGAACGGGAGCTAGCCTTAACTTGCCATAACCTAGTGAATCTATGTTAGATTGTATCTTCTGTCAGAGAATGACAAGGTTGGATTAAAATGCAGGTTTATTAAATATAATTAGTCCAGACAAACTAAATAGACAAAATAGTAACCAGCAATGTCAATCACAGTGAAACGTTTACATGTGTTACTGGTTACATGCATTTTTAAAGAGGAATTTGATAGATCACAGCTATATTGGGTTGTGTTTAATATGTAGTTTCTTTTCTAGAATATAAGCATGCAATAGCACATGTGAAAAAAGCCATACTGATAGAAAGAAATTTGTGCTTTGGTCATTAAAGCTTCTTAGACAATGTACAATATACAGATGGGTGAAAAAAGAAAAGAATAACACAATATACATGAAGATGATAGAACATTCAGAAATATTCCTCAACTGGTGTTTTGATGACGATAGTGGTGAGCACTGCTGACCCCCATGGGTGTTCAGTTGTGTTGAAATCAAGACCATAGCATATGATTTACAACATTCTCATACACAAACCATTCAGTGAACCCTCATGCCCTTTGGATGGTGGTATTGTCATCCTGAAAGACATCACTTCTACCAGAAGTCTTATAATGTTTCTTCCTAGGATAAAGGTGATAAGTCAAAATTGACTTTGAATTGATGTGCAGTGACTATACTCTCAGAGGGGACAAGTGGACTCAAGCCATCCCAACAAGTTGCCCTCCTTAGCAAAACAACTTTTTTTTAATTTAACTGTTCACCTGTCTGTATCTTTGAGTGGAAGATGTGAGGGCCTCAGAGTTATCTCTTTTTGAGTGAAGACTACATGAAGAGTTTCCACATTAATCTGAAAATATATTAGGAAATGAGGTGGAAACCAGTTAAATACTGCACCAACAGCATGACAAGGACAGGTTTCTCCAAGTATGCTGCAATCTATGTCCAAATTGAGTTAAAGGTATTAGAAGAATTAGAAGTAGTGAATTCAGTATGGCATATTTGAAGCTGGGAGGGATTTAGTGTATTATAACGTTGCATGTGGTTATGTAGGTACTTTGGCTCTAAATTATGTGTGTCAGTAGTCTTATTGGTAACTATTCACATTCATTGTCTTACATAAGAACTCTCTTTTTCTCATGTTTTATCTAAAGGTTTAAAGAAATTCGGCAAGGGCATCACGTTTATCTTCTTTTGCAAGGCTGTCGCTCTGTCGCTCCTCTTTCTATGTCTGAGTGGTAATCACAGTGTGTGTCAGTGTGCCCTCTTCTAATTGGCCTGTCACTCTCCGTGTACCGGCAAGGAGGGGTCGGCCTTTGTGTGGCTGCCATGGCGACCGGCTGAGCTAATGAGAGGGAAAGGGCTGTGACTAATGACATCGCTCCATCCATCTGAAAATGAAGCAGTATAACACACACCCACATGCATGCACACTTTCCCTGCTTGTGTCAACACCTCTAGCCCTCTGAAGACAGATTGCAGCATATTTGTGACATATTGTCCAACATTTGCTAGTAGTGTGCTAATATAAACAGTTTTCATCTGCACATCCTAATAAGGTCTCAGATTAATGTGAAACTCTTAATCCGGATTATTAATCCCTAATTGTATGTAGTTGACTGTAAGTGTGACAGATGGTCTGCTGCAGTCTTTAAATAAGATCCACATTAATCATGCAGTTTCCAGTCAATGACATAGAGAAGTGTGCTCATAGCTGGTAATGTAGACTATAGGGCATTATAATTAACAGTAGAGAGTTAGTAGTTATTATTTCTCAGCAGCCTTGGGTTTGCTTTTGTATTTCATATCCTGGATATGAGAACATGAACAGAGGAACTGAGTCAGACAGTCAATTACTTTGTGATACATTTTTCTATTTTTGTCAGCATCAACATGAAAAAAGTGGTCATCCAACTGATATTTCAAAGCAGAATAATGAGTTAGACAAGTGGTTTTTTTTTTAATATCTGTCTGTTTTTGTAAAATTTTATTTTAAATCTAAACCTGTTCCAATACTTTTACCTGAGAATTTGGTGATCTGTCAACATAGGTACCATGTTCTAAGTTATTCAACACATCTATATGTATTGATGTGTACATTTTAGGAAACCAAAGCTGAAATTCTGATCTATCGTCTCATATTTTTCATTTGATCTCAGACCCAAATTTTTTCCATTTGTAGAATTGACTGTTCTAATACTTTTAGAGGTGACTTTATTTGAGAGCAGGCTGAATGTGTTCACAAAATCAGTTTCTTTTAATTACTACTGCATATCTGGAAAATATAACAGGAAATTCAAACCAGAAATAAACATGCCTGTAAAACCACTGCCTGCTGTGTCCCAGAACGAAAGCCTCAATGGAACATTTACATATGATTTCTGATTAGATCAGAGTTTCCTTTAGAATAAAGTCAGTAATTTATCCAATATTGCTAATGTGATTATTCAATCTCAGAATGCTGTTGGTGTTTTATTTTGGATAAATGTTAGAGTGAGAATTCAGCCTTGGCCCCCTGTTCAACTTCTCTGTATGCTTCATCCAAAATGGGATTATGAATTTTGCCTCATGAGACAACATAAGCAGTACATATTGTACATTATAAAGGGTATATTTGAGTCCAAATAAAAACATTTTTGAATAATGGATATATTTGAGTCTTCTCACTGATGTCCAGTGATACAATGTAAACAGGATCTTATTAAGTCCTGCATTCTAAGATCCTAACCATCTATTTAGGACATCTTTTTCCTGTTCCCACTTTCAGTGCTTATACAACCTATCAACCACCCATAATCCATTCAAATGTCAAGTAGGTTCTTGCTGTACTTCTTGTTGCAAGAGATAACACAAGGTGACAGCTCATCTCGCTGCTTTTAGGAAAAGCCCTAGATTGGGCCATTATTGGCTGTTTGGGGCTAACACAGTTCAGTCTTATGGTTTCAAGGAGGGGCAAATTAGCAAACTCTAGAAGAATACCATAACAAGTGACACAGCAGAAAAGCATTACTGTTGGTTTGGGAGATTGTGAGATCAAATCCTGACAATGCAACAGCTGTCCTTGGCCAGGAATCAAGAGAGCAAAACTAGACCACAGTAACAACTAAGCAGTTTTCAGTGAGTGCTTCCATGTGTAAGAGGGCAGCAACATATCAAGCTCCAAACATGAGGAGTTGCTTTCTGCCACAACAGCAGCACATGTTCACAAAGTTGTGAACAAAGTTGTCCAATGTATTCCTGAGGTAAAATACAAGCTGCAATTCACATGTCAGTTTTGTTTGTCACACAGTTTAAATCTCTCCCACAGTGATTTAAGCTACCACTGAGCAGCTCCACCACTGGATGTGAAAGGATCACCTGCTTATACAATAAGGGTCATCCTTATGCAGGACATCTTAGTCATAGGACTAGTTAGGGAATTCCACATTATCTCACTCCAGCATGACACCTGCAACATTACTAAGTAGATTGATCTGTTTTGTGTTTTTTTGTTTATTGATTACACAACAAACTGTCTAGTTTTGCCTGTTTGCACAAACTTTCACCTGTTCATCATTTTGAGTATTGCCTACCATTTTGGGCTGATTTCAATAAGGTACAAATAAGGCAACACATTAGGAGCAAATTAGGAACAGCTGACAGGACACGTGACGTTCCTGACATTCATTCCCTCTGGTGGTCTGGCAGGGAATTGTCCCAGTAGTTCCTGACACGAAAACCTGCACTTGCTGTCTTCTCTCTGCCTTCATTCATTTGTGTTCCTTTCCATTACAATAGATCATATAACTTCAGAAAGTAAAAACTTGAAAATTTAAAATAGAATTAAAAGTATAAGGAGAAACAAATCAGAGCTGGGTAAGAAATTATAAGTGCATTAGTTGCGATACTCTAACAGACCCCCTGTGTTAGCAGCTCAAGGGGAGCCTTATGCGGCATGAGAGAGAATGCTGTCTCCATGACAGCATGCCATCTGACCACTGTTGACAGCTTTAGTCAGTCTGTAACAAATTACCTGTCATTAAACCCCCTGCACCAAACAATACGGCCTCTGCCAGTGCTTTGCCCTGCTAGCAAACATGTAAATCTATCCACCCCAGCAGGATGTAGACAGATCATACTGATAGATAACATGGTAGTTCTGTGGGAATGTGTTATAGGTACTTGGTAACAGAGGATGTCCAGATAGTGTTATCTGTTCCACTTGGCGATTACATAAACAAAAACACAATTACAGTCAAAGTGAAAGTGAATAATCCCCTTTGAATTCTTGTCTATACACAAGCTTTATTGTGACTCTTGTAGGGTGTATTACATACAGCTCCATACCGGTAATCTCTCATACAGGGGAACTCCAGCATTACAGTTATTATATTCACTGAAAAGCTTTTTGTTTCCTGTAGGAAAGCACTTGCAGTGAGGTCTGCTCTATGATTTTGAGGTACATAGTGCAGTAGTGTGGTGCATGGCCCTTGGTTCTTCTGCAAAATTGATATTATCTCTAGGACTATGAAGGCAGTCTGATGGCCCCTGATGAGGGCTGCACATGAAAATTGTTTTTGCTATTATTTTGTGTGTGTGTGTGGGTGTGTGTGTGTGTGTGTGTGTGTAGAGAGAGAGAGAGAGAGAGAGAGAGAGAGAGAGAAAGAGACATGTTAACATGTTAAAATGGCAGTTTTAATGTAAAAAAATTAATAAATCATGCCAATTGTTTTGACACCTTTAATGACCATTAATGTGATAGTAGTTGCTTTTGGCTGCTCCCTGTTCAGGGTCGCCACAGCAGACCAACTGGTCCGCACAACAACTTGGCAAATGTTTTTTTACACTGGATGCCCTTCCTGACACAACCCTCCCATTTTTTCCAGGCTTGGGACCGGCACTGCATCCAGTGGCTGGGGTTGAGGCATTGGCTGGGAATCGAACCCGGGCCTGCCGCATGATAGGTGAGAAACCTACCACTGAGCCACCATTAATGTGATATAGCGTTTAATAAGAAGAGAGAAAAAAGCATGCAATAACCTGACTGCATATGTGTGCACACCTTTTTATAGGGCTTTATAGGGCTTGTGACTGTGTGTAGAATTCAAACTCATGTTCAAAACCTGTTTCAGTCAAGTGATTCTGAATAACCTTAAATAAAGAGCATTTGTTTCATCTTCTTGTTTTCATTGATTTCCTGAAACCATGATTTTCAAAGGTCTTACAAAGCACGTGTGAGACCTGAAAACATTGATACCTACAAAACATAAAGGTGTCAATTAGCAGTGGTGTCCAGAAAATTCTAAAACATTCACTGTACTACAAAACACAGTGAAGGCCATCATCGACAAGTGGGGAAAATGGGGCACCACAGTGATAATACCAAGAATGGGACGAAAAGAAATTGATGAAAGAACAAGGCAAAACTTACCAGGAAGGCTGTCTAGAGATCTGTATATCTTGCATTTGAAAACAGTCTGTCATATTTTTCACATTTCAGCTATGGGGTGGGGTGGCATATCTAGATAGAAACCCTCATGAAAAAACATTCCCATGATAAAGCATGGTGGTGGCAGCATCATGCTATGGGGCTGCTTCTCTTCAACTGGGACTGGAGCACTAGTCAAGATAGAGGGAATCATACCAAAAACCAATCTATTTGGGTACAAAACCTGCAAGCTTCTGTATAACAGCTGAAAATGAAGGAAGGAATTCACCTTCCAACATGATAATAACCCAAAGGCCAAAATCTAAGTCAACAAAGGAATGGCTTTGGAAGAATAAGATCAATGTGTGGATCTAAATCTTAATGAAAACTTGTGGAATTATTTGAAGAGGGCTATGTACAGACGATCTTCTAAGGAAGAGTGCAATAAAATTGGCAAATAAAAGGTGCTTTAACCAAACAAGTGCACACTTTTACAACCAGGTTATTGTATTTCTTTTTCTTTTTTTATCCCAATTCAAATATTTTTTATTAGCTTTTCCCTTAAATTATGTTGGATATCACAATGGTAAAGTGATTTAGGTTGGTTTCATTTTTTGGTGTGTAGTTTATATCACCTGTACATGAAAATATCGGCACATATGAGTACCATAACCCCTTCCATAACCCCAGAAGTGATTCCACTGTGTGATCCTCTTACATTTCTTGATAAATGTGATGGCTCTCTAGGAATGTGCAAATGCTTTCTTATGAAGTGTGCAATACTTCATAATATTTGTTAGTATTCCCCTGTGTTTTTTCAGTGGCATATACATGATCCATCAGATGTTAATTCTTTTCACCAGGAGAACACTTAATTGTGCAACCTCTACATTCAACACCATGCTGGTAAAACAAACCCACACAAACTTTGAGCAAGTGTTCTGTGAGCTTTTTGACCCAGAAATGGGACAAGATACTGGAGAAAGACAGCTAACACTTAAACAATGTAAATTATCTGCTGCTAGCTTTTCATTAATGTCGTACTTTGGGTGCAGAGAGAGAAGTATGCCAAGGCCTCAATGACATACTCCAAACCAAATTGGCTTGCAGAGATGATACCAATGCTTAAATGGTTCAGCTCACTGACAAGTTGATTAAATCCCATAATCCCACTCACTGCTCTAGAGTTCACTTCCAGGAACTAGCCACAGCCCATGGAAGTAGCTCAAACCACCCACTGTTCAGAAGAGAAGGAACACCATAAACACCTGGGATTGTGTTTTTTATTGTGGAAATAAAGGACATCATCATGCATCATGCACCCTCAGACCAGAGAACAAGGACCATGACCAGGTGAGCCACAACTCTCATAACACCCATGATTAATAAATCCCTGCCCTTGTCAGTAGACAAATGTATAGGTGATATGCTAAATAGCCATCTCACAGAGGCTCACAGGTAAAAAAAAAAAAGAAAAAGAAAAGTGAATGCAAAACCTCTGGATGACTCCCCACTAGGTAAAGTGAGAAGGCAAGTGAGAAGGTAAAGTGAGAAGGTAAATGAATTATTGCTCTAGAGATACACACAGGCCTCTTAAATGGAGAGACCCTTTCATTCATAATAACCAAATCACCACAATTCTGTAGTCCTTGGTGTCCTCTGGTTAACCATCCATGATCCAGCCGTCTTGTGAAGGATATGGGATATGTTATCCTGGAAGGTTACCTGTTTTAAGATTTTTTTAACCCCAATAGTTATTGTACTCTATTAGAATGTCCTGAACCCTTGAATGAAGTAAAAATGTAAACACCGTATGTTGACTTGAATGGGGTACTCAGCATAACGCAGACCTCCCTGGCCTTGAGATTGTGCTGTTGAGCTCCTGGTAATCACTTCTCCTTTTCTAAAGAGCATGACTACCCCATTTTGCTCTCAGAAACCAAAGCCATGGAAGAGTACATTGCTGATGCTTTGACTCAAGGTTACATATACCCATCCATATTTCCTGCTGCTACAAGCTTGTGGAAAAGAAAGATGATGGGCCCAAGCTACAATAAAGTATTGTATAGCACCCTATAGTGCTGTTATCATCTACCATAGAACAGGTGAGAGGAGCCAAATACTGCACTAAACTTGATCTTCACAGTGCAAACAACCTGATCTGCATTAGTGAAAGTTCAGTGGAAGACGGGTTTCGTTAACAACACTGGATGATGCAAGTAACAGGTTTTGTCATATAGCTCATCAATGCTCCTTCAGTGTTCTAGGCCTTCATAAATGAGGTCTCCAAGGAAATCTTGCACATTTGTATTATCACTTGCATAGATGAAATCTTGATCTGTCAACAACTGTCAGGGAGATGCAAAGGCTCCTGGGGTTTACCAGTTACCAGTCCATTCTGATTTTCAGCACTGTGGTGACCCCACTAACAACCCTCCAAAGAAAAGCCCAACATTATCAAATGTAACCCTGAAGCCTAGGATCCTTCAATGTTTGTAAATGATGTTTCAGAACAGCTCTTATCCTGCATCTCTGTGCCTACCTTCTAGGTGTCCGGATTCTGTAACATTCTTTGGTGTTATTCCCATTCCCATTTCTTGTGGAATTGCTGCATAAAACATATGAAGTTGAAGTCTTTTACACCTTCATAGTCTCTCTTTAAAGAGTTTACCTGCAAGTTTGTGAGTGTTTGACCATGCCTTGTCATGACCATTGCCTGTTTTTGTCCAAATAATCCTTGCACACATGGATCATTAGTCTGTCTCTGAATCCCATTTTACAAATTGAATGAACAGATGCCAAGCACTAAAATAATAGGAGGGCAGTTTCTTGCCAATATTTTGCTTCATAAATATTTGTAATTCTATTATTTTTTTTATATCAGGCACAGATAATTATTTGTGCAGAGAACTTAATGTAACCCCTAATATACTTGTAGGTACTGAATTTTGGTCATGGAATTGTAATATTTGTGCAATACAGGCTATTTTAAAATGCTTTTAATTTAAAGGAACGATACTAATAATTATTTTTTCTGCATATTTATGAATTTAGTAGTTGTGTCTAGTGCCATTCAATATCATTCAATTATTTGTATTTAAGGCATTTATTTGTATTTTCAGAGTGACATATAATATTTAAACAAAACTATCAGATGTTAGACTTTGATTTAATTCATCTGAGTCAATCAGCAAAGAAACAAACTTAAGTTTCAGTTCAGAACTGTACAGAACTGAAGCACAACTCCACAAGGCCAATTCCATTCTGCACAAACCTAGCAACCTCTGAATAATGCTTAGGTCTGTAGATATGTCTGCTCTGGCACTTAGGTGGTGAAATTAACTTCCCCGATATGTCTGAACAGCTGAGTCACTGGCAGCCTTCAAATCATTTCTGAAGCCTTAACTCTTCATGAAGTACTTAAATTAGCATTTATTTATTTTATTATTTATTTAAAAATATGTGTTGTCTGTGTGCATTTCTTACAATGTTACTTCCTTAACAGAGTTTTTAGACTGATAATGTTCATAGTTTATAGTTAGTGAACCCGTATCAGGATGTTTTAATTGATTTAGACCTCAACTCACAACTGTAAGTCGCTCTGGATAAGGGCATCTGCCAAATGCCATAAATGTAAAGGACTGAATACTGATATACACAATTTTGGTCTTAAATCCTCACTAAATGTGCTTAATCATAATCATGGACCATAGTTAATACATCTCCTTGCTAATAAGGATAGAAGGAGAAAGGAACTACTATTTTATTAGCCTTTATTCAAGAATCCTGCATTGCTGGCTCCTAGAGCAACCATGATTTACATAGCTACATCAATGTAGTTCTTTGCCCCTCTTCCCCTCTTGTCATGTTTCTTGTGAAAACAGTGCCCTATGACTGTTATATGAGACTTATACGAGTGCCCTGGACCGATGCTAAATCATGCTAGGCTGAATTACCCTGGACTTCCCCCCCAAAATTGTGTGTTTTCCTGTTGGGCTGTTTATGATGGCAGGTTGATGCATTTCTGCTTAAAGGGGAAATTTACTGCTATGGATTTTGTGCAGTCAACATTACAGTGAATCAGTGTGACCAAGCAGGTGGCCAGCAATTCTTCCAGTGAATTATATTCAGTCACACACCCAATTTATCCCTGAAAACACACTTCATGAAAAACAAGTGGGGAGGGAAAACAGGGCACACACACACAGACACACACACACACACACAGACACACACACACACACACACACACACACACACACACACACACACACATCTTTACATTTGAAATTATTATTACATTCAATAGGTTGCTGTGGTCTTAATGTTACATGAAAATTGACATGATGACCAAGCTTGCAATTTCATCAGGCGTCAAGAGGAACAGAGAACAAATACACCAAATACACAAAGCTATAGACTGATCAGAATGTCCATGCTGACCCCTGTACACCACTGAAGGTGCCTACAATTGGCATGTAAGCATAAGAACTGGACCATGAAGCAATGGAACAATTTGAACTGTTCTGAGGAATCACATTTTCTTTGACATCATGTGGATAACTGGGTGCATGTTTATCACGTACTAGAGGACAAAGTCAAGATATTCACTTTTCTATTTTTCTGGGAAACCTTGGGATTTATGTAGATGTTACAGATACTATCTAGCTTAATTAGGTATTCCCTAATGGCAGTGGCCTCTTTCAGCAGGATAAAGCTCCCAGTCACACTGCAAAAATTGTTTAGGAATGGTTTGAGGAACATGACAAAGAGTTCCAGGTGTTGACTTGATCCAAATTCCCCAGATCTCAGTCTGATCAAGCATCTGTGTGATGTGCTCAACAAACAAGTCAGATCCTTGGAGGCCCCACTTACAGGACTCAAAGGATTGTCTTGGTTCCAGATACCACAGCTCACCTTCAGAGGTCTTGTGGAGTCCATGCCTCAGCAGGTAGTATTAATTTTGTGGTTGATTGGTGTAAGTGATACAATAAATTGCATACTTGAGTGAACTGTGAATTAAAACAGTCAGTAGTACACTGGTAATATATAGCAAAACATGTATAAATATCTATTTATGCTGCATTTTAGTTTATGTTAAAATGTAAATTAACATTAGATACAGTATGTATATGATGTATGCATTTATGCCCATCCATCCATGTTCTGTACTACTTTTCCTGCACAGGGTCACAGCCTAGGTCTCAGGGGATTAACGACACAAGGCAGGGACAGGGTGTCAACCCATTTCAGGGCACAGTCATGCACACACTCACACAGTTTAGAGATGCCAACACATGTTCACAGAGCATACAACACATGTCTTTGAATTGGAGAATGAATGCAGAATACTCATAGAAAACCCATAAAGCACTGGGAGAAAATGCAAACTCTGCACACACAGGGTTACAGATATAACCTGGATGAGCTGCCAGTCCTACTACGTGTGCCACTGTGTCCCATTGTTTATTGCTGATAAATCTAAAGACAGTCATTATCAGCATTACTGAGAACAGTGGGAATAGAATAAATGATCATTTTGTGAGTCTCTTTCTGTGAGGTATTAATGGGTGCATCTCATGGAGCAGTATGCTGCACTTTACGTTATATAAGGTTGAGGGAAAAGCAAAGATCTACTTAAATTGATTTCACTGTATTCCATTAATATTACTTTATTTTAGATGCATCTTTTGTTCGAATAAGGACAAATTTTGAAATTGTGAGTATTGGTTTCTCAGCATTTTCAGGGGGCAGTTTTTCTTGACATTGCTACAGGATGTTCACCTGGAATTTTGCAAAGCTTCTCAATAACTGAAAATTAAAAATCAGTAAAGACAAAAATTTTCAGGAAGCTGTTTGCATGTTATTTAATTTGGGCCATCTGAAGTGACCTTCTGTTTGGTAACAGAAGCTGTTGATTGGTCTAAATTAAGCCATTAACGATGATGGCTATGGTCTAAGCCAATTAAGGGGGTATCCAAGTACATGAGGCTGCAAATTACTCAGTCTAGTCAGTGACTGTGAAGAAAATGACTGCAGTAGTATGTGATTTGCAGTCTAATACTTGTGTGTCTCTATGCTTCTGAATCTGTATGTGTATGTGTGTGCGTTCGTTCATCTGCCCTGGTTCCACTCCCCCTCATGCTAAGTGCTCTCATGTCCCTCTTTAATGTGTTCTGCCTACTATGAAAAATTTATCCTCGTCTCCTTGGTTGCAGATCATCAAGGTATTCTGCCCTGACTGCTCGGCAGTCCTCTCCTGTGGCCAGAGGGAACAGCTGGTGGAAATTAAGACACCAGATTGTGTTACTTACACCAGCCAGTGCGACTGATGCTGATGGCTCTAGAACTCAGAATGCAATCTGTCAGCAATGAGGCTCACAGGAGAGTGTGACCAAATAGGGGTGTCACAGAGAGTGTGTGCATGGAGAGGGGGTGCGTTCTCTTGCCCCCGACTTTCGGTAAGTTACAATGTCCAAAGTCAAAACTGTGTGTGCTGAGTGAAGGCTAAAAGTGTACAAGTGCAGTCTGCAACCAGAAAAAAAAATTCCAAACTCAAGATTCAGAATTATGCATTCTTATTTTTATGTATAAAAAACTAAAACAACGTATAAAGCAACTGCATTTGTATGACAAACACACGTCTTTGTAACATGTACAGTAATAAAACATCTTGCAGTCGACTATTATTTGTTATGGTTTTTCTGAATATTTTTGAGATTCTGACAGCATGTGAAATGAACATGCAAAATGCATATGCCCAGAATGCATTTGAACCAATTAGCAGGAAAATAGAGTTAAACCACAAACTTTGTGTAACTAATACTTTGTAAACTGCAAACATTTCAATAGCTTATTATTTGATGACTACTTTACCACATGCATGCCTTACAAACCTTATAGATAGGCCAAACATTTTAGATCACTAAGGAAGTATCATTGGCAATCAGAGACATGGAACATTCTCCTAATTTATAATCTAATTTGTCCTAACAGTAATGATGTCATGACTCAACTCGATTTACTCTCTTGATCCTGTAAATGCAGGTACTGCATTGCATCTTTGCCAAATAGAATCTCTGAATCTTTAATAAACATGAATTGCTCAGTTATGTGGACAGGTTGGTGGCTCAGTTATGTGAACAGGTCGTTTACTGTCAGTAGCACATCAGTGTGTCCACTATCATCTGGTACTCTGTTTCCTGTTAAACCCCTCTCAGAGAATATGATGTTTCATAACTACTCTGCACAATCAATTAGTTTTTCATTTTTCCTTCAGTTCAAAAGAGAAACCCTCATTTCCTTGCTCTTGTGTGAATAGTGAATCACATTTGAACTGTCAGGACAAATATAAGGGTGTGATGGATGACCGTTTTCTCAAAAGTAGACAGTGTGACGAATGTGATTAATTTTCTGACACCACGATCTGCTGACAGAATCGTAGGGGAAAATAATCAGCTTGTTTAATGGGATGCGCATGTGCAAGCTCTGAGTGTGCAGCTTTCATTGCCTCTTTTGATTGGCTCACAGTCATTATGCAAATCACAGAAACTCATGTCATTTAGATGACTCTTTTCAATTTCCAATTAGATTTGAGGAAGACACAAAAATGGTGAGTTGAAATAACCATTTCTAGTAATAATATTTATAAACCACTAGCTTGCTTTCGCCATTGCACTGGTCTCATTGACTAAATGTAGTAATAATAATAATAATGATAATAATAATGATAATAATAATAATGATAATAATAATAATAATAATCATCATCATCATCATTATAATCATCATCATAATCATAATGTGCATATAAAATACAACATTTGATTTGCAATTTGCCTTTTCTTACAAAATGTCAAATTAAAGCAGAAAATAAAGGAGAAAAAATAGGGATAATACTGGAATGAAATAAACTGTATAGAATACATACTACAGAACTATAAAAGTAACATTAGACACACATTCCTCATAAAATAGAAGCCCAACTGTATTGATCTTGTAACATCTAGCCCAGAAATTTCCCCCATACCACCAGAGGGTACACTCTCTTGAATGTTGAATCCTTTCTCCCATTGTTGTTATCATTTCCTTTTTAACTGCTAGTTAAAGCACATGGACATGACCTTCATTATGAAGCCTTACAATTTGCCAGCGAAGCTTGTGAGTTCTGAGTCATCTGATCTTTGCCTTGTGACTACATCTACCCTGCCTTACCTTACAACTACATCTTTTGATATTCTGGATTTTTTTGTATTTCTAGTGTTTTTTTTTTTCTTTTCCGGAAACAACCCTGCCTGTTATGACCTTGAGTGCTTTATTATCTTTTAAGCACAGCATGGATTTGATGACATCAAGCCAAGACCGAGAAAAAGATGCAAAGCTTCCTAGGTTCTGAAAACCCTTATAGAAGGTTTGTAAGGGGATTCAGCACTTTTGCGGCCAATTTGACCTCCCTCCTCAATGGAAAACCCAGATGCCTACAGCAAGACCCAGAGGTGATGAGGGTGGTGAACACTACACCAGAAATTCAGTCCTGCCCCCATTATGCACCACCCAGATACTGAATTAGTGGATGCTTCTGAGAGTGGAGTCTGAGCCATTTTGTCTCAACAACAAGTTAACCCAGCTAAACATTTTTCTCCAGAAAACTCACATCTACTGAGAGAACCTATGATGTGGTTGTTATGTTCATGCAGGAAATAAAACTAATCAGGCAGAGAAAAATATGTACATCTCTTAATATCAACAGTTTCACTAATCTTTGTTTCATGTACACAGCATTTCCAGATACAAATGAACAAATGAATGTATCTACCGCAGTGACATCTAAGGGACATTAACAGTAAGGCAATGTAATAGCATTGACAGTACAAGAGACCACAACAGTGGAGAACGACAGTGGTTGGCAATCAATCAAAGCAGACGAGTGCTGATACTGGCTTGAGAGCAAAATTCTCATCATTCATCATCATAACAAGAGCCTTGAGTATGTCAACCAACACTACACCATGTGTACATTATTCTTTACCCGTTTCAATTCCACGCTCACATAATGACCTACTTCCAAGAGTGGTAGGGCAGTTGATGTCCAATTCTGAAACTCTTCTTCCAGAGTTCCTCTTTAAAGTCACAGTTCAGTGGGAAATTTTGAAGGAGATCCAGCAAGCTCAGTAGGATGACCCCACACATCCACAATGCAGAGAAACTTGTGTCTGGATACCTCAGGCCATGCGTGAAGATATGATGTGCTGGGCACACACCTACCTTAGCTCTGAGACACCTGGGCATCATGAAAACACAGAAAATGGCAAAGATGAATTCTGTTTGGTGTCACTGAATCAATACATTAAATGGTATGTCACTGGCTGTTCTGTGTTTTCTCAACCCTAATGACGGCTACCCACAGGCCTTCTGCAACCTCTCCCTGTGTCACAAAAAATCTGGCTGCACATAGCCGTAGACTTCATCACAGATCTCCCAAATTCACTGGGCCAAACCACCATTGACCACTTCTCTAAGGCCTGCTACCTCATCCCATTGACCAACCTACCCATGGCTCTTGAAGCACTGAAATCCTCTTTACAGAAGTATCCAGGCTCTGTGCACTCTCAGAAGACCTTGTTTCAGACCAAGATGTCCATTTCATGTTGCAGGAATAACAAGGCTTTTGAAAAAACTTAATATCAATGTCAGTCTCTCCTCAGATTTTCACCATTAGTCCAATGGCTAGACAAAACAGACTGAATCAGATCTGGAGATTTCTGAGAGCCTACTGCAAAGAACCATCAGCAGAACTGGAGCAGGTATCCTTCCTGTGCTGAATATGCCTCAAACACCCTCAATCACTCGTCCACAGGCCTCACCCCATTCCAGTGACTACTGAGTTACCAAACTCCAATCTTTCTGTGGTCTGGGAATTGTCCAGTGTGCCTACTGTGACTAGAATAGACAGAAAGAAAACACATAGAATACAGTGAATGTCTTCTGGGGATCATTCAGTGCTAAAAGAGACTAGCAGACTGTTGTCAACACCTACACATCAATCTCTAGGACACTAGACCACTGTCTGAGACCACCAGTTTGAAAGGTAAGTCCACAAGTCATTGTTCCATTTAGAGTAACAAACCAAGTAAACCCTGTATCATAAAAACTTGAATTTCCACCAGAGTATAAAGGTGATCAAGAATGAACCATTCTTCATTTGAGATTAAGGGCATGCCACAAAGCTCTTTGAGTCCAAGCAGTGGGGTAATATCTTAGCTATAGACCCGAGGAACATTCTTGGACATGACGTGCCCCTTATCGTTGGTGTGCCACTTATCATGGCACTAACTTCCACCAAGAACACACTGACTGACAAGTACTCAGACCCAAAGGAAGACCCCTGGAGAGGGACTTCAACCTCAACAGCTTCCTCTCACTGACTCTGTAACATCTACTATGGACTTTTCTTGTGCAAACTGCCAGAGGGCAACTTCAACCTGGTTTTAAATCCTGTCTTCTGTTGTTTTTCTCATTTCCTCTTGAACTGCTTTTAAAGCACCTGGACGTTTGCCATCCAATCCTGAGTGTAAGCCATGTTTTCTTTAGTAAATGCTTTTTGTGTTAGATCTTGCTTTTTGTTCACTTATTTTTGCCTTTGTATAGACCCTTTGTTATGATGCACGCCTGATTTTTGGTATTTTGACCCTGCCTTGCCCGAGTAATATGCCTTTTGTTATCATTTTGGATTTGTCTGTATTTCTAGTGTTTTTTGTCTTGTAATGCCCTTCCTGTTCTGACCTTGAGTTTTGTATGTACAAACCTTTTTCAAATTGATCCTTATTCTGACTCCCTGACACAGACGTGTTACAGATGTATGGAAATGCTAGCCTATAATGATAGATGGCATAATGTCGGAGTGTCAATTTATTGCCCACATGACAACATCTATCTTTAAGAAAATATTTCCATGACAAACCTACATTAGTGATATAGTTTTTCCTGTCAAGGCTCTCGACAAATAAACAAACAGTTGTGTGTGCACCGCTGACACTGGCAATCACATTAAAATCCACCGCTGTTCTCTGCCAGCATAGTAATTGCTCTTTTTATGGTGGTAATTATTTCCTCTAAGGTGCAGACTGTTGCACAATGCAATTATACATGTGCTGTCATCACCAGTTTCTGATAGGGGAGGGCGGCTTTTATTCAGGTGTTTGAAGAATATGCTGTGCATATGTAAATAAGTAAGGGTGTATAGATGTATTTCTACAAATGTATTTTTTTTTATGAATTTGGGGAAAATGTTAATGTATACTGATGATAGAACAAAGACAATATTTTCTGAAATGGAAACACTATAGTTTACAGAAGGTTAGGTCACTTCAAGAAAAAAAGATTGAGTCACTGTAAGAACACAGTAGTGTAGACACAGTAGTTTAAAGTAGCGTGGACTGCAGTTCATATTACAGGTTTATAGAAATGAGCTCATTCTAATGTGTTATTGTGTCTAGCAACAGCTTATCCATAGGGATGACACTTATATGGTAGACACATAATCTTTTGTTATATAATCTAAGCGTAATAATATATAGGTTAAAGATATAAATATTATTTAACAAAAAATCATTATTATGGTTATGCTTTTTTAAGGATATTTCTTAAACATTTATGGAAGGATTTAGTACATTTTCTGCTACAGGATTGTCTTAAGATTGGAGGAGTTTGTGGTCTCTGGATAACATGACAAGCTGCGTTCTTTTCTATTATTAAGTTGAAGAGAGAAAAAAGAGAGAATGAAAAGAAAAATAGAGACTGTTGATAAATGTTCTAACTTCTCTCACTCACATTTCACATCATTAAATATAACTATAAATGATTTTAAAGGTTATACGTGTTCGTTAATATATTTAAAAATTGTCATCATTGTGTTAAATAGTAAAACAAGCATAAAGAACTACAGAATGTATTTTGCATCAAGCTGCATCACACCAACCCTTATTGACAATTTTCCTATAACAGCTCACTCTGTGGTGTTTTATTCCTTACATGGTATGGTTAAAATATTTTATAAATACAGAGGCTTGTGTGTCTCTGTTGGTATCTGGTAGTTAATAGACAAACTGTACTGCTTTGTTAACTTTGTTAAGAATTAATGGTTGCAATAATTTTAATAAATATTATGTAATTGTTAATTGATTGCTAATTGTTTAGCTGTTACTTACAAATTAATGGCTCAGTGATACACATCTTGTCAAGATGCTCATTTCAGGAACCTACTGGCATGAATTTATGCAAAATAATGAGCTCTACATATCAACATATAATATTAGGAATCATTATGGTTTTGTACATTTGGATTGCACATGCATTATTTGGATGTTTGCATCAGTGTCATATTAGTACGACCTTTCTGCTCTTTCCTCTTCAACAGATTTCTTATTTCCTTTCTCTTGCTCCTTACCTTGAATGACCTCATGTTTTTCCCCCAGATGCTACGCTTAGAGAAACACTGTTGCACATGTTCCAGCAACATTTTCCTGATGTTTGCTCTCATTCTCCCCTAATGTTTCCTTCACAGCTGGTAGGTGTCAAGACATCTGATCAGTTGTAGACATGTAGCAGATGTTCAACTGTGTGAATTTGGAAAAAAAAAAAAAACCTTTGGGGAGGTTAGTGAGGTGCTTGGCTTAAAATGAGAATATGAGAGAGAGAGAGAGAGAGAGAGAGAGAGAGAGAGAGAGAGAGAGAGAGAGAGAGAGAGAGAGAGAGAGAGAGAGAAAGAGAGAGAGAACTGGAGTCTGAGATTGTGAGAAGGATTAGCAGTATTATATTCTAGAAATTATTATCAGCAAATTATCACATCTTTTATCCCATTTTTTTTATTTTTTATTTTATTCATTTTATACACCTTTTGATTATGTTCAATTTCTTACATAAACAATGTAACCTGAGATATTCTTTCCACTGACCCCAATGGCATTCCTTTTCATTTTTTATATTATTTTTTATATGGTATTTTTCCTGCTGTGTGAAAAAGCTGTCATATATGGCATTTAATTTACCATATGCACAATCTTAGTAGATCTGTATTGTGAATAATTGTTAGACGTAGACTTGGACCCTTGGCTTTCAATGTCTGTGTGAGCTCCACATTTATGGCGTCTCCTATATTTATTCTTGCAGGCTCTCCTTATGAACACTTGAAGATTTAGTAATCGTAATTCAACCAGAGATTCATTCAATGCCTCCCAATTAACCCGCCTCTCCTCTCTGCCTGACCTCATTTCTAATAGTATTAAACTCTGTCATTGGGGCCCTTGTGGAATTTGTGTGTGAGTGTGTCTTCAGGTGGAAATGACACAGTGAAAATGAGAAACACTATTACTGATTCAGTTGATTGTTCCAGCTTTTTGTGTTTGTGTAAATGTGTCTTGGAAAGAATGTATGCACTTATTCCTGATGACAGCTTTAATTGTTCTTATTGTCCATGAGACCATAGTGTAAGTGTGTGTCTGCCTCCTTGTGAGATAAGATCAAGTCCCACATCTCAGTACATGATCAGTTATATTAGGGGTTATTTCAGTATTGCATTTTAAGCAGCTAACGATTCATTATGATGCGATTTAGAGCAGATTTTATGCAGTATTATAAAATACCATGTGATTCATTTTAATTCTGCAATGTTAATACTCAGCTAACTTAATGCAGCTTTTCTAATTCTCAGAAATTTTTAATCATTCACTTTTGGAGTTTAAGTCTATATGTTTAAATTAAACAATGGTGCTGCATCAATTATGTCTAATAGAAAGTAACTGTATTTCTAGCTGGGATTACTGATCATTGCATAATTGGGGAATTAACTTTGAGGAATAGGAGGGCATATTTCTTTCAGTGGGACTGACAGATAAATATTTAGAAGCTTCTACTAAAAATAGTCTATGACGAGCTAGAAATTTGGACAACTGTTAGGCCACAAGAAAAACAAGTCACAATATGTCACTATATATTGCCTTAAAGTCCACAGATCTGGAGGTATTGTGCTGATTACACAATTGGGTAAGCACAAAGGGTAAAGTTCAATGACAAGACATGAGTGCAGACATGACATGAATTAAAAGGAAACACCAGTGGCCATGTAAACAAAACAGGTCCATGAAAACATGGAACAATACAGAAATGAGAGTCGTAGTGCTGCAGACTCCTATGTATGCTGTGTGGCGAGGCTTGCAGCACTTGGTGTGAGGGGGACATGACAACATGGCCTATTTTGCTTTGCTCATCCATAAAATGATTTTAGCTAGAGAAAGAGTATGCAATATGACTAAACAGCCATGTAACATAACCCAATTTCTGCGCAAATCAAAGAGTTACAGCAATATTTACACTGGAAAAGTTGTTTTTATTAAGAGATGGTGCATGCAGCTGCTGTTGATTTTCTGGGAGGGAATATATTACCTGTGTGATGCTGATCTTTCTTAAGTAGAAGTGTCTGTTACAGGGTGTCTGTAAACAATGTTTCTTTATGTCTGTGGTCTGAATACCAATGTATATAATTACAGTATCAAATCCTCAGTTCGCATGTGTAACTCAACTTTGAACAGCGCTCTAGGTTTTTATATTTAAGTCATGAAAAATCTGTTTTAGATGTACCTAAATCCAGCAGATTATATTTTGCTCATTTTTCCAACTTCCAGGTAAGAGTATATCATGTAAAGAAATTAAATGATGTCATATTATACATGTAAATAAGTAGGGTAAAAAGGTGCCTCTGTTAATGCTAAATTGCTCTGACTTTATTATTTAGATGGGGAGAGAGAGAGAGTATCTATTAGCCTTCATCTCACAGTCTGTTGAGACTGTGACTTTAACAGTGTGCTGATCTTTTCTCGCTGTGCTGCCAAAACCATTTAGTGCACAGAGAGTGAGGATGAGAGAGAGTCAAAGAGAAGGAGTAAGAAAGCATTGCAATTTAGCGTTTCACCAGTTTCTTGGTCAATATATCAACGGGTTAATGCTTCTTTTAATGAATATGATTGATCATGTTATTATATTCACTTATGTGAATTTGAGTAGCTAACCCTTACATGCCATGCTATTGTACTATTTATTGAACATTATGAATGTTTTAGCTGTAGTCAATCTGGCAGTATAAATATGTAGCAATGTGATGTATTATGCATGTTGAATTGTGTCCTAACCATAACAATTGAACATGAAAACTCGTATATCATGACTCTTGCGTCCAATGACAAACATGACACCCGCCAACTCATAAATCATCTAAACGCCCTTGTAAAGCTTTGACTTCCAATTCGACTGAAAGATGCCAACATCCTACCTCTACATTTACAGCCTAATCTACTAAATCTAAAACCAACACTGCTGCGAAATTGTAAAGAATTTATAGGACTTAAAATGGGAAATGAGTTACTCGCTTAGATCATCAGCATCATCCACATCGATCTTGTCACCTGAAATAAGAGTTACTTACAGCATTTGACAAAACTGACATCATCCCTTGCCTCAGCTGATCACTGTGCACTCGTTTCAGCGCTGTCCACTAAATGTTGTGTTCTTAATGTCTTTTATTGGTTCATTCCAGCTCTAGCCACCTCAGATGGATTTTGCTGGACTGCATCAGTAGTATGGTGAAGGCTCCCGTGAATAGAATAACAACACTGAGACATGTACAGCATGTAGGGATCTTGGAGCACATCTAAGCACAAAATTCAAAATGGTTTTATACAGGTTTGTGCCCCTGGAACCCCTTTTTAAATGCAGAACACAGGCTTAAATCCAGAAGACATTGATTTTGTGTTTCAGCAATCATTTCTGTCTTGAATTGGATATATTCTGCTGTTTCACACTCACTCATCAATATCACATCAATATCTGTGAACAGCCCTATAGCATCAATCATACCAATAAGAGACCGATGATAGGTATATCAATTGAAATAATACTAGTATTTAAAAAAAATATATGAAAAAAATGACTCATTGTAAAGTTTATTTTATATACTGCTTGGCAAATTCTTCTCATATAGACTATTCAATCTGATTCTGGTGTAGAGTGTCTCTAAAGTGCAAGTAATGTTTTGTAAAATATAGGATTCTAATCTTATCAGTATTTAGTAAAGTGTATATCTTTTAATACGTACGCCTAGGCTAATAGTTTATATTTAAATACTGTATCTAAGAAGTGAATATGTAATATGTGTTTCAGCCTGGAATTGAGCAGTGGTAAGTGATAAAGCTGAGATTAAGAGAGATTAATAGCAGCTGTGTGATAATCACAGTGGTGCTTCACTCCTTGGAACCTAGCAGGTGGATTCACCTCACTTACCAGCATGCTCTGTTTTCCCCAAATCCTCTTTTTTCCATTTTTACCCTGTTTCCCCTCCCCTAGCCCTCATGGGCAGATAATGACAGAGGGGAAAAGAGAATGTTAGAAAAGAAGGTGCAACAGAAAGGAATTCAGTGGGAGAGACTGAGAGAGAAAGAGAACAGGTGCTGCCTGTATAAAGCTTAAGGATTTAATTATAGTGGCCATTTTGACATGATAAGACAGATCTGATGGGAGAATGCTTGAGACAGAATCAGTGTGTACAGTATTTAGCTTTAGCTATTTAATTCATTTACAATGACATTTTCAGACAAGACACAGTATGATATTTAATATTTAAAAGGGATATAATTATATTATTTAATATTAATAGCTTCAGAGTTAGGCACTAAAAATGGATACTACAAAGATTCCTTCCCACCTTTTCAGTGTTTCTTACCCCCACCTACCTGTGCTGACCACCATGTTTCCATGACAAACACAGCACAAGAGTCTGGGGTAGTGGTGTATTTGTCTGGCTTAGCTGATTGGTTAGTTTGTGCAAGACTGTGATAAGACCAGCAGCCACTGCTATTCAACAGCAGGATGCAGAGGAAGGGGTGTGAGTTTATAAGCTGTAGAGAAAATGGTTTTCCTAAAATATTTTTTAAAAAGCATCTTAACCCTAGCATTTTAACACCTAGCATTTGTACATGTTAAGCTCTGGATTCTAATAATGGATAACTGAATTAGTCTTTCCGTGGGAATGTGTGAGTGAATATGTCTACAGTATGTCATTTCATATCTAGATTTTATGGAACAATGATTGAAACCAACCCAAGTGTTTTTTTTTTAAAAGAAAAAGAAAAAACTGATACTAATATTAGCATTAATATTCTGTATCTCACCATGTGGTATGTTGATTCATTTGTGGATATAGGTAAATGGACACTGCTATTGATCATGACTGTCCTAAGTTGCCAGCAAATATATGTTTGAGAAAAGAAAAAGAAAGTTTAGTCTAAACAGTAGGCCACTGATATTATACAGTTACATAAACAGCAAACAGCAGTGTTGTATTTGCTTCTGTATATCCAGTTTAACCACTATATGATCTGTAGATGTTGGAGATACTGGAAACATATGGAACAATTTAACATTAAGGCATGAGATTTTAAGCTATTTTTTTAACACATTATCAGCCATCTTTAAAGAGCACAAATGAGCCTCTTCCCTTCTCAAATGCAAATGATCAAATCACCGCTTGGGATAGTGGAGCATTGTGGGCCATAAACATAATCCTCAGTGCTAGTAAAAGAGCTTGTTATATTTGTTAATTAAACAAATAATCAAAAATCTCCTTTTAACTGTGGTGGAAATGGAGGCTCTCTGTTCATTCCAGCTCAGGAAAGCTCTCCCTTCCATTACACAAACATGGGCAAGAGAGTGATAAGTGGAGATGTGAAATTGGGAAATGCTATGTGGATTAGCAACACAGGTTTTGTCAATTTGGCTAACTGTGGGGTTTGTGTGTGTAGATTTTCCCTCTAGTTATTTTAAAAGCTTGTTTATTTTATCTCAGTGCTGGAGCCTAATTACCTAGGGTTTTTTGGTCCGGAGCAAGATTGTGCGACACTGGTATTACTGAATATGTGTGTGTGTGTGTGTGTGTGTGTGTGTGTGTGTGTGTGTGTGTGTGTGCGTTTTGAACAAAATTAAAGCAATACTAGAAGGCAATTGGATTATAGAAATGTGATCATGCTAATTAGCCCTTGCAATCTTCTTGTTTATTTATGTTTAGGTGTATGCTTGTGAGGAGAGATTCTGGTGTGTATAGAGAAGATGGAAAGATTTTGTGACTTTTAATGGGATTTATTTTGGGATAATCCACAGCATTTCCACAGGGGTGTCTTGCTTAGCTAATGTGTGGCTTGGGACAGAGGATTTGAGGTTCATGCTGGAGCTCATGTTCATTAGTTCATTAATTTATTCATCTTAACTCATTGTTTAATCAAGGTCAGAGTCACAGCAGATCCTGGTGCATTTGTCTGGCCTGACCAGGCCAAAACAGCAGTAAATATGAGGTAAATTCTTGGGGAAGTCTAATGTCTAATATATACAATACAAATGTGTTTACTTCTTCTACTTCCATTGTTCATACAATAAACAGAGGAAACCTTTCAGTTGAAATGCAGTGACCACTACTAGTCAGTCATACAAAGAATGTTTCAATCCCTTTTATTTCATTCGAACTTGACCCTTGCCATAATGCCAACCAGTTTATTTTCCAGGGAATGCATGTCTTCCCTGAGTCCACTGTGTTGTTCTGAAAAGTTCAGTAATAAATACAGTAACGAGGATGGCATCCTGACCTGGCCAAACACTATGCAGTTTGAACTACCCAATGCCCTCAACAATTACCTGGACACATGCCTCATTGTGGTCAGGGAATTCAATAAGGTGAATGACAAGGGTAATGTACATCACTAACCCAGTGAAAGGAGTATGGATACTAAACCGCTTTTACTACATGTTTAAATATGCAGATTCCTGCCCTACTTGGTAAATATGACCACACCATCATTTTCCTCATACCCAAATTTCAAACAAAGGCTGAAAAGAAAGTTCTTAGAGAATTTACACACTAGATGGACAAATCAGAAGCTATCCTGCAAGATGTACTAAGTGAACAGCATGTTCAGGCAGAGCTCAGATGTCGTCAGTGTGTTTATGGAAATGGGTTGGGTTGGCACTCCGTCCAGGGTGTATCCTGTCTTGATGCCCAATGATGCCTGAGATAGACACAGGCTCCCCGTGACTCGAGTATAGTTCGGATAAAGCGGTAGACAATGAATGAATGAATGTTCAAGCTAAACACAAATGAACTCTGAAGAAAACCACAGCTCAGATTGTAGAAGCTGTACACTGGACTATGGATTAGGGAAGAGTGATGAGCCTTGTATAAAGTCTTGTTTTGAGTCGAGACAAAGTGGAGACTCGGCAAATGTGGAAATGTTTCTCTGGCCTGACCAGGCCAAAATGGCACAAAAAATTGTTTGTGTTTGGTGGTCACCTAACACTGCTGATCAGCCTGAGAAACACCACTCTGACTGTGAAACATTATAGCATCATGTTCAGAGTTACCCTTGGCCTCTTGGTTGATTCTCTGACTAATAACTTCCTAACCCAGTCACTGACCGTGGTGGATTGCCTCTAGGCAGAGACACAATTGCTCCATGTTCTTTCCCATTTTTCAATAATGCATTTAATGATGCTCAATGATACATTTCCAGACCTTGTTCTGGTCTTGTTTTGATAGGACCTTGATCTTCAGGATAATGGGTGTTATTTACCTCTAGGCCCTTCCAGGAACAGGTGTATTGGAATGGACATTAAATGGAATGGACATAACTATGCTGTAAAGATGTTATTCCTTCTGAAACCTCTGAAACAGCATGTATTAAATTTCGATTAGTGATAAGCTCTAGGCTGTAATTCAGTCCAGCGTAATTCTTTTATTTTTCTTTTTTGCTGTGCATTTTACATGTGTAGTGCTTTCTAAAAAATAATAATAAAATGACCTTGTGTTTGTGTGTGTGTGTGTGTGTGAGTGAGTGAGAGAGTTAGAAAGAGAGAGAGAGAGAGAGAGAGAGAGAGAGAGAGAGAGAGAGAGAGAGAGATAATTCCACTTGACTATAAACAATTGTAGAAGGGACATAATTTATATTTACATTATTTACTGGCCCATGTCACCAACATGAGGATGGGTCCTCTCAAGGTTTCTTCTCAGGAAGTTTTCCTTGCCACATGTTACGGATAAATATTAATTTAATGTTAAACTTTATAATTTTTATTTGATGTTTATATATTTCTTTGTTAAAAGTGCTATACAAATAAATTGAACTGAATAGAGAGACTAGAGTCAGGCCTCCTTATTCTTAAATACATCAGAAATATCTATCTGAACTGAGAGGAAAGCACAAATGTAATAGAAGTAGTTAACGAAGCAGGGTGTGTGTGTGTGTGTGTGTGTGTGTGTGTGTGTGTGTGTGTGTGTGTGTGTGTGTGTGTGTGTAATTCAGTGGTGGGTCTGGAGTCCATCCCGGGAACACTGGGCATGAGACAGCACACCCTAAATGGGAGCCCTCTCTACACACACACATTCACACTCTTAGGGCAATTTAGTGTAGCCAGTCCAGCTTCTGGCATTTGGGAAGTGAGAGGAAACCAGAAAACCCAGAGGAAATACACATGGACACAGGGACAACATGCAAAACCGGAGCTGTGAGGCAGCATTGTTTTCTACTACGAAGTTGCACAAGTATACTTGAACATAAATTGCAAAAAACAAAACAAAAAAAAAAACAACCACATTAAGCACTTTCCTAGCGTGTGTGTGTGTGTGTGTGTGTGTGTATGTGTGTGTGTGTGTGTGTGTGTGCCTGTGGTCTTTATCTGTGCTCTTTTCTGTGCTGTTGATTGATGGCCTCTGTATGGTTTCTCGAAGTTTGACTATTTTGTGTTACAAGCAATATCACTATTGCACTGTTAGCAGCTCTATGTTTAGACTAGGTGCTGGCTTTTTAATAAAGTAGGAGAATGTGTCAAACAAATAAACGTAAATGTAAATGATTAGAAAATACTGTTTGTATTACTTCTGTTTATCGATGCTTTTATTTCCATGAAAATGTTTATTTTACATGCCGTATAACTCTTTTATTCTACAGAAAACACGAAACCATTCTAAACATGTTCTTTGTTCACCATGTTCTTACTTCATATGAGAAACTGTTGACAAATATGCAAGAAATGAAGAAAGAACTCATTTGGAGGCTACAATTATTTTCCCGGCAAATGGTGTGTCAGCAAACATCAACTTGTAAAATCCTTTAACAGCCAAATGAATTTGTAATAAAATGCTCTTGTAATAAAATGCACTATTTAAGCTGTCAAATCAGAGATGTGCATAATAGGCACATGCTATTTCATACATCACTTAAGTGTGATACTGATAGGAATTACTCAACCTTCTGGTAGTACTTTCTGTCAAGGGCGAAAAAATACTTAATGTGTTGGTAATCTTTTGAGAATAACTTTAAGAGTCTTACTGTATTCTTGTGGGGAATGATCACTAAAAATCCACCACAGTCCATCCATTTTTTGCACTGCTTATCCTACACAGGCTTTGGGGAAACCTGGAGCTATCTCAGGGTAATTTGAGGACTAAGTGGGGGACATCCTGGATGCCAACCGATTGCAGGGCATAATCGAAAACCCATTCACACACTAAAGATAATTTATAGACGGCAACAACATGTCTTTAGAATTGAGGAGGATACTGGAGTACCAGAAGGAAACCCCTGCTCCAGTTCTGGACCTCAACACACACAGGGCAGATAAAGGAATCTAATCCCAAACCTCAGAGGTGTAGGGCAGCCATGCTAACCATTAAGTCACTGTGCATCCATGGGTTGCAATAGTCTGTGTCAAAAGGCATTTAATGGAAAAAGACACTTCTTGACCTGTGTTAACGGATGCTTGTGCAATCACTTCCTTTACTTAATGGGATAACCTGTGTTTTGACAGCATATGCCCTTTAAGGTGCAACCCAAAGTGTTGGTCAGTGACCCACCAGCTGGCTGTTATTTCCTTTTGGCACTTGAGAGCCCTCACTGGACACAAGGCTGGCCGGCATGTATTCTAATCTCTAACCCACTTCTGCTTTGCTGTGGGTGTTCCAAATTAACTAAACCACCTTCTTGTGGATTTTCCAGTCCCAAGTTTAATCAACATTTACTCTGAGATAACACAACACATCCATCTGTCTGCACATACTGTATGCAGCACCTATGCAATTTTAGGGGTTCCAAAAATGTCGCATAACTTCATAAATAATCTGTGCACTAAACATGCATACAAAATGGTCTAAGCTGTTTGGCCACTAATGTCCTGAATGCCATTATAATTCAGTGAGAAAGACTCCCATAACCTGCAAGTAGAGCTTCCACATGGGATCAGGAGTTTTGGTCCAGTTCATCGCTTGATGTTTGAACTGTTTACACTGCAGCCAGTTGTCCAGATGGGGGAGTCTACATAGACCCCAGCCATGCAGGGCAACCAAGTCTCTCACATTTTGTGAAAACCCTGGCTGCTCAAGCTAACTCAAAGGGGTGGACCCTAAATTGACACATATTGTATATGTGGAAGCGGAGGACTCTTCCATGGTCCACTGCAATTGGGAGTATAGAAATATTCATCCTTCGGGTCTTTGGTTTGTTCACTGTTCCTACCACATCTGTTACATGTAGGAAATGGATCAGCAGTCATTTTAAGAAGACATTTAAATCTCTTATAGTTTACATACCATATGTATGTATAGTCTGCTTATAGTTTGATATGCTGTCTGTAAGATATCTGTGCCCACTGCATCACTGCTTCAGGCATTATTTCCTTAAGAGCCACTACTATGTCATTGTATTAATGGTTATCTACATTAGAAAGTGTATTAACTTAGACTTTCTAGTGTATCATATGCTCTACAAACCAGCATACCAGATCTTCTAGAGTTGGGCTGTAACCATTGCAGCTTTATTAACAAAGCTTCATCAAATTTTTATCAACCTATAATAATAACTATAATAATAATAACCTTTAATTAATGGGGTGACCAGTCTCTTTACTAAAGTCACTGATCTCACTCCTAGGCTTTTTGTATTGGCCATTACAGCATTTAGGTTTGTTCTTTCACTAATTTCAAAATGCTTTTAAACCTGCATCAATTAAATTATCATATTATGGAATCTTCCCAGCCACTCACATGGGCAGACGTAACACAAAATTGATTAGATTCTTGTCCAGCCATTTTGAGTGGAAGATCCAATTTGAATTTTCCCCTGGCAACCTTAACTCCTGCTTGAGTGCTTTCAGTGCCTCTGCTGTGCTGCACTCTTGCTTTACACTCTGATCTTTAATGCCATTCTTACCCACACTCTCTGCTGAAGTGCACCTTAAGTTCAGAAAATGTGAGACAGCCACTGATAGAGTCACATCAAGGTGGCTGTACTAGGCTCCCTAGAGTTCCTTACTTCCTCAAATCTGTGTTCACAAAAGTGCTCTGTGCTAGTCTATGGGACTGCGCAGCACTGTCTTCTGTCTGCTTTGTAAAAGAGCTTAGCTTTTTTTTTCTTCCTAGAGGGTTCTGCAGCTGTATGGGCTTTTCATTTTCACACCTTTTAGCTGCCACGCAGGATCAGAGAAAGGTGATGAATATACAGTAGCATGAATAGATATCACCAAAGTGGTGCACTCGGCATCTCACTATTGGTATTATGCTGCATTTAGGGTAGGACTCTGTAAGTGCCTGTTGCAGATGGATATTGATCTTTGGGTTGACCAGCATCCAAATCCATCAGGACTTGGCAGAACAAACAGCATCTGCTCTGAAAGATTGGAAAAGTTGACAAAGAGTATATACAAGCCAAAACTTCAAAGATTTAAAGATAAATATTCTGTATCCGCAGCATCAGTGCTGCTACACGGCATGTAGAATAGACCATGTTTTGTTCAGCAACAAATTCGTTTATGGTGAAATATGTCAATTTTTAGATATGTGCTTCAACACACTCTCTCTGCCAGGGCAGATTAAGAATGAACAGCTACTCAACAAGATGATTAGACATACAGGGGGCCATTTATAAGCTGCACATGAGAGGCCATAGACATAAAGTTATGACTTTGCGAGTAGGAAACAAGCAACAGGAAAAACATCACTATTTCTGAAAGAAAAAAAAAACTGCTGTGGCGGTCTAGGACAAAATGAAATATGCATGAAAAATATTATCAAACGATACAATAAAATTAAATTCCCTCTCCAGGCCGTTAACAATTGAATTATTCCTATGGGTGACTGCATTTTCATTACTGAAAGTTTTCTGACATTATGGACTGATCTTCACTGTAAACTTATGAAAACCCATCCTCAATTCCAAAAATAATAATATAAGAATGAACATGTTCATGAAAATAAGAATGAACTTGAAAATGTTGATTTCAGAGTACATGGAAACAAAAATAAAAATGTCATATATATTGTCTTTCAAATGTGTACAAAATACAGATCTATGGATACACGAAGGTGTGTAGTGCAGTCTGTTAAATAGATTCTATAGTTAAATAGAAAAAGTAAATAAAAATACAAATCCTGCATTAAAAGACATATAGAATATAGACAATTGATCGTTTTCACGTCCAGGTTTATTTCCGATTCACTTATTTTTGACATCAGTAGCAATTAGGAAATTTCTTTTTTAGTAATTAGTAATATTCCATTTTTTTAATAATTTTCCTTTTTTAGTAATTTAGTAATATTCCATTTGTTGTTGTTATGAGAAACTCTGGAGAAACTTTGCAATGCTACTCAAGAGGAAATTTAGTGCTAAGATTTTTGGTGAATATACATCTCTCTGTGTATTCAGCCCCCATGGACTACCCCTAATCTGTCATAAGTAAAAGAGATTCTTTCAGTCTGAACATGATCTGTGAGTTAATCTCAGACTGACAGACATTATCAGCCATAAAGCAAGGACTAGCACACCTATTTTAAAGACTTTCTCTTAAATCGTCAGATGGGAGCTTTTTTAATAAATACAGCTACTGAAGAACAAGGATCTGAATGTAGTGAAAAGTGTATCCTTCTTTCTGCCCACAAATCAATAATGAGCAGTTGTATTTTTCAAAATGTTAGGGTCAATGAGCTCCACATGGATGTCTGTGAGGTTGAGTGAATGACTCAATAGTGGCTACAGCAAGATTTGTTTTATCAAGTCTTGTTGATGGGTTAGAAAAGAAAGTGGCATGTGCAAAGCAGGCATGAAATTGCAGAAAGGATGAGGTGCCTCCTGCAATCCAGTGGGTCTGGCTGCATTAGGTCACCTCCAGGCTGTAGGGGTACAGTTAAGAGCCAATTTTATCCTCTAGTAACCCAATCAAAGAGCAGGTCCCCAGAGCCTCTAGAACTCAGTTTAAAGCAGAAAGGTTTATATGAAGACATTCATATGGTCATTAGAAGGAAAAGTCACACATAGTTAAGAGTAGGGAAAGGGTTCTTGTAAGATAATATAAGGAGGAGCGAGAGGGTGGAGCTGTTAGTCTGGCAATGAGATAGTGAGTCTGTTGTAACAATTCTGACAAGACTGAGTAAATGTGCACTTTAAATGCTAAGGTGTAATAGAATGGATGTAGGAGAGTGTTGAGGACACACACACACGTTAATGATAAATTCCAGAACATAATCCATAGCTTAAGGTATAAGATCAGGCAAGGATCAAAACATAAATCTTTCAACAACACAACAAGGTCAAAACAGTACAATAAAGAACAATCCAAAGGGCAGGCAGAAGTCAAGAGCACATGTATGCAGTTGGAGAAAAAACAAGGCTCAGGAACTTGGTCGCACACACAAACTATGTTGCTGGCAAATTTTCATAAAAGGGTGCTTGTGAATCATGTGTTTATATTTGCTACACTATAAAGTTAACAGGAAGCTATGTGTGTGGAAGAAAAATCTTTAGCATTCAGGGGAGGGGGACCTCAGCTGGTATAGAGATGTAATGGCCTGGGGGAATGTTACAGATCACTCCTCCATTTCAACAAAATGAACAATCCAGGTACGCAAAGTCTACAGATGCTTGCCATCAAACTACTTGTACTCATAGTGTTAAGTAAAAAACACTTGCTGTATTGTGCTCATTTTTCACTCCTTCATGACATCAACCCATGAATGACGCATGACCCAGATAGGAATCAAACATTTGCCAATGAAACTATTATATTTTTGCACTACTAAGCAGTGCTTTTTGTGCATTCATGACACCTTTAGGCAATTAACTTCATATTGTCACATTTTCAAAAGATCTTGGTTATGCTTAGAAGCCACCCCAGTTTGTGATGGGTACTACTGTTAGTTAGCATGGCAGCTAAATGCCAATCACAGCTTGAGCCGAACTCCTAAAGTTCACTTGTTTCCCCATTGGCTTTATTCAAAGGTAGGAACATTATACAGTCAGCAGCAGAATCTGCGTCACTTATTACTTTTTGCAGCTGTAAAGGCCAATTTCCATGCCTGTTTATCTAGATAATAGTATAGGCACACAGGACGGTATGTATTGTCTAGCTGTCATCAAAATCTCTCATATTTCACTCTCATGTGGACTGCCCCCCTACTGGCATGCAAATCCATGGCATAGAAAGTAACACACAAAAAAAGTTATGTGTTAGCATGTATTCTGAATGGTTTACACTTTTAAAATCATTCTATGTGCCTCAAAACATTGTCAACAATAAATATTCAAGCTATTCTATAAGAGTGTGCTCACTGTGTCACCGCTCATTCTTTTCTGATATCTGACTGAAAAAGTAGGGGAGAAAATTAAATATGAATCCTTAATTCATTAACTTGTCTTTTTTCAGTACAGCCAGGTATAAATACATATGTCTGTATGAAAATGATTGCATGAGATAGTTTACTATTGATACTTGCACATGCCATGGGGCAGGAAGAAGATCTTCTCATAGCGTGTTGGTATTGAGACTTTCTCAGGAAAGTTGTCCATTAAAAACCATTAATACAAAATATGTTAAATGGTTTAATAAGTTAAATGATGAACTTATCATGGACAAATATACCAGTTATTAGAGGAGGAAAAAGAAGAAAAAGTAAACGAAGCTGGAAACATGTTGCTGTTGAATCTGCATGATAAACTAGCTAAAGATTGTGCTTGAGTTAGAATACACCCTCCATGTGATGTCAGTCACACACACACACACACACACACACACACACACACACACACACACACACACACACACACACACACACACACACACACACACACACACACTAGTTACTTGTGGAGGAAAACATTGGGGAGTTTCCAAATTGCATATTCTTATTCATTTACTATACTTCCCACACTATAATATTAGTGCAAACATTATTTCTAAGTAATATAATGTTTTTTAATGATTTAAATTGATGACATTATAAGAATGGCTTACTTTTGTATTATAGATTTTATATAAAGTATTTCATTACTTTACCCTGTTCAACTATTTAAAATTGATAGTCAAATTTGTATAAATGCAAAAAAAAACCTTTTTGTATTTTAATTTTTGGCTATTTAAAATGATATCAACTATAATTATCAGCTCACTTTAGCTTCTTGAAATTAGCGTCTGTGTATATATCTTCATATCAGTCGTGCCCTAGCGTGCTATTTAAAGACTGTTTAAAATTGCTTAAACTGAATGGCTGCTTATTTTCCCCCCTGAACTGAACAGATGATCTAATTACACACATAAGCACATTCCACCCCCCCCCCACCCCCCCACCAACCAATAAACAAGATCAGGTCTAAACTACTCCGAGGCGTTGGTGGCTCAGTGGTAGGTTTCTCGCCTATCATGCGGAAGGCCTGGGTTCGCTTCCCAGCCAACGCCTCAACCCCAGCCACTGGATGCAGTGCCGGTCTCAAGCCCGGAAAAATGGGAGGGTTGCGGCAGGAAGGGCATCCGGCGTAAAACCTGTGCCAAGGTGTTGTGCGGACCAGTTGGTACGCTGTGGCGACCCCGAACAGGGAGCAGCCGAAAGCAACTAGGTCTAAACTACTCCCAGTTGTAGCATGTGCTCGATGTGCTTGGAGATTAAGTGGAGAATACACCCCTTCCGAGTGCGCAAGGGGTAGACACAGGCTGAGAAATCTTGACAAGAGAATAAACCTGCTCTCTACTGCAGACATATTACATAGTATCTGGTATATGGTATGTTTAGTGTGTTGATATAGAGTAGAGTCATCTTAACCCAAACTGATATAGGAAGTCAAAGTGTCAATCTTTGAAATAACTCTGATTGATATTATATCTATCAACTATTTAATACTGTATAGTGTAGACATTTTCTAGGTTGCATCCAGGGATGAAGTGAAATTGGAAAAAGGCATGCTTCACTAATTCATTTGACCTGTGCTCACTGTGGACCAACCTTTCATTTATTTTTACATAAGTCTGATTTTTTCAAAGCCAATATTGAATATTTTTGCATGTAGCTCCGTCACAGATGGGGAGCTGCAATCAGTGCTTTTTCTGCTTACTTTAACGCACCACATTTGTTTCAGTGCTGATAACATGCAAATATTTATTTTTTGCATGATTTAATAATCTTAATCTCTTGTGCTACTATTTGCCAGGACTTATCA
This sequence comes from Hemibagrus guttatus, assembly GCA_033459395.1. Lineage (NCBI taxonomy): Eukaryota > Metazoa > Chordata > Actinopteri > Siluriformes > Bagridae > Hemibagrus > Hemibagrus guttatus. The sequence continues at coordinate 22,105,235 of JAUCMX010000001.1, forward strand.
CTACTGAGAGCTTGCCATTGCCCAGTGGTATTTAAAAGACTGTTGAATATTGGACACCCTGTACCAGCTAGAATAAAAAATAGAAAAAGAAAATCCTGATTACTTTCCAGAAATAAAAAGCCATGCACATTTTTATTTTGTGTGTGTGTGTGTGTGTGTGTGTGTGTGTGTGTGTGTGTGTGTGTGTGTGTGTGAGCAAATGCATGCTTGGATCCCTTGAGTATGTGTGTAGGCATATTTGTATGTGCTAAGAGCTGATAATTATTGATTTTGTGGGCCGGTAGAGAATAATCTGACATGTTTCCGAGAGTTAAAAGCTTGATGTTTTGGAGCAGATACAATGAGCAGGATTTCAGGCATGTTTCCATGTTTAGCTTCATTTCCTCAAATGGTCCATTCATCTAATTCTCATGCTTGCAGTGTACTAGTGCAGATTGCACTAGCAATCTCCTTGAGCTTTGTGAAAAAACAAACAGGCAGTAATGATGCAAAACTTATGAAAAAAAGCATAATGTTGATTTACTAAACTTTATATTTCTTAAATGTCTTAAAGATTCTGTGATTTTTTAAGAAAAAAATTCTGCACCATATGATTCCTATTTATCTCATAGTTAGAACACAGTTAGATCAGGGCAGAAGTGATTTTCAACCAATACTTAGGACCAGTTTGTAAATGCAGCCCCTTATATTAAAAGGTTAATCTGGTCTTCTACAGCTAAAAACAATGTTTATGCATAAGCACTACACATGCACAGTTTGCACCTTTAATAGACACTCACCATCCACCATATTAGGACACCTGTACACCTGCTCACTAATGCAACTATTTAATCAGCCAATCAGGTGGCAGCAGCACAAGTCATAAAATCATGCAGATACAGCTTTAGATTCAGAAAAGATCGGCATAGTTGTTGGTGCCAGGCAGGGGGTTTGATTACTTCTTAAACTGTTGTGCTGGGATTTTCTCCACATTATTTAGCGTTTACTCAGTATGGTGTGAAAAGCTAAAAAAAAAAACAAAAAAAAAAACATCCAGTAAATGGTAGTTATAAGAGGCGTTGAAATAGAGATGTCAGAGGAGAATGGATAAACAGGTTTGAGCTGAAAGGAAGGCTATGGTAACTCAAGTAACTCTCACCCTTTACAACTGTGGTGAACAGAAAAGCATCTCAGAATGGACATCATTCCAAACCTTGAGTTGGATGAGCTACCAGAGCAAAAGAGGTTCACTGCTGTCAGCCAGAAACATGAACCTGAGGCTACAGTGGGCACGGCTTCACTGAAACTGGAGAGTTGAAGATGGGGAAAAGACTTTTTCCAACATTTACCTGCTCACTTTTGGCCAACATGTGCAGTCTATAGCCTCAGATAACTGCCATGATTAAAGTAACAGAGCTCACAGTGCTCTGTGAGTTACAGAGCTCATTAGACTGTAGCTCCTGGCCTGTTTCTGTATGATTGTATGCATTGTGTTGCTGCTGCCGCCACATGATTAGCTAATTAAGTTAAGTTAAGTAGCCTTTTATTTGTCACATATGCATTACTGCACAGTGAAATTCTTTCTTCGCATATCCCATCCTTGGGAGTTGGGGTCAGAGCGCAGGGTCAATCATGATGCAGCACCCCTGGAGCAGGGGGAGATTGGGGGCCTTGCTCAAGGGCCCAGCAGTGGCAGCGCTGGGGCTTGAACCCAGATCTTCCAGTCAATAACCCAGAGCCTTAACCACTTGAGCAGAGATGAATGCAAATGCAGTTCAAATGCTTTAATGATGACAAAGGCAGCAGTATCTATAACGTTAGTCAAAACACAGGTGTGGGTCATGTTACGAGTAAGAAGGATCAACTAAGCAAAAGAAAGACATTAATCACGAGACGAAATGGCATACACAGGCAAAAGGCTTGCTACAATCAGGAGTGAAACCTCAATTCAGTTTATTTGTATAGTGCTTTTAACAATGGACATTGTCTCAAATCAGCTTTACAGAAGTATTGAAACTTCTCTTATGTAGTGTGCAATCAAAGGTCTGATGATTGGGAGTGGGAATAAACTGCTGTGGTTTCTGGGAAGTGAAGTAGTTTGCGGCCATGTTTGTAGGCCATGATGTGTTCTGGGTAGTGGAGATTATGGTGCTGTCAGATATGTGCTTGAATGAACAAGTAGTTCCTAATAAACTAGCCAGATACTACATATAGGCAAATTCTAAGCGTTATCATTTTCTATTTTTCTTACATGCACCCGATATTTTGCTAATAACATATTAATAATAATAGTTATTCTGGTCTGTAGTCCCCAGCAGGTGACATCAATATAAATTAATAGCAGCTTAACCATTTTGGAACTTACCCTACATTCATAATTAAATCAATACACTTGTTAAAAATGGGCTTGCCTCACTAAAGATATGTGCCATCTTGTCCTGTGGGACAGAAGGATGACTTTTTCAGTGTAAGGCTTGTAAAGGCGTGTTTACCTATGGCTCTCTAATAGGCTTTATGTATAAGGTTTTTTGTTCCTTGCCTCATTTACTCACACAAACACATACTCACACACACACACACACACTTGAAATATACTAACAAATGTATTTAAGTAGGACAGCGTGGTAGAGCAATGCTGCCTCACAGCTCCAGGTCCCTGGTTTGTTAGGATTTTAAATAAGCTTAGAGAACATAGAAGGCTGAAATTGATTCTATAAATGAAACAACAGCTCAGGCGAGAGTGAAGCAGACTAAACCATTTCTGTAATTAGTCAGCACACACTCATTGGTCCATAAAAAGATATGGATATATTTGTATGACAGCAATCCTGTGTGGCCTCTCAGCTCTTTATTTTTTAACTCCTTGTCTACTGAGAAAAACCTAATGCCTTTTCATATCCTTTCTGTTCTCCACTCTTTTTATGTGTGTGTGTGTAAGAGTGAGAGAGCAGAACAAGCTCTTATCTCTTAATTCCCTCATTAAGTTCTTATCAATAGTTTTAATGCTAATTAAGATGCTGTTTAAAGTGACGGAGAGGCGGGTTAATGCTGGGGAGCCGGATGCGCCTTTCACTGCGTTTCACACACACATGCTGTATATGCGCAAAGGATTCTCAGCCCTTCTTTTAACCAGCTGATACTTACGTTTGACCTTTCACTGCAGTCTTCAATTAGACACAGTATTCCCTGGCAGTTGTCCCTGTGTAAAAGCACTGTGATTGTTTTAAACGGCACCTTTCACCGATTCAACTGCTGTTTCTAAGTGGAAGGACATTTGGCCTAATTGTAAGTGCTTGCTGCAATATAACGGCTTGTCTTCTAGCAAAAGTGCAGCTTTTATGGCTTTTTTTTTTTTTCAACTAGTTTAATAGCCAAAGTATTTTGAAATAATATGTGGAATAATAAAATAATAAGATGAGCTCTTTCTCTCTCTCTCTCTCTCTCTCTCTCTCTCTCTCTCTCTCTCTCTCTGTGTGTGTGTGTGTGTGTGTGTGTGTGTGTGTGTGTGTGTGTGTGTGTGTGTGTGTAAATGATAAGGCTGCTTTGAGGTATCAGTTCTATAAAGAGTGCATTATAATAAGTCCTTTCCTTGGTAAGCAACTGGTAATAAGCAAACGATCTAACCTTCTAAATCTAAGCATTCTATTTCTTATTAAATCTGTGATGAAGGTTTACGACAAAGACCGAGAAAATGATTCATTTTTATCATGTGGATCTGAGTGAAGTGATGTGCATGACTCACATTCCCTTTTCTGATTTTTATTTCCATGCCTTTTCTCGCTCTTCACATCTCTTTTCTCTGCTTACACGCACTCCGCTCTCTCATGGAGCAGGCACAAGGGACGGTTTCCTGTGGACTAAAAAGGGCCATTACACAGGGGTCATTAGACCCCAAACAGAGCATGACAGCACTTCAACTCTGTTATCTCATGGCCTGGCTGTGTGAGTGCGTGTAAGCGCGCGTGTGTGTGTGTGTGTGTATGTGTGTGTGTATGTTTTTATATCTTGGAGGTGACCAAATGTGAGTTTTGACAGAGTTTTATATTACAAAAAAGTATAGCTTTAAGTTTAATAATAGTGGAATAATTATGACAGTGGAAAGTCCACACAAGGACAGTAAGGTGTGTGTGTGTGTGTGTGTGTGTGTGTGTTGTAGCTATACTCATTGTAAAATAAATTCTGTCATTCATCAATTTAAAGCCTGTATGATATTTTAGTTGTTTTTAAGAGTTACATGGTATCAGAGGTATATTTAATAATCGGTCGATTATTTTGGCATCCTGAATTTTACAAATCCTCAAAAAAATAAATTCCTTGTTTTAGCAAATCAGGATAAGTGCAGCAAGTGAAACCTGAAGGCAAAGCTAGTCTGCAATTGGTAACATTAGCCTATATGGGTAGCTAATGTTTGCTGAGTAATGTGATAGGCCATATACTTTGACTTCCTTCAAATTTGTCTGCGATATTTAGGCCTGTGATCAAGTTCTTATTGAGTAATTTGATATCTTTAATATGTTTGTTCTTATGTGAACTGAAAAGAAACAACTGCTTTATGAAAGACATTTTAATATCATTTTATAGGATTATTCACTCTTTTAAAGCTATATTTGGCAAAAGAGTTCAAATAGCAGTATGAATGTTAAAAAGCAGCAGTGGTTTTTTGTAGTAATATTCTGCTACTGCTATTAATACATGCTGTGCTGTAAAAACATAGGAATTTACTGTTCAGAAATACTGTCAAATTTGCCATCATTGCAAACAAACATTACAGCATGGATACTACAAATTTCTTTTGGCTTATAATAGCCCGAATAATTGACAAACATTCACTTTGTAGGCTTTCAAACAATTGTGACTACCCTTTAAAAAATCCTAATGGAGTCTAATTAGAAACCTGTATATGATTCTAATCAGAATTTATATCATATATTGGACGACATTCTTATAGGTGTCACAGACACGCCAGGCTCCAACGAAAACCGATCACAACGCACTCACTCGCCTGAATTCTAACCACACACACCTGCACACAATCACCATCCCAATCACCATCTCAATCACCTCCCACATAAAGGACGCCCACACACACCACTCACTGTCCGGTCTCGTTTAAGACCGAAGACAGTGACTCACTCCGTAAGCCAAGACGTATCTTCCTCCTCAGTGTTTAGCGTTTCTCCGTATCCCGTGTCTCCCTCTGTGTGTGTGTTCGTCTTCTATCTCCAGCTCTGCTCCCGTGCCTGCCATCGCGTCCAGCTCCTCCACGTCATTCATCCCAGGGCAGTATTACTCTCTCCTATCATCCAGATCCTTTCATCTCCATTTCATTCAACTCTGACAGTTTAACTCTGCTGCTTAGTTCAATAAACTACGAACAGTGAATCTCTGTCTCCATGCCTTCTGTCTCGTAACAGAAGACCGGACCAACAGCATGGACCCAAGCAGCAGTCCTCCGGACCCACTCCGCGATCTGGTCGCTGCCATGCGGCAGGCTCTTGCCGCTCTTCCGGCTCCCGCACCGACACCATCCGCAACCACTTCCGTAAACACCAGCACCACTTCATCTGCGCCGCTGTATGCCAGTCCCATGGCCCAACCAGCGCCCTACTCTGGCTCGGCGGAGGATTGCAATGGGTTCCTATTGCAATGCTCTCTGGTCCTGGAGATGCAACCCCACCTGTATCCTACTGAGCGATCCAAGGTGGCGTTTATCATCACGCAGCTGCGCGGCCAGGCTTTCTCTGGGCCGAGTCCCTCTGGTCCTAGAATTCTCCCATAACACAGTCCTACTCTGGATTCGTTGAACACTTCAAGGAGGTGTTTGGGAAACCCTTCTGGGACTCGTCGGTTGGAGAGGAGCTCTGTCGTCTCAGACAAGGCAAACAGACTGTTCCTGAATACACTCTTCAGTTTAGGACACTGGCCGCGAAAAGCGGCTGGAACGAGCAAGCTCTCCTCGCCGCCTACCGTCAGGGGCTAGACCCTCAGGTGAGGTTGCATCTTGCTGCGTACGAGGACGCCATAGGGCTGGAGAGACTGATCCAACTCTCCATCCGTGTCGCCACCCGTATGCAGTCGTGTGTCGACGAACCCCAGGGCCAGTCGTCGCCCAACACCTGGCTCGACCGACCAGCCACCGTCAGCCCTGCAGAACCAGCTCCGGAGCCCATGTACTTGGGGACATCTCATCTAACTCCCGCTGAGCGGCAAAGGAGGCTGACCCAGAACCTGTGCCTGTACTGTGGGGCCCCGGGGCATGCTATCCCCACGTGCCCCATTTGTCCTCCGCGTCCCATGGTGAGTACCAGCTTTCCATTTCTTTCTAAGATGAAACCACTCACTACGCATGGGACCCTCACTACCACTCACACCTCTGTTTCAGTGGTCACCCTCCTCGATTCTGGATCAGCGGGCAACTTCATCTCGGGCACCCTCTGCCGCCAGCTCGGGCTCCGGACCAAGGCCACGGCGACCCCATACCAGATACAATCCATCACCAAAGCCCGTAAGTCGGTACTGCTTCAGGTCGGCGTGCTTCATGTGGAGGAAATCACCTTACTGGTTCTGGAGGAATCCACAGCTGACGTCATTCTAGGGTGCCCGTGGCTGGAGCAGCACAACCCTATCCTCTCTTGGAGAACCGGTGAAGTCCTGAAGTGGGGCGATACCTGTTTTCCAGATTGTTTTCCTGACCTGCCAGCTCCGCACTCCCTGATCCCGACTCCTCTCCACGTCCAGGCCACCTCCATAGAAGCCCGTTCGTGAACCGACTCCTGTTACGCCTGTTACGCCCCCTTCAGTGACGTCTTCTGCCCCAAGAGAGCGTCTAAGCTGCCTCCACACCGGCCATGGGACTGTACCATTGATCTGCTTCCGGGTGAACCAGTGCCCAGGGGAAGGATCTATCCCCTGTCCATCCCGGAGGAGAAGGCCATGGAGGAGTACATCAAGGAGGCCCTGGCTCAAGGTTACATCCGTCCGTCCACTTCCCCTGCTGCTTCTAGCTTCTTCTTTGTGGCCAAGCAGGACGGAGGCCTATGGCCATGCATAGATTACCGCGCTCTCAACCGGATTACAGTGAAATTCCGATACCCACTTCCTCTCATCCCAGCGGCCCTGGAACACCTCCAAGGTGCCACTATCTTCACCAAGTTGGACCTCCGCAGTGCGTACAACCTCATCCGGATACGCGAGGGGGACGAGTGGAAGACCGCCTTCATCACACCTACTGGCCACTATGAATACCTGGTTATGTCTCGCCAATGCCCCCTCCGTGTTCCAGGACTTTATCCATGAGGTTCTCCGGGAGTTTCTCTACAGGTTCGTCCTGGTCTACATCGACGACATCCTGATCTACTCCTGGAACTTGGCCGAACATCGCCATCACGTTGCGGAGGTCCTAGAACGCCTGAGGGAGTTCCAACTATTTCTCAAAGCGGAGAAGTGTTCCTTCCACCAGTCCTCACTGCAGTTCCTTGGGTACAAGATCGACAGTAGTGGCATCCAGATGGACGAGGGGAAGGTAACCGCCATCAGAAACTGGCCGGCACCCACTACGGTAAAGGAGCTTCAACGGTTCCTCGGGTTCGCGAATTTCTACAGGCAGTTTATTAAGAACTATAGCAGCATCGCCAACCCTCTAACCAGCCTGCTCCGGAACAAACCCAAATCACTAGCCTGGTCTCCGGCCGCAGAAGAAGCATTCAACACCCTCAAGAAGGCTTTCACCACCGCTCCTCTCCTGATTCACCCTGATCCCGACAAACCCTTCATCATGGAGGTGGATGCATCCACGACAGGAGTAGGAGCGGTCCTGTCTCAGCAGCAGAGGAATCCGAGCCGCCTCTATCCATGCGCCTTCTTCTCTCGTAAGCTCAACCCGGCGGAGAGAAACTACGACATCGGTAATCGGGAACTGTTGGCGGTCAAGCTAGCCCTCGAGGAGTGGAGGCACTGGCTGGAAGGAGCCAAACATCCGTTCCTCGTTCTCACTGACCATAAGAACCTGGAGTACCTTCAAGCCGCCAAGAGGCTCAACCCTCGACAAGCTCGCTGGGCCCTCTTCTTCACCCGGTTTGATTTTACCATCTCGTATCGGCCCGGATCTAAGAACACCAAGGCGGACACCCTTTCCCGAATGTTTGCTCCAGAGGAGAACCCAGAGACACCCGAACCGATCCTCCCAGAGCGAGTGATTGTCAGTCCCATCACCTGGTCGGAGGAAACCCTTCCGCCTGCCAATGCCTCCACCACCGCTCCGCCGGGTTGCCCACCTGGATCGCAGTATATCACTAGAGCACGACACACCTCTCTCATCCACTCCGCCCACACCTCACTTGGCACTGGTCACCCAGGGATCAACGAAACTCTCTCGCTGCTGAAAGATCGCTTCTGGTGGCCCAACATGGCAGCGGACGTCAGAAGGTACGTGCAGGGATGTGAGGAGTGCGCTATGTCTAAGGACCCATGCCATCTACCATCGGGAAAGCTCCTTCCTCTGCCCAATCCTAGCCGCCCATGGTCACACCTGGGGGTCGACTTCATCACGGATCTGCCGACTTCCAGGAGTCACACCTGCATCTTCGTGGTAGTCGACAGATTCTCCAAGTCGTGCCGCCTACTGCCGTTGAAGGGACCCCCCACGGCTCTGGAGGCGGCAGAACTAATGTTTAACCACGTCTTCCAGTACTTCGGCATTCCCGAGGACATCGCTTCTGACCGAGGTCCTCAGTTCGTCTCCAGAGTCTGGAGAGCGTTCTTCACACGCCTGGGTGTGGCCGTCAATCTATCGTCTGGGTACCACCCTCAAATGGGCAGACGGAAAGAAAGATCCAGGAGATCAGCCGCTACCTCCGTACCTTCTGTCACAGCCACCAGGACTCGTGGAGCCAGTACCTGGGTTGGCACCGGCCTGACTCCCTTCCAGTGCGTATTCGGCTACCAACCACCACTATTCCCCTGCTCAGGAAAGCCGTCAGACGTACCAGCGGTCGATCACTGGTTCCACGAGAGCGAGAGAGTCTGGGACTCAGCGCACCATCAGCTGCAACGTGCCCTGCATTGGCGTAGACGGACAGCCGACCTTCGGTGGTCCGACGCACCTGCCTATCAACCGGGGCAGAAGGTCTGGCTGTCGACCAAGGACATCCTTCTACGTCTACCCTGCCGCAAGCTGAGCCCCAGGTTCATTGGCCCGTTCACTATTCTGAAGCAGATCAACCCAGTCACGTACAAGCTAGAGCTTCCACCAGGGTACCGCATTCACCCCACATTTCATGTGTCACTCCTTAAACCTCACCATCCCTCTGTTTTTCCCTCCACAGAGCCTGGCGACGGAGCAGCCGAACCCCCCCTCCCACTCCTACGACGGAACCGCCTACGAGGTGAAAGAGATCCTGGACTCCCGGCGCCGTGGCGGTCAACTCGAGTATCTAGTGGACTGGGAGGGCTACGGCCCGGAGGAACGCTCATGGGTCTCCGTGCCTTCTGTCCCGTAACAATAGGGTTCCTGTAGAATTTGTCTTATAGGCATAGGACCATTTCTACAGGATCTTTAATTGGATCCATTTGGGTTATTGTTCAGGTCTATATGAGAATTCGGTGAGATTCTTTAAAAATTGTAAAGGTCTTTTTTATTAAACAAAAAGATATTTGACAAAACTAAACTTGCTGTATAAACATTTTTACAAAGTTTTGTTGTTATTATCTGGAAAAACAGCACATCTGGTGCTAATGTTTAATTGTCAGCACAGTATATATTAGCTTTAAATGAAAAACTTTGTGTTGCATGAATTATTAACTATTAATGACCAATAGTGATTGAGGTATTTACAGCAGGATAGCAAAAGTGCAATGCAGCAAAAGTGATTAAGATGTTTCCAGCAGGAGATACATTCCCATATAAACACCCTCTGTAATTTCCAATAAACAAGACATTATTTCTAATAAAATACACTTCCCATAGACTTCCCATAAGGTTCTAAAAAAACAAAAAAATCAAATAAGATTCTACAAGGCTATAGAGCTCAGTTGAATCTCTGTATTAGTTATTTATTTCTTAATTGCACTCCAGCTAAGCTTACGTCAGTACATGGTTACTCACATTCACAGCTCATAAACTATTTAGATCCTTTTGGCTGAGCCTCTCTAATGCTCTCTGACATCAGAGTTAAAACACTGAGTATTGTAGAATAAGAGTCCTCTTTTCAATACGTGTTTGAATGTCATGCAGCGTTGTTCAGAATTTGCAGACTATTCTCATTATAAATGTGGGATAATAGTGCAATCATATGATCAGGGCTGTTTGGGTGGGTTTTGAACATTTGGGTAACTTAAATATCCTCGTCTTATCTGTCTAATCGTTTCTGGTCACAGTACAGTGGAAATCTGCTTTGGTGGAACTGATAGCATTTGAACACAAATAAAGCCTCACATTGGAAGGAAGCTTTTATTCCACTCACAGGCTGATCACAGGTCTGTTTGTTCACACAATCTAAAAATAAAAACAGTTTTGTTTTTCTTTATTCTAGTCTTTGATTTAATATGGTGTGTGTGTGTGTGTGTGTGTGTGTGTGTGTGTGTGTCCATACGAATATGTCCATATGTCCATATGAAATCATTTTAAACAAATTTACACCAATTACTTTTGTTTATTTATAGCAAATATTTTATTTAATAAAGGCTATGGCACTTTGGCCTATGACACAAGTGAATGAGCTGAGTTAATGAAGAGTTTGGCAGTTACTGAAGCCGGAAATACAATACTCATATCCACAATTCACAGTTTTGCTGGATTGTCATAGTCTGCAGATTATCAGGGCAGTCAGTGTTGACACTCAAGTCAAGAAGAGTGTAGAGGGCAGAAACTATAATTATTTTTAATTTTTATTTTTAATGCATTTTTTCAGTCCGGCATGACTGAGGCACAGTTTATCAAATTCTCTAGCTTGTGTATGCTAATTAACAGCTATGGCAATGGAAAAGCATTTTCAAACATGTTTCCATGTGAGTATGCAGATCTTTAGTTTTGTTAGTTTCAGTTTAGTTGTCACCCAGATGAGGATGGGTTCCCTTCTGAGCCTGGTTCCTCTCAAGGTTTCTTCCTCATATCATCTCAGAAATATTTTCAGACTTGCTCATTAGGGATAAATGTTAGGGATAAATAGTAACTTAACTTTAAACTTGATCATTTCTATGTTTAAAAAACATAATTTTTATATTTCTATTTCTGTAAAGCTGCTTTGAGACAATGTCCATTGTTAAAAGCACTACACAAGTAAACTGAATTGAAATTGAATTGAATTGTATAGTTTCATGAGTGCTTTAGCATCTAGATCCAATAAAATTCTTATGCTACAGTTGTACACTCCTACCAGATACAGTGCAAAAATTATAAGTAGCTCTTATGTAGTACAATGAGTAGCTAAATTAAGCAAGTGAAATAATAGTGAACTGTAAATAATATGTGGAGTCAAACAGTGACATAGTGAAAGATATTGCACATGTATACTAGCAAGTAAAAAAATAATGATATTCTTTTAAACAATATAAACATTGTATGAAGTCTATAAGTGATATAGTGGGATATAGTGTACTCTATTGCAAATATAGTACAAGGACAGTCAGGGTTTGATATCAGTACTATCTATCATTCAGTGTCCAGTGTAAATGGAAGTGACAAATGATCAAGTGCAGTGCATGGAAGAGAGAGTGGGTTGTGGTTTTGATATTGGTGAAACATTTCATTTTAACGCCGTATACTACATTTAATACACAAAATCACAAATACACAGAATTCATTTTCCTCCCCAATAAAAATGTTAGATCAGCCAATCAGCATTTGAGTCTAGAGTGATTGACAGTTGTAATAGCTCTGTCCCCTTCCTGTGGCTTTTATTCTGTTTTGCTAACTTTAGAATAGTTTATATTTAATAGAATTTAATTATATTTATTAGGGATGCCAATGAAAGCCTCAGTCGGCTGTTCTCACTAACTCGGAGGTTACTGTAAAACCCTGTGTATACATAATGCATGTGGTTTTTGAGACATCTTTACTAAAATATGCTTAGTTTTTATTCAGCTGAAAATAATACAACCTGTTAAAAATTCAGTTGGCAAATCTACTGTATGATGTTAAGATTTCAAAATATACCATATCAAAGGTTTTGATGAGCTAAGCCTGTGACATGCCGGGGTGTTACTTCTGAGCAAATGAAGGCTAAAGTGAGACTGAGCGAGGTGACTGCACAAAGATATTGCTGTGTTCTGAATTTTGCAGTTAAGACTGAGTTTCTTAAGATTTGGATGTTGTATAGATACCTGGTGCTAATCACTTTAACATCAGTCCTATTAAACATATGCATCTAGTTAACCAGCTTTACTGGACATTGTGCATGCTGTGATGTAGCAGTGCACACAGAATCAGGTCTTTCTAGAATAATCTGAATGATGAAATGAGGTCAAATAATTCTACAAGCACAAAGCATTGTTTTTGTTTATTATACATTTATTTATTTAATTATCTTTTTGTTTTCTCTTTAATAATGTATTCCAAAATTGGCAGCACTATATAAAAATGGGTTACTGTAATATATAACCATTTTATTGGAGTCGAATTTTGTGGGGAATTTTAATTATATTCAAATTGAATATAGTTGAATAGCCCGAAAGAATTTGACAAATTTTATAGCAGTTAATTTAAGCTAAAGTTAATTATATGAGGTGGAAAGTTAACTCGGGTCGTCTACGTTTACGAAGGGTGAGGAGACATAATTAACTCGCTAACTGAAGAGCAGACAAAAACCTGGAAATTAAGATGCAAACGTGCTTGTTACGTTACACTTTTCCACTCTTAAAAATATTTCAATGATTTACTTGTTCATTTACATGGTAGATTGATCAGAAAGGGCTAACGCAAACTGACACAAACTGACTGATGAAAGCTCAGCTGGAGACCGACTGACGGAAAAACGGAGAAATGCTTCAAAAGGCGATTTCTTCTCGAACAGAGATCAGATAGAATTGGATTGTGCGTGTGTTAATGCGTCAGGTCCTATTACAGTAACAGTTAGTTACTGTAACCACTTCATATAAAGTAAGCTATTGTTGACAATAAGTAACCTCACAGAAACTACCCATGATGCAATGCAAGTTACAGTTGTGATATGATTATATTATATATATTTTTAGCTTATTTAAAACTCTCTCTCTCTCTCTCTCTCTCTCTCTCTCTCGCTCTCTCTTTCTCTCTGTGTGTGTGTGTGTGTGTGCGTGTGTGTGTGTGTGTGTGTGTGTGTGTGTGTGTGAGACACATCACAACATCAAGATCTATCCCCTGTTAGTCATAAAACAGGGGTTAACAGAGCAGAGGACAAGGCTGTTCACTACAGTAAACAACCAACAGATCTGCCAATAGATTTCTGTGTGTACTTACATGTCATTGATTTACCACAAACAGACCCCCTTACTGCAAATGAAAGACAACCCTGTACTAAAAAGCTGTTTTAACTTGAACTTTACAAATCGGAACAAATTCTATAAAGTGACATTTACTTCTTTCTTAGAAGTGAGTTCACAGCAAGGTGAGGGTTTTTGATCATGCAGCCTGACGCATGAAAAGCATCGATTTTGTTTCTGGAGTTCAGGGGGTTTCTCCAGATACTCTAGGTTCCTCCCGTCTAAAGACCAGAAGAAGAAGAAGAAGAAGAAGAAGAAGAAGAAGAAGAAGAAGATGAAGCACTTACTTACTTTCAGTTACCATTTTGTTCTGGTCAGGGTCATAGTCATTTTGGAGGCTACCCATTGAATGCTGGGACTGAGGCAAGAATAAACACTGGATGGGACATCACATACACACACACACACACACACACACACACACATACACACACACACACACAAACACACATTTACATGCTCATTCACAATTAGAAACATCAATCTGCTGCCATGTTTATGCTTGTTTTGCTACTTGCTTTGCTTCCACATTGAATCCTTATTCAGAGAATTGAGACATGTGTAGATGAGACATGTGGACTTCCCCATAATCTTAAATAATCAGATTTCTTTGCATTTAAAAGGTTTTCAAGGTTTTTCAATTAAATAAATTCAAAAGGTACTACTGTCTGTGGTGTTGGAGTTGAGTTTTATAAATGCCTTACGGAAGAGTTCAGCTAGAAAAAAGGTCTGGAGTTCATTTTAAACCAACACATTTGTCCTTTCTGTCTGGCTGTGATTGGTGATGTGAATAGATTTTGTACAGACAGGAAAGAGAAAGATAATAAAGTGTAGGTGAAGAAAGAGAAAAGTGGGATGTAGAAAGATGCTTGGTGTTTTTTTTACTTGACTCAGAGACAGGGGCAACATAGTATGATTAATTTCTGTCTGAGGATGTCCTACTTGATCTGTGTGAGTGTGTGTGTGTGTGTGTGTGTGTGTGTGTGTGTGTGTGTGTGTGTGTGTGTATGTCTGTGTATCAGCCCAACAGAATCAGTACCATAACCCAATACCATATGAATTCTCTTCCTTTATCTTTATCCTTTATCATACTTGCATTTAAGTTTTGGTCAATATATCTGATTACTACCACTCTCACCAATTAGAGTTCATGTTGCATCTTCCCACTATTCTAACTCCCACTACCCCTCTGCCTCCAGGCTGGGATTTATCCTCCTTGTGCCATTATATTTCACATGTCCCTCACTCAGTCTTCTTTATTTTCCTCTAATGTAGAATCTGAATGATTGTACATAAACATGGGAGATAATTCACCCATAATATTTAACCACTGTGCTAAATATCCTCATTGGTATTGGTCGATTTCTGGTCACTCCCAGTGAAGCTGAGAGGGAAACTTGTGCTAAAGGATCATTGCTTGGCCCATGTGTTCCTCAGATTTCACTTTTTTCTTGATTACAGATTACATATGCGCTTACTGAACATAACTGTTTGTCTCTCAACAGGAGCAAAAATTGCTATATTTACTCAACAGGTACTAGTACTGTCAAAGTACTGACAAATCTCTGATTAGCCTACTGACATTTAAACTGTAGGCCAACCTACAGCCCACTATTGGCATGTGGCGAATGTTAGCTTGACATATTGATTGGTGAGATTAAACATGCATTATTTCTAACTAAAAATAATCCCTTTTTGGTGTGAATTCCAGCTCAGATCAAGAATTTTATTGGTTCCTTTCTTCCCTTCCATATTTTACAAGCGCTTAATCACCATTCCAGCTTGAGGCAACGTCGGTCATGCAGTAGTAGTCTTCGGCACGTTAAATGATCTAGACAGATTTGTTTGGATTTATTCAACAGAGATATCCAGCTGTACAAACCTTGTGCTGGAAAAGCATTGCTTGTCAAAACTCAGGTATCTTTGACATTTTGAGACAAGGTATCAAAGCTCATTCAAGAAAGATGCTAATAAAACCAAAATAATCCACTGAGCAACCTGAAGGTACGAGAAATAGACTTTTTAAGTGTTTATATAAGGATAGGCGATGATAAAATGACAAGTTACAAGGTGGTTGAAGGTACATAAGTTCAGTGCTCAACCCAAGAAGTTTTCAGCAATACCAGCTAAATGCCATATTATATGAAAAAAACAGGGAACAGCAAGTGACTGGACTAAAAGACTAATGTTAGAATAATGTTAAGTGTTGCTCTTGATGAAAAGATGGACTACAACAGTTCGACAGCGTTGGAAGTTGTGGCCAGATTTTGCAAATCTACAGTATGTTGTGAATCTTATGTTGTTTCAAACCACAAAAGCAACAACACAAAAAATCTTGACATTTATTGAAACCGCTAGAGTAGAGATTAGAAAAATTGACTTGGGAAAGCAAAAAGAAATTGCCAGAATAATCAAAGACCAATTTCACCATCTGGTTTGTAAATTTACCAAACATCAGGAAAATCTCTGTGCAAAGATTTCAAACACTGATCTAAATTTTGGGATGGCAATGGTTGTGAAAACTGTTTCATTTTCTGAGAGCTTGCTTTGCCTTGACTCACAGGCAATTCCAAGCACCGCTTCGGAAAGGTGGAATGTGCGTACAAAGACATACCGCATCACTGCAGTGTCAGATGCTGGAGCAGTGGGAAAGTGGTTGAGAGGTTTGCGGACTGAACTGATGCAATCAGTTTCTTGTTAAAACGTTGACCAGCATTACTCAGAAAGGGGGGATGTCAGGTGACCTAGAAATTTATGTTTTTGACAGGCATTACAGTACACAGGAATGAGCTGGAGAAACTGAGAGAGAGAGCTGTTTGACTTGGAACTTTAGTTTGTGCAGCAGACATTTCACTTCTGCACAATATGTGAGACAGATAACATGTACACTCACCAGCTTTTTTAATAGCAACACCTGTACAACTGCTTATTCATGCAATTCTCCAATCATCCAATCATGTCGCAGCAATGAAATTTCATGCAGATACAGGTGAAATGTAATCCAGTGTAATCTCAGTGACTTTCACTGTGACAATGTTGCTGGTTTCAGACATGCTGGTTTGAGTGTTTCAGAAATTGCTGATCTCCTGGGATTTTCACACACTAAATTCCCCACAGTTTATAGAGAATGATGCGAAAAACAATAACAATCCACTGACACACAGCTCTCTGGGCGGAAATGCCTGTTTTTCCAATTTTCAACCGTCTCTAGTCTTTTTCCCCAATCTTCAACTGCTTCGGTTTCTAATCTTCAAATTTTTTCCTCTATAGCCTCATATTATGGGTTCTTGGCTGACAGGAATTGAACCTTCTGTGCTCTTCTAGTGTTGTAGTTCATCCACCTTGAGTTTCAACATGAACTGAATTTTGAGATGCTTTCCTGCTCAGCATGGATGTAAAGAGTGTTTATTTGATTACTGTAGCCTTCCTGTCAGCTCAGACCATTTTCATTTGAGCTCTCTCATCAAGCAGGGGTAGTTAAATAAAGAACTGTAATGAATACACTGTTGACCTTTCCTGAACATCATTATAGTGCAAATACCGGATGAAACATGTTATATGACACATAATCAGCAGTGCTGTATATGTGTTATTCTCACCACCCACAAATTAGGACCTGTCATAAAATATTTTTCAGGTCCAGCTACGCCTCTGCGTTTGAAAAAAAAGAAAAAGAAAAAAAAAGGATAATAATAATCTTCACTGGCCTGATATTGAAATATAACAACTTTGAAGTCAAGATATTATAAATGAAAGAGCTGATATTGTTGAAATCTGAATGAATATTTAACTTGGTGAAACAGAAAAAACGATATTGCAGGTGTGTAATTTTCACTCTTGCACACACTTCCACTCAAATCCTCTTTTTCTCTCCATCTATAAACATTTCAGTCCCTAGTGCACCTCACAACCATCCATTTACTGTTGAGCCTTGATCTGTTTTAATGGATATCATTTGCCTTTGACTGACTCTGTATCCTCCAGACAGAGTGCACAGTAAAGAAAATTAGACTTACAAAGCCTCACAAGGCCACAACAGAGATTTAATGATGCGCTTTTATCACACGGTTTCTGGGCCACTTACAGCTGCTGATCAGATGAAGAGGTTTTTTTTTTGTGCACACTGTCTCAGAGTGCACAGTGAAGAAGAGGAGAATGGATAAGGAAGAGGTTGAGTGGAAAGAGGGTGTCAGCAACCGTGCTCACATTGGCAGGTGGCTCATAAAGCTTAAGAAACTATTTTATTAGTTAATGATTAACAGGGATAGAGGTCCATTTTCAGTGCTGTTAGTAAGGACATGGTCTAGATATATGTTGTTGTTTTTTGTATGACTATTTCAGGATAAAATCAAATGTGTGTTTTTAGAATGACAGATGAATAGATAATTTGGAAAGGTGCTGTTTAGATTGAAACAGGCAGCATTTTCTTTTCTTTTTAGAATACTTGATAAATGGTTGATAAAATGGATAAAACAATGTACTTCATTTAAAGGCCACAAACCTGCCACTATCCCTTAATACTTACTTAATATTATTAGTACAACACAACTGCCCCCAGAAAAACTTTGATACATTTTGAACAATGACAACTTTGTCTATAATTATTATTATTATTATTATTATTATTTTTATATTTTTTTACTATTATTATTATTATTATCATTATTAATCATTATTATTACAGGATAAAGGAAAAATCAAGAGTCAAGTAAAGCCTCTTTTGATGTATTTCTTTCTCTAATCATCATGCTAGCTGTCAAAGTATTGCAGAGTGACTGAAAATTGTAGCTATTTATTTTTAAGCTATTTTAGCCTCAGAGCTGTCTTTAGTAGGCTAACAGTATGTTGGTTTGTGTTTTTGTGCTTCAGAGTTGGTTAGATCAAGTGGAAGTGAGTCATTTGAGTGAGTCAGATGCTTTTAGTTTGTGTGTTTTTCACAGAACTGTGCCTTTTATTTTCCTTGTGCTTTAGCTGTTGAATTAATATTAGCCAGCTACTTCAGGAACAGTGTGTCATAAAACTGATTAATTGACCAATTATAGTTCAATATTGTTGGCAGATCTAGCTAGGTGCTGCTCACGGTCACTTTTCAGTGCAACCTTCATTTCTTGTTGTTTAACTTACAGCAGTTTCAGGGTTTTCTCCTAGACAGTTGCTCAGGTGAAGTTCACCATCAGTTGCTGAAATGATATTCATAATATTCCATGTTGAATATTGACGTGCACAATGGAGTTTATGTCTTTATAACACTTATGTAACACTGAGGAGAGGACATTAATGGGGATGACATGGTGGTGCAGTGGGTAACATTACTGCCTCCCAGGTCGACCCCGTGACCCTGCCCAGAATAAATCGCTTACTGAAAGTGAGTGAGTGAGCAAGAGGACAATAATACAGTACATTCCTTGAAGCTTGAACCTTGAAGAGTTGTAATTACTACTTTGATGCACTATTTAGTTCATAGTAGGCAGTTTAAGACACAGTCTTGAGCACTTCTTGATTGAGTATCCACTTACAATAATCAATGTGGAACATCTCGCATTAAGGACTGCTCCTATGCAGATGCTATCAGATTATTCGGAATCCTTTCAGATGAATCCTTTTAGAGGATTCAGTGGAATCACATGCAACCTCTTTGAGTGTATGTATTCATATATGGCTTGGTTGCACAAAATGACTTTGATTTCTAGGTTACCAGTAGCATTTAGATCTACCACAAACAAGATCAGACCACTGACATAATATTCTTTGACTGCCTATGTCAACTCATGTTTAAATTATTGCAGAGAGCTGCACAATATTCTTCCTTCCCTCCTGGTGAATGCAGTCAGTGCTGTGCATGATTTGATTGTATTAGATCACCTGGTGTGATGAGACATAAACTATAGTATATATAGAGAGAGATATAAATGTTTTTGTATATTATATTATATTATATTATATATATTATATTATATTATATTATATTATATTATATTATATTATATTATATTATATTATATTATATTATATTATATTACATTATATTATATTATATTATATTACATAAAAATGTTCTGCCAAAACAGCTTTAATCTATAAAAGCACAAGACCTCTGAAGGTTTGCTGTGCTGTCTGGTATCAAGATGTTAAGTTCTGTAACTTGCCTCTATGGATTGGACTTGTTTTGTCCAGCACATCCCACAGATACTTAATCAGATTGAGATCTAGGGAATTTGGAGGCCAAGTCAACACCTTTGTCAGCTGTTAGCCAGCAGGAACTCTTTTCTAGCAATCTGTGCTATAGTAGCTCTTCAGTGAGATCGGACTAGACGGGCTAGTCTTCACTCCCCACATGCATGATTGAGCCTCGGGTATCCAGGAACCTGTCACTGGTTCATTAGTTGTCCTTCCATTGAATACTTTTGGTCAGTACTAACCAATGCATACTGGGAACATTTTGGAGAAGCTCTGACCCTGTCATGTACCAATCACAATTTTTCAAAGTTGCCTAAATCCATATGCTTGCCCATTTTCCTTGCTTCCAACACATCAACTTCCAGAACTGACTGATCACTTGCTGCCTAATATATCCCAATCCTTGACAGGTTCTATTCTTATGAGATAATCAAGGCTATTCACATCAGCGGTTTTAATGTTATGGCTGATCAGTGTATCTAAACATGTATATAGCACAGCTTTCCTCCTATTATATTGTGCTATTGTCAGAGAACATTGCTTGTCTTTGTCCAAGAATATATCTGTCTTACTATTGCCTTTGAAACTGATCTAGTTGTCTTTTCATTTGGAAAATTGAATTAAATTATATTACACAGAGAATTAATTAGAACTATATCTATGCAAAGAAATGACTTTCTGGACTTCAAAAGATGGTGTTGTTCATTTAGATCTGAATCCTCTGAGAACTGTGATGAATCCTAAACATTTCATAACTCACTGTCACCATGACCATATTTACAGTATTTATATCAGTAAATACAGTAAATATCCTACAGTAATAACCCTCTAGTTTTTAGCATGCCTATTTACAGTTGATATTTTTGTTTGAAACCTTGCAAATTCCTAAATTTGCACTTGTATATATATATCTAGTATTGGTTATACCATGATTGCATATCACTTACATACCTGCAGACATGCATGTAAGTCTCTCTTCTTCCATCAAGCAGCTTCTTCTATTATTTTTTGTTTCCTCCTGAAAGAAAGAAAGAAAGAAAGAAAGAAAGAAAGAAAGAAAGAAAGAAAGAAAGAAAGAAAGAAAGAAAGAAAGAAAGAGAAAATCAATACAGACTCAAGGGTACACAGGAAGTATTGCTGCATAAGATGGACTGTGTCATCTGTTCTCTAGTGACCTGCCTACAAGATAGCCACATGCCTTACCCAGAATAGCTGTGACACATGAAGTGAAGGCAGCAATAAACTGTGGAGGTTTTTGATGATGGATTTACTTTTGTGCGTGTTTGAGATGTCTAGTTGATAGGAAGTTATTTATTTGATAAATTAATTTTTGTTTGTTAGACAGTCAAATTTCTTTTTTTGTTATATAAAATTAGTCTTTTCTAATATTTTCTATTTTTATCTAGTGTAAACAATTGTGATCAAAGATGATTTACAACTCCAAAGCATGCTAGCATGTCGCTGTATTTTAAATATAATTGCCAATGAGTGTCTTTTTATAATTTGTCCAAAACATGCATCAGGAGGTCAGCAAATGGAACAAGTAAATGGAAAGCCCTTTTATTGAGTTGTTTCCAAAATTAAAAGGTCACAATCAAAGAGGTCATAGAGGTCATCAGCACAGAGATCACAAGGTGGAGCTAGAGCAGAGAGCAGGCAGTAAGGAAAGCTATAAGATTGTGTGTTAATTATTTAAAGGTGACCTCAGATTTTGATTTCTTTTAGAGTAGACTCACAAATTCATTACTTCATAAGTCGCTTCATAACTGTCAAACAGTCCTAGTCCTAGGTCTAGTCCTTGAAAAAAGGATCTAATATTACACTATCCTAATATTCATTTTCTTATAATTATATGTTTTGAAAAGGCCCACATTTAACTTTCCAAATTAACCTATGTGTCATTTGTAAACTTTGTCTACATAGTTTATGGAATATATACACTAGCATATGCTAGATATATACCATGTGTCTTCTGCTTTCATCCTGCTTTCGAAGTGATACACAACTCTCACAGCCAACACAGATATTTCTGGTGTAAGGACACGTTAAACTTAGACACAACTACATCATAGACCCTATTATGTGGGTGCGCATACTTTTGCGCAAGCGTAGGATACGACACCACAATGAATGAATGAATGAATGAATGAATGAATTAAAATATGAATGAATGAATATATGAATATATGAGTGAATGAATGAATATATGAATAAATGATTGAATGAATGAATATATGAATGAATGAATGATTGAATGAATGAATATATGAATGAATGAATATATGAATGAATGAATGATGGAATGAATATATGAATGAATGACTGAATGAATATATGAATGATGGAATGAATATATGAATGAATGAATGAATATATGAATAAATGATTGAATGAATGAATGAATGAATATATGAATGAATGATTGAATGAATGAATATATGAATGAATGAATATATGAATGAATGACTGAATGAATATATGAATGATGGAATGAATATATGAATGAATGAATGAATGAATATATGAATGAATGAATATGAGTGAATGAATGAATGAATATATGAATGAATGAATATATGAATGAATGAATGAATGAATATATGAATGAATGAATGATGGAATGAATATATGAATGAATGAATGAATATATGAATATATGAATGAATGAATATGAGTGAATGAATGAATATATGAATGAATGAATTAATATATGAATGAATGAATAGATGAGTGAATGAATGAATGAATGAATGAATATATGAATGAATGACTGAATGAATGAATCAGTGAATCAGTGAATCAACGAATCAATAAATCAGTAAATCAATGAAATGATCTTAATGAAAATATGAAATGTTATAATTCACTCCATAGCTTTGTGATTCGGTGAGGTTTCGTAAGCTCCGCCTCGTGCGCGCCCCCCGTCTGACACACAGGAATAACAGAGAGAGAGAGTGTGTGTGTGTGTGTGTGTGTGTGTGTTAGAGAGAAAGAGAAAGAGAGAGAGAGAGAGAGAGAGAGAGAGAGAGAGAGAGAGAATAAGGCAGAGCACTAGCACCAGTACAGCGGCAGCCTCGACACATCATTGTGCTCGACTCGCTCGCTGTGTTTCGGAGCTCCAGTACACACGATCCGACTCCGGCGCTCAGGTTTAAGGCGACTCGGCTCTCCGGAGGTCTTTGCCGTTAGGAGTCACGGTGCGCCTGCAAACGCGACTCTCCTCTTTCATTTTTTTTCCAGCTGTCTTGAATGTTACACTGAAAATGGCGATCTGCGCTCAGTCCTCGAGTCTCTTCTGGCTCTTCTCTGTGCAAACGGTGTTGATTTTCTGTGTGTCCTGGCCCGGAACGGAGACGCTCCGCTTCCCGCAGCACTACACGTAAGTGAAGTCAGTACGCGGTTCTCGGTAGCGGACAGGTGGCTTTAGCGCCTCACCGGCTTGAGCGCTTTTTCTTAATGTCGCACCGTACGCGACACGGGGATGTGCGTTTGTGCGTGCTTCTGTGTGTGTGTGTGTGTGTGTGTGTGTGTGTGTGTGTGTGTGTGTGTTATGGTAGAATGAATCCCGTCTTCCATGGTCAGCTTGGTGTTTGACGCGTTCACCATCTCTGGTCATAAACATGGTGTTCTTGAGCGACTCACAGGTGGCCGCCGTTACCGAATAACTCGCGCCTTCAATTATTGATCGGAGCGCCGTGTTTTTGCTGACATGTTAGCAAGCGTGGCGATCGTGAGAAAGCATGAAAGCCGCGTTGTGTATCAGCTACTTTTTCCCCCCAGTTCCACACACACAAAACAAGTAACCTTCCTAAATTGTGGGTTACGCAAAGTCAACAATGCTGTTTGTACATTTCGGTGCCCTTGTGTTAAGTCAACAGCTGTGCAAGTCCGTCATGTGGGTCATGTCAGGTAGAGAGCTTTTCTCAACACAGGGAGTGGAGTTGCTCTGAGTGCGTTTATTGTGTTTATCTGAAGCTTCAAATTGATTCAGAGATAAGTTTTTCATTCGTCAAATAATTGTTTATACATTCAACAGTTTACATTTCGATCTGTCCAAATATTGCCCTTTGCTTTCTTCTGAGATATAGTCTAATAAACTTATAGTTAGAAATTAATATTAATTGCTATTAATTAGTCATTAGAAATAATATTACTTCTTTGCACATTCAATATCTTGGATCCCTTCTGTATAGTTAAATGACTGGTTAAAAGGATTATTTTCCAGAATGTTCCAATGAAACATGACCATGAGCCTGCTTATAGATACACACAGGACTACATATCTGAATGTCTTTGAAATTAAAGGTGAAGAAGTGGCACTTGATTTCAGTGCACTATATACTGCTGTGTACTGTATCCTGTTGTTTAAATCACTTTGTGCGACTATAGACACACCCTTTGACTTCAGAAATAGACTCTAGGAGAAAGTCAGCGGCTGGGTTTAAGTCGTTCAGGCTGCTGTGTCTGACCTGTGGAGGTCCTGGCTGTATGCCAGTGTGCTTCTGGTTTGTTACACAGAGTGTTG